>CM030360.1:198128645-198457233 GCA_017893485.1 Hemerocallis citrina | reverse complement strand
TATCATATGGGGGGTTCTTCGAGTTCTTCTATATGTTCATTTTTTTTCTCTATATGTTCATTTTTTTCTTGAAATTTTCTATATGTTGTTGTAGGACCCGGATATAACTACCAATTTCTCTATTTTCATAAAATAATAAAGATCATTCATAAAAAGTTAGATCATCAATTATTTGAACATTTATATTGCTAGCTTCTCCATGATTAATTTGATTTACTGTTATAATTATTACTCGTTGTACGCTAAAGAAAAATAATTTGAACTCATAAAAATCATACATGATTGTTACTCTATGAAAATAATAAACATAAAAAACTAATAATTCTATCCACATTTCTAGATAGTTAGTCATTAATTCATAAATTTCTGAGGTAGGAGTGAGAACTAATATTATCCATTGTTCCATTTAGAACTATTTTGCTATTTCAAAACAACTAGTATGAAATCATGAGTAGGTATGATAAAAATAAATCAAAATGGCTCATCATGCTTCCGACATAGTTAAACTTCTTTAGTCTTAGTACAAGTTACTACCATGGATAAATATCTCTAGTATGCACCCGATTCTCAATGCTCAATTTTTACGTTTCTTCCATCTCTGGGACTATTCATACTCTTCCAGTGAGCTCATCACAAGAGATACGTCTCGGAACAACTAGTAGACACTTCAGATACCAGGCAACCAATGTAGTAACCCCGTATTTTTTAATATAATTTTAAAGATTTATAAATAATTAAATGATTCTTCCTGAGATTTAATAAATACTTTCTGAAGATTTAATTTTTTACACGTGCAAAACACGTGCAAATATTTTCTTGAAAAGATCAAAAGGCAAAATTATTTTTTGTAAAATCTTTATTTATTATTTGAGATTATTTGTGATTTTTTTGGATTTTTCTGAATAAAGAAACTATTTTTATAAATACCTCGAAAGAGAGGGGTTTTTATGTAAAAAGCCGTTTTGATCTCAAATAAATAATGAAATTTCGTTTTTACTGATTTTTTGGGCTTTCCATGGTCATCATTGAAATTAAAATATATTTAAACTTTATTTAGAGTCGATTTGGTAAAGATTTAAACAAATATGGGGTTTTTGCAAATATGGAATTTATGTTGGATCTTGTGCAAATGTTTTCCTGGAAAGTAAAAGCCATATATTTTTATTGGAAAATATAATATGTATTATTAGATACTATTTCTGAATTTTCTGAATTTTTACGAATATTTTATGATGTATTTGAAAATATTACAAAAAGAATGACTTTTGTGCAAAATGGCCACCCTGAGTACAAATCCGAATTTTCTTTATTGCTGGGCTGTGCTGGATTGCTGGACAACTCAGTAGTAAATGATTTGATTTGGTTTTAATTTATTTAACTTATTTTAAAAGGAAAGGTTTATATATGTAAAGTAATAATTTGTTAAAGGATTATTTTGCAAATGTGTTTAAAAACCCTAATTCTTCTAATTCCGGCTATTTAAGGGGTGGAGTGCAGCCGTCTTTCGCTGCACAACACAAGGTTTATTTTTATTTTTCTTGGAGATTGAGAGAGAAGATCTTGGATTTCGCAAAAGAATGGCTTTGATTATTCTCCATTTATTCGATTTGGGTTTCTTCATTTGAGATGAGTGACTTGTTTGTTTTCTTTTGATTTGTGTATATTGTATGCGAATGATATGAATGTTTTGGTTGATCTTGGATGTTGAATTTCATTTATTAGAAAGCATGCTAGGGTTTGATATGAATATGTATGTTGGATGGATGATAAAAGTGGATCTTTGAGAAGAACCCTAGTTATTGTGAATAGAATTTCATGTGGATTAATTTTAGATTGTTGGAGAAGCTAATATAAACTATGAGTATGCTATTTCTTTTGGATTATTGCTGATTTGATTGAGTATGATGGATGTTATGCATTAATTAATTAAAGATGAGATTTTTGGACTATTGGTGAGTTGGATGAATGCAACTTGGCCATGTTAAGGATAAATTTTGTTTATGGATCGACTATTGAGAATAGTTGAGATTGAGTTTGAGGAATTTTGAGAATGAGTAATGGCTTAAAAGACCACGTCTTGAGGATTTGAGTTGTGATGACTAAAATTCGAGATTGATACATTTTTGATTTAATTTGGGGATTTTCTTTTGAGATTTGGTATTGATGTGGTTTGGATCTGAATACAAAGCAATTTCAATGAGTAATCGATTTTTAAGAAACTCTATTTTGATTATATGCACAAATTCATGTTTGATTGAAAGAAATTAACAAATCTCCATTTTTATAATTCAAGTAGTTTTGGTTTAGTTATATGGGTTATTATAAATTCTACAAGTCGTATTTGATCATATAAGAAATATGCTTTTTGTAGAAATCGTTTTTATAAAGTAAAACTACGTATCGGTTAAAATATGCACAACCAAAAGTATACAGTTTGTAGATCGACAGTCGACTGGTATGACTTCTCAGTCGACTGATACGACCCGACTGCTATATTCTTTAGTTTTCTTGAAATTTTCTTCTGGACAGTCGACCTATACCTTTTACAGTCGACTGGTACACTTAGAATTATTTTTCAAAGTTATTGTAATTTTCTCTCTGGACAGTCGACCTATGTTCCTTTTCAGTCGACTGCTATACTTAGAATATTTTCTTAAAGATTATTGGATTTTCTCTCTGGACAGTCGACCGATAATTTTATAGTCGACTTATAACACTTAGATTATTTTCTTAAATTCATGGAATTCTCTTTCTGGACAGTCGACCGGTGTCTTTTACAAGTCGACCGTCAACACTTAGTATTATTTTCTTAAAGATGTTGGTTTTTTCGCTCTGGACAGTCGACTGATGGCCCTTTTACAGTCGACTGATTCTGATGCTTTTCTTGAGTTTTCCAGATATTCTTTAAATGGTTGATTCTTTAAATGTTTTTGGATCTATAACTTACTATTCTAAATATTATTGTTTCTACAGAACATATGTTTTCAAGATATTTTATTGTTGGATTTGGAATTTTATAAAGGCTTGAATTTTGTTGATTGGAGAGATTTCTCCTTATGATCGTTTTGACGATGGATTTGTGAATTTCGGTCTTGTTGAGATCTCTAGGAGTTGAGTGGGAGTCCTGTGAACCGGCAGTTGAGATTGTTGAGTTACACCTGAGCGGTCTTGGTTTAGTTGTTGTTGAGTATTTAAGTCTGATAGGATACACTAACTCTAGAGATGGAGATTTTGTATTTTAATAATAATTAACTTAAGGACAGGCACTAGTGGGGATGTGATGGAACTTGGGAAACGTAAGTATAGGCTCATGGTTTTGTTAGTCCAACGGATGTGTTCCAAGACTGTTTGTTGTTCTGTCTCGAGAGGATATTTGTGTGTTCGCGTGTCGAGGGTCTGCAGGCCTATTCACCGAGCATGCAGGGTGCATTCGCGTGTCGATGATCGGCAGGCCTATTCACGGAATGTACTTGGTGTATCTGTACGTCGAGGGCCTTGCAAGCCTATTCGTGGGGTACATGGGTTTGGGAGATGATTCTCCGGTTGTTTTTGAGCTATCTTACATGATGCTTGTGCGTCGAGGGCTGTGGTGCCTATTCGCGGAGTATTCTGGATCTTGTTTCCCATCACCGTAGTAGGATTAGTTGCATAACGAGGGGTTATCCCTATAAAGTGGAGATCGTTAAGGGCTTGCACCGGACCTATGTACTATGAAATGCATAGAATCTGACAAGTACGCATTAGAGAGTCAGCATATAGAATTGTGTTTTCTTGACTTGGTTTTATGCTTGTGTTTTCCTGTTCTTCTACACTTGACACTTAGTCTAGATTCACTTAATATTTTCATGTATTACTATTCACTATCTTATATTCCTTGATATTTTTATGTTTTACTTATTTGTTAATTCTCCTTTCATTCATTCTTGCTGTTAATACATGTTGTTGATGACTCAGTATTTTATGTTTAATTATGTTGCTTTGTTTTTATGTCACTCACACCGTTATGGCTGACCACTTTAGTTTTTGGGGTTAGGGATCATCTCTAGCCTCATGTTTTACAGGTTGTTGTTGCTTAGAGCTTGGGGTTTGGATGCTTGAGATAAATTGATGTAATAGAGCTTTTGTATAAATTTTGTATAAAGAAGTGTGCTAAAAAGAAAGTTTGTATTTCAAGGTGTTTTGTATTTTCGCTGTGTTTGTAAAGATTGTTGTAATAAAAGTTTGAAATAAAAATTATCCGTGTTTTTGGCTATGTGTACTATTACATTGAAGTTGATGCTGGGAATTGTGCCATGTATTTTCTAAGATATTATATTAAAAATTTTGGGTGCTACAACCACAATCTAGCTCATTTCCTGTTATTAGGTGTACATTTTAACTATAGAATGTTACAAATGGGTCTTTTTGCAAGATCCTTCAGGCATAGCCTTTCAAAGCTTTCCCTGAGGGTGAGAGACTAATGATCCATACTTTATATTATACAATACCTAACAATTAAGATCATCTTTATTGATTTCAGACTTCTTAAAGCTAGGGGTGGCAACTGGGCCGGGTCAACCAGTGACCCACCCGCGACCCGGCCCACGAACCCGGCAAGCTTAAGAGCTTCATGGGTTCGGGTCGAACCCGGTGAACAGTACTGGGTCGACCCGGGTCGCAATTTACGCGAATCGAATTCGCGAAACCCGGCCCACGAACCCGTTTAATTCGCGAATTGAACCCGTTAACCCGCGGTTCGACCCGCGGGTTTCGACCCGTACGGGTCGAACGGGTCGAAACCTGCGGTTCGAACCCGGGTCTGTCGCTGCCGTTGCTGTGTGCAAACGGCTATTTTTTTTTTCCCACTTCTAAGCCTATAAATATCCCCTAAAAATCTCAAAAAAAATTACACCTCACTCTCTTACTCTCTCTACTATTATACATCATTTTAAAGAAATTTTTGAACAATTGTAGTATTCATCAAATAATTGTACAAGGAGGCATATACACGATCAAATTTCGGTCGTATCGGAAACAAAATTCAACGTCTTCAACTCTCTTCAACCTCTTCTCAACTCTTCAATTGCGGAATCGGCAAAGCGCTCCTCCATCTTTTCTATTATATTCTTATTTTCCCGGTTTTTTTTTACATACGCGTATTCTACGGTGAACGGTATCAAAATTTCTCTACCTCTCTTGTTAAATTTTTTTTTGCGTTGTAGTTAAAATTATTGTTTGTTTTTTGAACTTCTCTATCTCAACCCTCTTGTTTTTTAGATTTTTTTTGTATAATTCACCGCTCGGTCCGCTCCTACATTGTAGTTTTTTTTTACATATTTGAGCACATTACCACATTATGTCTAGATCACGCGGTAGCGGTCGTAGCGGACAAGATTCCTCCTCCTCTTCACGTAGGCCACCAATTGTCCCAATTAGTGAGCCCACCCAAGATATATTGATCCTACTATGGAACAATGGGGTACACACGACATGGATGTTGTAGGTGACATTCAATTAGAAGAAGAAGAACAACAACAACAACCCGAAACTACACAACCCCGTAGTAGTAGGAAAAGTAGAGGAGAAACTAGCGATTGGCACAAGTTTTATGAGTATATCCCGGACGAACATATTCCGGGTGTAGGTTTGAAAGTGTGTAAAACATGTAGTAAAACATACAAATTCAAGAGGGGTGACGGCACCGGTACAATTAGTAGGCACATACAACATAATCATAAAGAACTTCTTGATCAAATACAAGGCCAACAAAAAATTAACCCTAGTCCCGGTCAAGTAGATAGCCACCCTTATGATCCCGAACTTGTTCGTCGGGAAATGATCCGATTAGTCATTAAGGAAGAGTTGCCATTTTCCTATCCCGAAAATAGGAACTTGGAAAATTTTAATCAAACGGCCTTAAACCCTCATTTTAAAAGAATTCCGAGAAATACTTGCAAATCGGATTGTTTTAAAATGTATGTTGAAATGAAGGACGCGTTGATTGCAATTTTATGGAGTTTAACTTGTAGGGTTAGTTTAACTTCGGATTGTTGGACGGGTGTCAACAATATTCCAACGATGGGAATAACCTGTCATTGGATCGACAATGATTGGATTCTTCATAAAAGAATCATATTACTTGCGTCGTTGCCGTATCCCCATAGTGGCGCAGAAATAGCAAACCGTATTATAAAAATATGTGATGTTTCATATTCGCGATAAAATTATGGCTATTAGTTTTGATAATGCATCTAACAACAATGTAGCAATTACAACTTTAAAATCTGTATTAAACCCTCCATCTGACAATATTTTTCATGATAGATGTGCATGTCATATTATAAATTTATGTGTTCAAGATGCATTAAAAATAGCTGATCCATATATACATAAAATTAGAAATTGTGTACATTTCATTGCATTAAGTCCAAGCATTTTACAAGAATGGAAAGCTTGGTGTAGGGTTAGAAATGTTCCTTTTAGAAAATTTCCAAAGGATGTTAGACACCGATGGAATTCTACTTTTGATTTACTGAATGTTGTCACCGATTATAAAGCAGTTGTAAATGATTTTTCTATCGCAAAAAATATGCACAATTTTGAAATGACTCCCAACGATTGGTATTTTGCCGAAGCTTTGTTGAAATTTTTAGAACCTTTTAAAACCGCAACTTTAAAGTTTTCAAAAATATATGAATCTACTTCTAGTAGCATTTTTATTGAATTAGTTAGCATGATGCAAATATTTAACGAAATGTTAAATGATCCCTATATTAGTGACATTGTAATACCTGCATTTCAAAAAAATTTGAAATATTATTTTCCTCCTCCTATGTTGATTTGTGTTGCTACTGTTATGGATCCTCGTATCAAATTAGAAGGTACGAAGAATTTGATAGAAATGTTTTTTGGATATTTAGAGAACAATGTAGAATTAACAATTGATTGCGCTACTTTTTTAGTTCAGTTTGAATCTACGTTAAATAACTTGTATGATTATTATGATAGACGTTTTGCTTCTAGTAGTACAACTTCTGTAGTTAGTTCTTCTTCTGGTAGTTCTAAAGGTAAGAGTAAAAGTAGAATTGGTGATAGAACATTTAGTCTATTTGAACAAATTCAATCTAAAAAACCTAGGACTAATCAACCAAATGAATTAAATTGGTATAACCAACAGGATACTCAGCCTACTCTTTCCCCACTAGATATTTTACAATGGTGGAAAGAACATGAACCCACTTTTAGTATTCTGTCTATTATGGCTAAAGATTTGCTAACTCCTCCTGTCTCTACAGTTGCTTCTGAGAGTGCATTTTCTACAAGTGGCAGGGTTCTATCTGATTACAGAAATAGGTTGAAGCCCGAGGTGTTGGAGATGCTCGTTTGCACAGAAGACTGGCTGAAGGCTGAAGATAGGACGCAAGGGAAAGCACTATCAAGTTCTACAAGTGGGAGCAACTCGCCCGAAGAACAACAACAACAACAACAACAACAACAACAATAGCTTTTCTTCTTATGTTAAATTAGAAAAATTGTAGTCAATTAAAATTGTACATAAGAAATATGTTATTGTATAAAACTTATTTGTGAATTGAATTCTTCATTTCGTTATAAATTGTTCAAATTGTATCACTTAAATTCATATGAATAAAATTTCAAAATTTGTTGTCAATTTCACTCTTTCAATCTTATTATTATTATTACGATTTTTTTTGTTTATTAGTATTATTACTTACTTAGTATTATAATTAAACATCATTTGGGGATATTTGATTCAATTTGAAGAATTGTAGTATTATTACTTATTAGTATTATTACTGAATTACATACTTAGTATTATAATTAAACATCATTTGGGGATATTTGAAGAATTGTAGTATTATTACTTATTAGTAGTATTACTTACTTAGTATTATAATTTTTTAAGAAATGTAATATTCATCAAACAAAAATATGGTTGTTTGTATAATTGTATACATCATTTGTAAAATTATTATTATTATTAGTTCAATTTAAGCTACCAAAAAAAAAAATTATATATATATTTTATTAAACGGGCCAACCCGCGGGTCGACCCGGCCCAACCCGCGGGTCGACCCGGCCCAACCCGGGTTGAGCCCTAAAGGGTTCACGGGTTGGGCGGGCCACCCAAATAAGAAATTGACCCGGCCCGCATAAGACGCCAACCCGGCCCGGCCCGCCTACTCGAGCGTGCCAACCCGCACGGGTTGGGCCCAGACCGGCCCGTTCGACCCGTTCGCCACCCCTACTTAAAGCAACTCTCCTTACAAGATTTTATGGAATTTTCTCTCTCTCTAAAATTATGTTCTTATTGCTTTCTCATAATTTATAATTAATTTTTTAATCCTAGGGTTCTTTGTGCTGAAATTTCTTGTGTACCTTTGTCATCAATTGGTTTTGTGTTCCTGGTATTACTTGTTTCTTCTTCTGTTAATCCATTCCACCATTTTGTTACTACTCCTATAAAAGTTGATTTTATAAATTTCTCAAATGTATTTCCTTAGAGGTTCTGCCTAAATCCTACTATTAGGGATGCTTTTACACATTCTTTTATTGTTCTATCTACATTTTTTACACAGTTTAAATCTAACCATTCTACATTTCCTGTTATTCCTTTTTCATAGTGTTATGTGGGTTCATATTTTGGTTTTTCTTTTTCTTTTTCTTTTTCTTTTTCTTTCCTTTGCTTACTTTCTTCATTATTTTGCCACTTCCATGGTAGATTGATTATATGGTATTTTATTAGGTGGTGGTCTTAAGTATTCATACATATTAGTTGGAATTTCTGTAGGTTTTGCTATAATCTTTTCTTTCTCTTGATCATTTTTTTTCTTCATTTGTTATAACTAGCTTTTTTAAGGCTTCCTCTACTTCATTTGAATTGAGATTTGCCATTAAATCTTCTAATTCTAAAATATTTATATTGAGCTTTGTTATGGCTTCTAACTCCTTCATATATTCTTTTGTTATGTCTAGTTCTTCTTCTATGTCTTCGGTTATATATCTACCTAGTTCTTTTATATTCTTATTTATTATTTTTAAAAATTTTCTTATAGTTCCTACAAACTCTTGACCATTGCAATCATCTTCCAACTCTTTGATGTTTATGAGGATAATGGCTCGATTCTGGTTCAGCTTGTTTATATCCGTCGTAACTGCAGCGATCGAAAGTTCCAGTACACCAGTCGACTGGCATATGGGTCTCAGTCGACTGTCCAGAGAGGAGTTCCAAAGGCTAAGGTTACAGCAGCAGGGTACACCAGTCGACTGGCATATGGGTCTCAGTCGACTGTTCAGAACTAATTACCAGTCGACTGATAAGGAGACCAGTCGACTGTAGTCGGGTTTGTAAACCAGAATAGGCCCATTTCGAAAGGCCCAGTAGTTTTCCTATAAATACACCCGTTAGGGTTTTGTAAAGAGTGACACCTCTATTCGAATTTTGCAGCCGTCATCTTTGTAAGGGTTTGTTTTTGCCCATTGGTGATTATAGTAGAAGAAACCCCAACCGCCCTGTGGATGTAGGCACTTGTTTGCCGAACCACGTAAATCGTTGTGTTCTTGTGTTTGTTTGTTTTCTGTTCTTCGCTATTTCTCTCTTTGATTGGTGGTTAATTCGTCTTCCGCACAACAAGTGGTATCAGAGCCAGGTTCGACCTAGAGGGAGATGGCGAGTGAAGCAGATGCAACCAAGAATGTTGCGGGATCAAGTTCTTCCAGAACAACGATTCACAATGCAAAATTTGAAGTTGAAAATTTTGATGGAACAAACAATTTCGGGATGTGGCAGTGTGAGGTGTTGGATGTTCTGGTTCAACAGGAACAAGATGTTGCTTTGGAGGAAGAAAAACCAAAGAATATGTCCGATGTAGATTGGAAGAAGTTGAACCGAGTTGCGTGTGGGACTATTCGGCTCTTTATCGCGAAGGCTCAGAAGTACGATTTGATGAGGGATACCATGGCTGTGGTGTTGTGGAAGAAACTCGAAGACAAATACATGAGGAAAAGTTTGGAGAATCGGCTGTATTTGAAGAAGAGACTTTTTCGCTTCACCTATACTGAAGGTATGTCTATGGACGCTCATGTTGAATCATTTAATAAATTATTGGCTGATTTGTTAAATTTGGATGAGCAAATTAAAGATGAAGATAAAGCCCTAATTCTGTTGAATTCATTACCCGAATGTTATGATCATTTAGCAACAACTTTAATATATGGAAAAGATACTGTTAAATATGAAGATGTTGCAAATGCTCTGTTGAATAATGAAACTAGGAGAAGGGATAAAATGGTTGATAGAGAAACTTCTGAAGCATTGATTGTAAGGGGCAGAACTGAGACCAGATCTGAGACCAAATCTGGGAATAAAGGAAACAAATCTCGTTTCAAATCGAGAGGAGTTTCAAAGGACAGAAAGATACCAGCCAGAGATGAATGTGCTTTCTGTCATGAAAGGGGGCATTGGAAAAAGGATTGTCCTAAGCTACGAAATAAGGGAAATTCGACTGCAAATGTGACTGTTGGTAATTTAGATAGTGATGATGATTTTTCCTTTGCACTTGCTGCTAGTCCCTCACTTTATCAAGAAGTATGGTTTCTTGATACAGCAGCCTCCTATCATATGTCTTGGAAAAAGGAGTGGTTTACTTCCTTAGAGTATATGGATGGTGGGGTAGTTTTGATGGGAAATGATGCGCCTTGTAAGAAGGTAGGAATCGGGAAGATTGAATTGTTAATGCACGATGGTCTTATTAGGGAGCTTTCAGATGTATGGTATGTTCCAGATTTGAAAAAGAATTTAATTTCACTTGGTGTTTTGGAGGCCAGTGGATTGAAATTTTCTAGTGAAGGTGGCATTCTGAAGGTGACTAACGGATCACTCGTGGTGATGAAAGGGCAAAGAAAAAGGAACTTGTTTTTCTTGCAGGGAAAAACGTATTTGGGTCAGGCTGCCAGTGTAACTGAAAAGCCTAAACAGGTTGTTCCCGACTCTACAAGGTTGTGGCATATGCGACTCGGGCATGCAGGAGAAAAGGCCTTGCAGGGGCTTGTGAAGCAAGGGTTGCTTAAAGATGCTAAAGGTTGCAAGTTGGAATTTTGTGAACATTGTGTTTTAGGTAAGCAAACTAGGATGAAGTTTGGTACAGCTGTACATCAGACAAAGGGTATCCTCGATTATGTGCACACAGATGTTTGGGGGCCTACTCAGACACCTTCTATGAGTGGTAGACACTGGTTTGTTACATTTGTTGATGACTACTCCAGACAAGTTTGGGTATATACCATGAAACACAAAGATGAAGTTTTGACATTGTTCACAAGTTGGAAGAAGAAAGTTGAAAACCAGACTGGAAGGAAGATTAAGGTTCTGAGGTCAGATAATGGAGGGGAATACAAGAACGATCCGTTTCTGAAATTGTGTGAAGATGAAGGGATCCAGAGGCACTTCACAGTTAGGAAGACTCCACAGCAAAATGGGGTTGCAGAAAGAATGAACAGAACCTTACTTGAGAAGGTGAGATGTATGCTAGCACAGTCTAGATTGAAGAAGACATTTTGGGCAGAAGCTGTTATATATGCAAGCCACATTGTCAACCGTTTACCATCTGCAGCACTTGAAGGCAAAACGCCTATTGAGGTATGGAGTGGTAAACCTGCATCTGATTATAGTTTTTTGCATATATTTGGTTGTCCTGCTTATTTTCATGTAACTGAGACTAAACTTGATGCAAGAGCCAAAAAGGCTATATTTGTTGGTTTTAGTACTGGTGTCAAAGGTTACAGGTTGTGGTGTCCAGAACAGAAAAAGTTAGTAATCAGCAGGGATGTTACCTTTGATGAGACCAGCATGATCAGCTCGGGACAGTCGACTGGTCTTCATATGCAGTCGACTGGTGATCCCGAACAGCAGAAGAGTGGGAGAGTTCTCCAACAGGTGGAGTTAGAAAAACTTTCAGTTGAAAATCCTGCTCCTGCCCAAAATGAAGATGATGTGGTTGATACTGAGGATGAGAAAGAAGTTTCTATCCAAGATCCTCCCCAGCAGGAAGAATCAATTGCAGCAAGAAGGCAAAGAAGAGATATCAAATGACCATCTCGCTTTACAGAAACAGTTGCATTTGCTCTTCCCATTGTTGATGATGAAGTTCCCTCCAACTTCAAAGAAGCCACTAGAAGTTCTGAAAATGCAGATTGGAAAGTTGCTATGGATGAAGAGATGAACTATCTTCATAAGAACAAGACTTGGGATCTAGTGTAATTACCAAAGGGGAAGAAAGCCATCGGTTGCAAGTGGGTGTATACGAAGAAAGAAGGTCCAAAAGACAGTGTTCGGTTCAAGGCTAGACTAGTTGCAAATGGGTATGCTCAACAGGAAGGAATTGACTATAATGAAGTGTTCTCTCCGGTTGTGAAGCATCCTTCTATTCGGATTTTGTGGGCATTGGTAGCACAGTTTGATCTTGAATTGACACAGATGGATGTGAAGACTGCATTCTTACATGGGGACCTAGATGAAGAAATTTATATGTTGCAGCCAGATGGGTTTAAGACTGTTGGGAAGGAAAATTATGTTTGCAGGTTGAAAAAATCTCTCTATGGGTTGAAGCAATCTCCAAGGCAGTGGTATTTGAGGTTTGATCAGTTTATGAAAGTGCAGAGATATTCCAGAAGTGACTATGATCATTGTGTCTATTTCAGAAAATTGCAGGATAGCTCTTTCATATATCTGTTATTATATGTGGATGACATGTTGATTGCCTCTAAAAATGCTAAGGAGATTCAAAATTTGAAGAATCAGCTGAGTTCTGAATTCGAGATGAAGGATCTTGGTGAAGCCAAGAAGATACTTGGGATGGAGATAGCTAGAGACAGAGCAAAGGGCATAGTGAGTTTGACACAGAAGCAATATCTCTTGAAGGTGCTGAAACGGTTTGGTATAGATGAGAAAACTAAACCAGTTAGTACACCCTTAGCCACTCATTTCAGAATTAGTGCTTCTCAGTCTCCAAGTACAGATGAAGAGAGACAGTATATGGCTAATGTACCTTACACTAGTGCGGTTGGCAGTTTGATGTATGCCATGGTTTGTACTCGACCAGACATCTCTCAGGCGGTGAGTATGGTTAGTCGATATATGCATGATCCAGGCAGAAAGCATTGGCAAGCGGCTAAGTGGATTTTGAGGTACATAAGTGGCACCACAGATGTGGGTTTGAAGTTTGAGAGGGATAACAATATTAGCAGACTATTGGTGGGTTATGTTGATTCTGACTATGCAGGTGATCTAGATAAGAGGCGGTCTACTACAGGCTATTTGTTTACTATGGCTAGAGCACCTATAAGTTGGAGGTCCAATTTGCAGTCCACTGTAGTATTGTATACTACTGAGGCTGAATACATGGCAGTTGCTGAGGCCATGAAGGAAGCCATTTGGATTCAGGGACTTTTGAAGAGCTTGGGAATTCATCGGGAGAAGGTGGAGGTACGCTGTGACAGTCAGAGTGCTATCCATTTAGCGAAGAACCAAGTTCATCATTCGAGGACCAAACATATTGATGTTCGTTATCATTTTGTGCGTGATTTGATAAAGGATCGTGATATTCTTCTGGTGAAGATTGGGACAGCTGATAATCCTGCTGATATGTTGACCAAAATTGTTGGGGCAACCAAGTTCAAGCATTGCATGAACCTGGCTAATATTTTGCATGTTTGATGATTTGGCATGGGCGGTTGGGATGGTGCTTTGCTATTTGTTTGCCTAGTATGTGATATCATACTAAGGTGGAGTTTGTTTTTGTTGCGTATGATGATGAGCATTTGTTTTGGAGTATTTTTGGAGATTGCTTGGGCAACTTGGAAGATCTCGCCAAGGTGGAGATTGTAGGATAATGGCTCGATTCTGGTTCAGCTTGTTTATATCCGTCGTAACTGCAGCGATCGAAAGTTCCAGTACACCAGTCGACTGGCATATGGGTCTCAGTCGACTGTCCAGAGAGGAGTTCCAAAGGCTAAGGTTACAGCAGTAGGGTACACCAGTCGACTGGCATATGGGTCTCAGTTGACTGTCCAGAACTAATTACCAGTGGACTGATAAGGAGACCAGTCGACTGTAGTCGGGTTTGTAAACCAGAATAGGCCCATTTCGAAAGGCCCAGTAGTTTCCCTATAAATACACCCGTTAGGGTTTTGTAAAGAGTGACACCTCTATTCGAATTTTGCAGCCGTCATCTTTGTAAGGGTTTGTTTTCGCCCATTGGTGATTATAGTAGAAGAAACCCCAACCGCCCTGTGGATGTAGGCACTTGTTTGCCGAACCACGTAAATCGTTGTGTTCTTGTGTTTGCTTGTTTTCTGTTTTTCGCTATTTCTCTCTTTGATTGGTGGTTAATTCGTATTCCGCACAACAGTTTATCATATAAATTTCTAATTCTATTTTTTGAATTTAATGTTTTTACTTTTGGACTATTAACCATACTTAGCCTAATATTCTATATGCTAGTTGGTGTTGGTAATACCAACTTGCTTCTTCATTTCTATAATCTAATACCTTGTATGCTATTTTTTTAATATTTCTTTAGGTAGATTTTGAGTGACTCTACTTGTTACTACTAAATATTTTAATATTTCATTGTCAGTCATATGCTTTCTTTCTATTAGTTTGCTATCAACATATCTTATTTTGAATTTTTTAATATTTTTTAATCTTAATTTTTTTATTTTCTGTGAAATATCAACTTTTTAAATAGGGTAGTAAGTTATGTAAATTGTTAGTTTTAATGTTGTGCAAATATCTTCAAAGGTAAGGTTGTTCTTGTAATATTTTCTTTAATTGGCCTTTCTCCTCAAATAGTTTGGCTAGTGGCCCATATACGCAATTATTTCCTTTAAGTGCCCTATATCTGAGAATCACTCCACCCCCACCCCACCCCCTGTCAACACACTGAGCCTTGGGTTTCTGGTCAATACAATAAACTCTCCAAGAAGAGTCTTAGCTGTAACTTTTAAAAAATATGCGCATTTCTCGTGCTGAATTTGAAGGAATTTACCCCCTTCCAATATTGATTTTTTTGCTGTAATATACCACATTTTGAAAATATTTGCGATTATGGGCCAGTTTCGAAACTATTAGCGCTCGTGGGCTACTTTGTGTCACGTCAACAACGGCCACTATTCTCATTAGCGATCTCTTCATTTTGAAAGTCGCTAATGGGAATAGCAGCCTTTCTTTTGGATAGCCTCTGACACTAATGCTAGAGGCAGTGCTTGTATGAATTAGGAGATGATTTTCCAAACAAAGAAGCAATGAGAATTGGGGGTTTTATCTCAAAACCTTCAATGAAGCACTACTTTGGTGTGGTGGTGGAAGATTGTCACAATAAACTCTCTAATAAGCCAAATACTATTGTCATTATATTTTAATGAATCCACTAATAGCTTTATGTGTCCAATTCAGGCTTCAAAGTGTTGGGAAAAAATTCATCAGCTCAAAGATCAATTTATGCAGAATCTCAATTGGCAGTAAGAATGACAAATTCAAATCATCAAATTAGCTAGAGATTAACAACATCTCCTCATTATTCCTTTCTATATTCTCTGCAATAAGGAATACTTAAGCTCCTATCTTATCTCTGGGGGACTAGACAAATAATGGATGGACTTGGAGGCCTGGACTACACGACAGCTTCAATACATTACTCAATGCAGAGAAGAATTAGTTACTGCAGCTCATAGTCTACCTTCATCCATCAGATGTAGCAGATATTCCAACTTGGATGCCCTCATCATCTGGCTGCTTCTCAAACCAGTCAGTTTATAAATTCTTCGGTATCTCAGGGCTTCTTTTCCCTACGATAGAGCTACCTGGAACAACATTGCCCCTCTTAAATACAATATCTTCATCTGGTTATTGAGCTGGGAAAAACTCAACTCCAAGGCCATGCTTCAAGCCAGATGTTGGGATGCTAATCTAACATGCACAACTCGTGCATGTTAGATTGAAACCACCTTCCACATATTCTTTGAATGTTCCTTAGCAACAAGCACTTGGAACTACTTCACTGCCATGTTCAGCATTACACATCTCCTTGATGCCATACATGAATACTACATAAATTGGTGTTTTGCCTAATACAAACACAACTATTCATACACTTGGCACATGGTTACTATTGTTGTTTGCCGGAGCCTATGAATTTTTAGAAATGATAGAGTTTGTCAAATATGTTGCATACAAAGGAAAACCAAAATGCTAATACAAAATTTTTGCTATCTCATTAACAAGATGGGTTTGAGAGCACAAAGCTGAAGCAGATCATAATGCATGACTTGGAAGATGTACATTCAATAGATATGATGATAGGAGGGAGGGCACAAGCATAAATTCAGCCCATAAATGAGGCAACTAGCAACTCTGGGTGTGAAAAAGAAGAGGACACGATCAGAAAGTTTATCAATTTATATACTTTTTGGATGTTTTGATCAGAATTACTTGATGCTGTTTTGTTTTTGGGGTATGGGGGCAATAGGTGTGAGTTCTTGTAATTTGTGTAGCGGAAGATGTGGTACTGGCATTGATCCGATCCTAGGACGTAGGACCGGCTCGGGAGTAGCAAGAGAGAGGTGGAGGTCGGGTGCTCGGCTCGGATCTAGTAGCTCGGCTCAGATCTTTGATGCTCGACTCGGTCTTTTGTACCTGCATACTGCCTAGAAACACCGAGAGAAGTCCCGACGACAAGCCCTCCGACGATCTAGTCAGTCACTGAGAAAGCAACAGTAACTAGGGTTCAGGTGGAAAAAAGTTTATTACCTCCAGAAGTGAGGAGGGGGCTGGTATTTATAGACATGGGTAAATGGGTCTGAGACCCTACCGGGCCGAGTTGGACCCGTTTACCCATGGGCCTGAACTGGTTGAAGCCCAACCTGATGCTAGACCTGATAATCGTGGGAAAGTAGGTTTTGTGGAGATCTGAGGGCCCTGATTGTGCCACTCTCTTTATTCCATATCCCAAGCCCCCCACTCTTGCAAGGCAGTGTGAAAAACAGTTGTGGAGGAGTAGTCTGGATCTACGGAGAAGAGTGGCAAAGAGAGTTTTCTGGGGTCTTTTTTGGGGTCGGCGTCGAACCGAGGCGAGTTCGGACGACCGAGCAGCCGGTGCTTCCGCAAGTGTGGATGAACAAGCCCTGGTAATTCCCCAGACATCAAGGCGGGGGGGGGGGGGGGGCTCAGAGTGTCGAGGTTGGTGGAGATCATCGAGGTTGTTTTTTGGGTCGTCGAAACCAAGGCGGCCTTGGTTTGAATTTATAAGAAGATACCCCTGTGCTTGAAATAACCGTCGAGGGTTGAGGCTTAGGGGGTCGGTTCGGAGTGTCGAGCCCATAGCGATTTAGCTTTGTGGAATCTACCCCTGTGCTCAAAATTACCGTTGAGGGTCGAGGCTTAGGGGGTCGGTTCGGAGTGTCGAGCCCATAGCAATTTAGCTTTGTGGAAGCTACTCATGTGCCCAAAATCACCATCGAGGGTTGAGGTTTAGGGGGTCGGTTCGGAGCATCGAGCCTATAGCACCTTAGCTTTGCAAAAGCTATCCATGTGCTCGAAATCACCGTCGAGGGTCGAGGCTTAGGGGGTCGGTTCGTAGCGTCGAGCCCATAGCACCTTAGCTTTGCGAAAGCTACCCCTGTGCTCGAGATCACAGTCGAGCGTCGAGACTTGGGGGTTGGCATGGAGCGACGAGCTCAAGCGACTTAGATTTTGTGAAAGCTATCCCTGTGCTCGAGATCATAGTCGAGCATTGAGGTTTGGGGGGTCGGTATGGAGCGACTTAGCTTTGTTAAAGCTACCCATGTGCTCGAAATTACCGTCGAGGGTCGAGGCTTAGGGGGTCAGTTCAGAGCGTCGAGACCATAATGCCTTAGCTTTGCGAAAGTTCCTGTGCTCGAATTCATCATCGAGGGTCGGGGCTTAGGAGGTCGGCACAGAGCGACGAGCTCAAGTGCCTTAGCTTGTGAAAGCTATCCCTGTGCTCGAGATCGCAGTCGAGCGTCGAGGCTTAGGGGGTCGGCACGGAGCGATGAGCCCAAGCGACTTATTTAGCTTGTGAAAGCTACCATTGTGCTCGAGATCACAGTCGAGCGTCGAGGCTTAAGGGGGTCGGTACGGGGCGAAGAGCTTAAGCGACTTAGCTTGTGAAAGCTACCCCTGTGCTCGAGATCGCAGTCGAGCGTCGAGGCTTAGGGGCTGAGCATGGAGCGACGAGCTCAGGCGACTTAGCTTTGTGAAAGCTACCCCTGTGCTCGAGATCGCAGTCAGCGTCGAGGCTTAGGGGGATCGGCACGGAGCGACGAGCCCAAGTGCCTTAGCTTATGAAAGCTACCCCTGTACTCGAGATCGCAGTCGAGCGTCAAGGCTTAGGGGGTCGGCACGGAGTGACGAGCTCAAGCGACTTAGCTTGTAAAAGTTATCCCTGTGCTCGAGATCACAGTCGAGCGACGAGGCTTAGGGGGTCGGCACGGAACGACGAGCCCAAGCAACTTAGCTTGTGAAAGCTACCCCTGTGCTCGAGATCGCAGTTGAGCGATGAGGCTTAAGGGGTCGGCACGAAGCGACGAGCCCAAGCACCTTAGCTTGTGAAAGCTACCTCTATGCTCGAGATCGCAGTCGAGCGTCGAGGCTTAGAGGGAACCGTTATGGTAGGGATTCTCGGAGCCGATATAGGAACCATTTTTCGCAAGAATTGAGGAGGCGTTACAGGAACTGTTTTTGTGAGAATTGAGGAGGTGCTACAGGAACCGTTTTTGCGAGAATCGAGGAGTCGCAAATTTCCTATATATACGTATCCCACACCCCCTTTCTCATTTCTCACTTTCACTCTCTCTCTCTCTCTACATCTAAGAGCTTCTTCCTCTAGAAGTTTTCCATCACCGTCGACGAGTTTTTCGGCGTTCTTCAGTGAGACTTCAATCAGGTTAGTAATTTTAATATGTGTAGGGCTCAGTCCGGCTCTTTAGACTCTACCCCTGGCAGTGGTACTCGCACCGATCTGTAGGATTCCTCTTCTTGGTAAAGGGACGAGAACGTGTATGTCGTGCAACCGCTTCGTACTCGCAAGCCATTTGTGGTGGACAGCAGCGACTCAGATGAGGATGAGCGTCCTATCGAGGTTGCTGATGTCGAGGACGTGGAGGTTCAATCCGCCGAAGGAGTCAATGACGAGGGGGGACCGGTTGAGGGGGCGCGCTCTGCCGAAGGTTCCAGAGTTGAGGGTGAACAGGCAGAGGGGATTGGCTCTTCCTCGAGGGTGTCCATCCTCAAGCCGTGGCCACTCCATCGCCTAAGAAGGCTCCCAAGATTCGGAAGAAAAAGATGAAGTGGACCATGCCCAGCAGTCCGGACAAGACGATTGCTCCTCGGAAGCTGGAGGTCCCCTTCCTACCATAGCCATTGTCGATCAGGAAGTATTTGGACGATGTTAGGGACTTGGTCCGTTATGGGGTACAACCCTCCTCGCCGAGCCATGTGAAAATCAAGATGGACGGTACCCCCACCATTTTGAAAGAGGAGGACCTATCGGTGATTCGCGCGAGCTACTTCATTGGATTCGTGTGAGCTACTTCATTGGGAGGGAGTTCGTGTTGATGATCCCCAATGCCGGTCTTAGGTCTACCGATCCTCTGGCGCCCTGGTATTGCATCTTTCCTTTGGACGCGTTCTCCTCGGGATTGAGGCTGCCAATCCATCCCTTCATTCGTGAGGTACTAAATTGGGCCTCGTTATGCCTGATACAGTACGGTCCGAACTCGTGGAAGCAGATGGTGAGCTTCGTCTTGCTGTGCGAGGAAAGAAGGGTGACGCTGCGGCTGAGCATCTTCTGAGCGATGCTGGGTGTTAGCTCGTTGGGCGAGTTTGAGGGGATCTGTTACGTATCGCCTCGGAGCGTGGGCAAGGTTGTGCATGGTCACCCCGACTCGATAAAGGAATGGAAAAAGATGTACTTTGACATTAGAAGTGAGGAGCCATGGGAAATCCCGATACGTTGGAACTTCTATAAGCCTAACTTCAAGGGCCCTAAGAAGAGCGAACTTTCGGCCGAGGAGTGGGCCTTTGTAGAGCGCCTCCGGAAGAGTAACAGCATAAGTTGGCCGAAGGTGACAGAGAGTCACATGGCCCGTGTCGGGTTGAGCCCCGCCCCGTCTCGTATGTCTTTCGTTTGTTTTTCCTTTATGTAATTTTCTTTGGTGTTCATCACTTTTTAATGGATTTTTGTGCAGAGATGGACCCCGAATCGATCAAGGAGAGGAGGCTCGCCCTGAAGAGGCAAAAGGCGGAGCAATCCGAGAAGGGGAAGCAGGCGGGGGCCTCTTCCGAAGCAACTTCCGAGGGTCAACTTGAGCCGAGGGCAAAGAGGGTGCGGTCCATTCAGACGCAAAAGACTGCGGTCGTGCCGAACTCCAGCGCCTTGAAGGTGACGGAGGTCGTGCAGGGGGTGTCCCTCCTCTCCATGCCGATGCCCAGACCAGGGTCGGGGAAGAGGGGCTTCAGCCTTGGGCCCCTGACTAGGCCATCCGAAAAGGGGATATCCTGACCGAGGGTCCCATCGCCATGGAGTTTCTGGTCAAGATGGCCATGCCTCTGGATCGGCAGAGCATTAGTGTTGACACCTTCGAGTCGGCTTACATGAGGTGGGCTCAGGCGAGCGTGCAGGTAAATTTTGAGGCCTTGTACTTTAGTTTTCATGCATTTGTTTCCACTCAAGTGTTTTACCTTGGCTGCAGGCTTGTCTTTCCGGTGCTCAGGTGATGAGACTCCATGACCAGGAGCTGAAGTACGAAAGGAATCAGGCCAACCGCTTTAAGCACGAGATGATGGACCTGAAACTCGCTTTGGATGCTTTGATGAAGCGATAGCAGGTCCTGAAGGCTGACATGGCCTCGATGGCCGATGATAGACTGAGGAAGGAGGTGGTGCTAAAGAAGGCATTTGAGGTAGAGAGGGGGTTGCTCACCTTGAAAGCCCAGGACATGGTCATCGAGGTGCAGAACGAGGTGTATGGCTGAGCGCTGGGCCATGTCAAGCACTTCTATCCAACCTTGGACTTGA
This sequence comes from Hemerocallis citrina, assembly GCA_017893485.1. NCBI lineage: Eukaryota > Viridiplantae > Streptophyta > Magnoliopsida > Asparagales > Asphodelaceae > Hemerocallis > Hemerocallis citrina. The sequence goes on along the minus strand of CM030360.1, from coordinate 198,436,139 downwards.
CGGGCTTCCATTATGACATGGTGATCGACGAGCCGTCGATGACCCCAGGGGCGATGCTCTAGTTGAAGGGGATACCGGAGCCGGAGCTGCCGGTGCCGAGCCAGTTGTCGACCCGTCGTCGCTGCCGATGCCGAGGGAGAGGTTGGCCATACGCAGTAGTTGTTTTTCTTTTTCCTTTTACTTTTGTTTTTGAAATTGTATTTGCCGAAGGCGGACTGGCCACCGCGGTATTTTGTAAGATCTTCTAATTTATAACAAGTAGTTTTTGTATGGCCAAGTATTTTGACTTTGACTTTCGCTTTGATTTTGGGATGATCTTCTGTCTGTCCGACCCTTTTGACTTGTATCATTTTTAGATTAGAATTTAGGGACTGTGAGCCTCGGAATGATTTTTTGTTTCAATTCTGTTAGATGTCGTCTTCCCTCCTTGAGTCGAATCCTCGACGATCCGAGGGGACATGGCTTTGAAGCAAGATCAAGGTATTAGAGTCCAACCTTGATCGATATCAGAAGAAATCTCGTGATCACGATGCAACTTTCCATTACTTTTGAAACAAGTCGAAGGAGCTGAGCGCGGAGGCGGCTCAATTGAAGAAGTCGATAGTCGACTGTGACCTGGGAGGTGTTGGCCTTGGATTTTCCATGTCAAGTGCCTCGGTTCAAAGGCCTACCTCGGAGTTACTCCTTTGCAAGGTTATTGTAGACAAAGAGATCGAGATTCAACACTACAAGACAATGTTGGGTTATCGGTTTCTTCGGGGGATGGGCGCCCCTCGGGCCGCAAGCCATCTCCGATTCGGCAGTTGGAATATGTGAGATCAGGCGATGCCCAAAGCTCTGTGGCCGGCATTTCTACCTTAGCTGCTCCTATGGAATCTGGCGGCCAGGCCGTGGAGCCAAGTCACTCGATGGGGTTTGAGTTAGCTCGTGTTAGCCCGGAGGGGCTCTGAGGATAGTTTAGGCAGAGGTGATAGTTGTTTATAATAACTTTATTGTACAGTGGCCTTCCGAGGTGCTTCTTAATAAAAACGACTTTCGATTTTATTCATTCATTTTTTATCTTATATTTTGGTATCACTGGGGGTTTTGAGGCCTGAGGATCGGTACAGAGCGTTGAGCTCTTGTGTTATAGCTTGAGAAAGCTATCCACATGCTCGAGATCACCACGAGGTGTCGAGGCTTGAGGGTCGGCACAGAGCATCGAGCTCAGGTGCCTTAGCTTGAGAAAGCTACCCATGTGCTCGAGATCACCGTGAGGTATCAAGGCTTGAGGGTCAGCATAGAGTGTCGAGCTCAGGTACCTTAGCTTGAGAAAGCTACCCATGTACTCGAGATCACCGTAAGGTGTTGAGGCTTGAGAGTCGGCGCAGAGCGTCGCTCTGTTTGTGAGTGTGTGGGTTTACATAGAGAACTTGAAATGAAAATGAGAAAGTTATAGGGCTATTTACTTTACTCTTTTTCATATAAAAGGGGGTGGCACGTAGTGCCGATTACAAGAGGTCAGTTACATAAGGACTAATCCTCCCCTTTGAGGAACCTGATGAGGTGCTCTGCATTGCACGGCCTCTTCACGATTCTGCCTTCTAGGTCCGTAAGTCGGTATGTACCGGGGCATACCACCTCGAAGACCGTATATGGCCCCTCCCAGTTGGGAGCAGCTTTGTCTTTTGGTGGGGATCAGATACCGATAGTTTCCTAAGCACGAGGTCGCCCAGCTTGATGTTGGTGGGGTGCACCTTCTTGTTGTAAAATCTCTCTATGCGTTGCTGGTATATGCTTCTTCGGACGATGGATTTTCCCTGACCTTGTCAATTAGATCCAAGTTGGCTCTGAGGTCCGTTGAGTTGTTCTCCTCGTCGAACGCCATGATCCTGGGCAAAGGGAGGCCGATTTCTAGGGGGATAACCGCCTCTGTACCGCAGGTTAGGTTGAACGGTAACTCGCTTGTGGGGATTCTTTTCGTCGTCCGGTGCGCCAAGAGTACACACGGCAATTCGTCGACCCATAACCCCTTGGGTAAATTGTCCAATCGCTTCTTAAGGCCATCAAGGATTTGGTGGGTCGTGTTTTCGGCCTGGCCATTTGACTGAGGATGACATATGGATGAGAAGCGTTGTTGGACACCAAAGTCTTCGCAAAACTTTCGAAAGTTCTTGCGTGCAAATTGGGTCCCGTTGTCTGTGATGAGGACCTACGGAATCCCAAACCGACAGATGATGTGCTTCTAGAAAAATTGCTGAGTTTAGTGCTCCATGATTGTGGCCAGGGGCTCTGCCTCGATCCATTTGGTGAAGTAGTTGATGGCCACCACCAGGAACTTCCGTTGGCCCGTCGCTTTTGGAAAAGGACTGACCAAGTCCATCCCCCGCATGGCAAAGGGGGTTGGATTGACCAGGGAGCGGAGGTTGGCTTGTAGAAGCCTTTTTACCGAGGAGAATCTTTGGCAAGGCCCGTACCTTTTGACGAGGTCTTGAGCATCTTGCAACATGGTCGGCTAGTAGTATCCGTGATTTAAGGCTTTTCTGGCGAGCGACCTGCTCCCCATGTGGCATCCCCCGACCGCTTCATGGAGTTCTTTCAGAGCGTATTTGGCCTCGTTGGGGGCCAGGTAGCGGAGGTAGGGCCTTCTTTTGATAGTTGTGTACGAGCACTTGAAGAGAGTCTCGTTGATTATGGTGAACCTTTCTGAACGGACCCTGATCCTTCTCGCCTCGGCCCGATCTTAAGGGAGCTCACCTTCCACCAGGAACTTATTGATGGGAGTCTTCCAATCCTCTGGCGGAGGTTCGGTGGTGAGGCAGAGGGCTTCGGGGAGGTTGATGCTGGGCTTTAGACGGACTTCGATCAGGACGGTGTGGTCGAGGCCCTCGAAGGATGAGGAGGTGAGTTTTGACAATGAGTTAGCCTGGGCATTTTGCTCCCTGAGGATCCGTTCTTCTGGGGAGAAATTGAGGGTCGTTAAGAGCTACTGGACTATCACCAAGTACCGGACCATCCGAGCGTCACGTGCCTCGTATTCTCTGGTGATCTTGTTGACCACGAGCTGGGAGTCGTTAAAAGCCCTGAGTTGTCTGGCCCCTGCCTTGTGCACCAGGGTGAGCCCTGCAATCATAGCCTCATATTCGTCCTCATAATCATAGCCCTGCAATCATATGCGTCGGGGCGACGCTAAGCCTATGCATGATTAGATCTTCGGAAATCCCGGGCATGTAGGACGGCGTTCAAGTGAAGCTGTCGATATTGCGGTGGACACAATCAATGAGACATGGCTTTAGGTTGGGGGAAAGGGTGCGGCTCACACGGAACCACTTGGACTTGTCTTCCACTTCAAATGAGACCTCTTCTAATTCGTCCGCAGGCTCTGACTTAGGCTGGCTTCTTTTAGGTGGAAGCTCGACTGCATCGAGGGGGAACACCCCGCCCTTAACTGCGGTCATGTAGCACGATCATGCCGACTCCTGATTTCCTCTAACGACGCCGACCCCGAGGTCAGTGGGGAATTTCATCTTCAAGTGGTAGGCAGAGGGAACTGTCTGGAATGAGCAAAGGCCGGGTCGGCCGAGGATGGCGTTGTATGCTGCCTTGACATTGACTACCATAAAATCCATTGATTTGGTCCGTGTGATAGGGGTCGTGTTGGCCGTTACATCCAACATCACGATTCCTTCAATTTGTACCGGGATGCCCGAGAACCCATGTAGGGTGTACCCGACCGGCTTCAGCTTATCTCGAGGGAGTTTGAGTTTCTCAAATACTTCCAAGAAGAGGATGTTGACTGAGCTCCCGTTGTCCACAAGAATTCGGCGGATTTCGAAATTTGCCATGACGAGGGCATCGCAGTGTGGGAGCCGGACTCCCTCTAGGTCTTCTTCGGAAAAAGATACCGGTCGCTGCTAAATCAGGGGGGAGGGATGGTCCCAGACAGAGTTAACCTCTCGGACGAAGGCCTTACGGGAGGTATTAGATCCCCCTCCCATGGGTCCCCCATGACGCAGTGTAGTATGGCCAGGCCTCCGGTCTCCTTGGGCTCGGGGTCCCACTCAGGCCGCCGGTTGATCGTTCGAGGAGGAGGCGAAGGCCTTGGATTCCTCGGATCCCTCCGGTCTCTCGAATTATCTCGGGTGAACTCTCTCAAGTATCCTCATTGGATGAGGGCCTCGATCTCGTCCTTAAGGGCCCGACAGTTGTCCGTCTCGTGCCCGTTGTCTCGGTGGAAGCAGCAGTAGAATCTCTGGTCCCGCTTCTTGTTGTTGCTCGGTCGGGAAGGGAGTCAGATGAGCCCTTTATCCTCGATCTCCATCAAGATTATCGAAACGTTCTGGTTCAGAGGATATACCTCTCAAATCTGGGGACCGGAGGAACTCTTTTGAGACTGGCAGTCTCTTTCGTGGTTTTCTTGATGGGCTCGACGTCGTCGGCCTTCTTCTTCCCCCCGATTGTGGCTTCTTTGGTGCCCCTCTAGATTTAAGGCCTCTTCGGCTCGAATGTACTTCTTGACCCTGTTGTGCAGGTTGGGGAAGTCAACGGGTGGTTTTTTTGGCCAATGAAGCCTTCAGCTGACCGTGCCGAATGTTGTGTCGAAAGGCCGCTGAAGCGATGCCTGCGTCAAGAGAGGAGACGGACCTTGCCTCCGTGGTGAACCTCCGAACGAAATCGCGGAGCGACACCCCTTCCTTCTGCCTGGGTCCAGAAGGGACGCGCTCGTCTTCTCGACCTTTCTTCTGGTCACGAAGTGAGCTAGGAAGTTTGCTTCCAACTGGTCGAATGAGAAAAATGAGCTGAGAGTGAGCTTCGAGAACCATTCCCGAGCTGGACCACTAAGGTTAGCAAGGAAGGCGCGACAGAGGAGGGGGTGCACAGCGCTGTGAATCATCATGAGGGTCTTAAACCCCTCCATGTGATCAGCGGGATCACCCTCTTCGTTGTAGATCTCGAATTGGAGAGGCCTAAAATTTCGGGGGATCTCGGCTTCCAAGATTTGGGGGAAGAATGGGGATCCAGTGGGCCGACGACCCTGACCCGGCATTGGTCCGCCCTCACCGAGATGGGCGAGGCGGTTCTCCATCTCTCGTAATCGCGAAGGACGACGTCTTCTTGTTCCATGGGACGGGCCGATCCGTAGGAATCACCTCCCCTTGCTCCTGACCGAGGGTTGGAGTTATTGCGGACCTCGATTCCATGGCCGCCTCAGATTGCTTGAAGGACCTTGTCTCAAAAGTTTTGGAACTCAGCCCTCGTGACTGGGGCTTGCCCCACTGGGTCCTGCAAGGGCGGAGGTCCATGGGGAGAGTGGCTGTGTCCTGGATCGCGCTCTATGGATGATCGTCTGCGATGGTTCGAGACCGAGTTGGAAGCGGTCTCTCCCTTGTCCGACTGGCCTGTCGATCCAAAATGACTCGTCGTAAATCAGTTGCGTTCAAGGGAGAAGCAACTGGGCCGTGTCCGGCCGAGCCGTTGACCGTGGTTGGTTGGAACCCTGGGCGTCCGCGCGACTGTGATGTGGAGGGTCTGGGTGTCGTGCTGAGGTGACGGCCCTTCTGGCTTTGGGAGCCATGGAAGAGCTCGGACTTGAGGGGACGTTCCTGGTTGGGCTAGGACTGGCGACAGTACCTGAGTTTCCCACAGACGGCGCCAACCTGATGCTGTTTGTTTTTGGGGTCTGGGGGCAGAGGTGTGAGTTCTTGTAATTTGTGTAGCAAAAGATGTGGTACTGGCGTTGATCCGATCCTAGGCCGTAGGACCGGCTCGGGAGTAGCAGGAGAGAGGTGGAGGTCGGGTGCTCGGCTCAGATCTAGTAGCTCGGCTCGGATTTTTGAGGCTCGGCTCTGTCTTTTGTACCTACACACTGTCTAGAAACACCGGGAGAAGTCCCGACGACAGGTCCTCCGACGATCTAGGCAGTCATTGAGAGAGCAACCGTAACTAAGGTTCCGGTGAAAAAAAGTTTATTACCTCCAGAAGTGAGGAGGGGCTGCAACTCTCTTTATTCCATATCATTACTCTTTTTTTTTTTGTTATCTGTCGGTCTGCGCCATGATTTAAATCACGAATGAGGTATCAGCTGGTTCAAGTCCATGATGACCCAACTGCTAGGGATGTTTTAATTTATAATGTAGAAAATAACAAAGTAAACTCATAAAACTACAAGGAAAACTGAAAAGCAACAAAAAGAAAACAACCATTCACTTCTTACATAACATTAGAGGGTGGGTGCAAAAATAAACATCAACCATAATGAAATAAAGAGACCCCCAATAGCCATTTGGGTAGGCTTAGACCATGACGGGGTTGATCTCTATTTGATCCGTCGTATTTTTCCATCAACGTTGCAGTAGCTCCTTCGGCCCAGAAGGAGATGAATGTATCGCCCACTGGATTATGTTGTTTACCAACACATAGCCCTGCATGCCAACAACAGCACACCTATCTGCAGTTAAGTTGTTTTTTAAAATAATTTTTTAAGTAAAACATTTTTTTAAAAATCTGAAGGAAAATCAAATTATGTTAGTATTTTTTACGTAAATTTCCTTGTTAATCATTATTGAACTAATATGAAACGAACAAAAATTTTACCAGGTGATAATTTTTACATAGTAATCCTGTTTATTTACAGCAATCCTGTTTATCCCATATACAATATTTTTTCTCCATTTCAAGCGTATGTCTTTATTTATTTTTTATTTTATTTTTGCTAAAATTTCTACTATTATAGCTAGAGAATGCAATTTCTTTTTTCTTCGTTCCAGTAGTGTGGATTCAACAATACAATATTTTCCCCTTGCTTTCAAGCATACATCTTCAATTCTATAACAAAATTTGTGAAGTATAAAGCTAACAATGCAATATTTTTTGAGTTTTTTTTTAGATAGGGCACTAACAATTTTTCAAATTATAAATAAGACATCCATAATTTAATATTTTAATATACAACATCCACAATATTGGATTATTCCCAAAACACCGCTCCATTTAAAGATTATTAGTTTAGCCCTAATTAAAAGACAACCATGATTGATAAATGACTAACATGCTCTTCAATTAAACACTTCTTAACCTTTTGGACTGACATACGAGATGCAACACAAGCTCCATATTGGTATTGGTGATTGTGCATGTTTTAAGATAAAAACCAAAACGTTTTCCTAAAGGAAATGCTAAATGATGTGGTATAGATGACGTGGCCCAATCGGAATCGTCAGATCTCCTCAGATTTCGCTCATCAAGTCAACAAGGTCAAACGGGCTTCTGCGATCTCAGGCCCACATCCTAACGGGTCCGACCCGGCCCGTTTCGATTCTAGACCCGTTAGCCCTGCCTATAAATACCAGACCCCCTCCTTCAATCTGTAGGTAATAAAACTTTTCCCCCCTAAACCCTAGCTACTATTGCTTTCTCAGTGACTGACTAGATCGTTGGAGGCCCTGTCACTGGGAACTCTCCCGGTGCTTCTAGGCAGTGTGCAGGTACGAAGATCCGAGCCGAGCTACGAAGATCCGAGCCGAGCACCCAGCCTCTACCTCTCTCCTGCTACTCCCGAGCCGACCGTATAGTCCGGGGATCAGATCAACGCTAGTGTCGTCCTTTCCGCTTCACAAATTACAAGAACTCACACATGTTGTCCCTACAACAAAAAACAAGTAGCATCAGGTTGGCGCCGTTTGTGAGAAATTTTCTCACATCACTGACACCGGTCCGGCCCCGGCTTAGGACGTCATCTAGAAGCTGGGCTTCCCCATGGCTCCCAAAGCTAGAAAAGCCTTCACCGCTGGACGTCATCCAGACCCTCCTTCCTCTTGCAGCCATGGCTGCGGTCGACCTCGAGCCAATGGTGCGGGAGGACCCGAACCGAGCGCCTCGTGCTCTGTGGCTGCTCCCGAATTATGGCGTGTAATCCAGGACCGACAGATCAACCGGTCGAGGGGAGGGGCTGCTTCCAACTCGGTCCCGAACCATGGCAGGCAGTCAACCCAAGAACGGGAACCAGAATACAGCCACTCGCCTTGGGGGCCTCCGCCTTCACGTGGCCACGTAGAGCAGACCCTAGTCACGAGAGCTGAGTTCCAAAACTTTAGGAACGAGGTCCTCCAGGATATCTGAGGCGGTCCTAGGATTGAGGCATGCAAAAACACCTATCCTCAGTCAAAAGCCCAAGGTAGCGAATCTTACGATTCGACTCGCCCACAGGAATAAGACAATGCCATCCTCCAATACCTCCAGGAGATGGAGAACCGCCACGCCCATTTCGGCGAGGGCAGTCCATTATCTGGGCAAGGGTACAGGTCGAACCGACCCCCGTTCTCCTCTCAAATCTTAGATGCTGAGATTCCCAGAAATTTTAGGTCTCCCCAATTTGAGACCTACTACGGCGAGGGTGATCCTGCTGATCACATGGAAGAGTTCAAAACCCTTATGTTGATTCACAGCGCATCGGATCCTCTCCTGGGCCGCGCCTTCCCCGCCACCCTGCGTGATCCAGCTCGGGAATAGTTCTCAAAGCTCACCTCCGGCTCGATTTTCTAGTTTGACCAGCTAGAAGCAAGCTTTCTAGCCCACTTCGTAACCAGTAGGAAGGTCAAAAAAAATGAGCGCGTCCCTTATGGACCTCAAGCAAAAGGAAGGAAAACCCCTCCTCAAGTTCGTTCAGAGGTTCACAACCGAGGCAAGGGCGGTCTCCTCTCTCGACGCTGGCATCGCCTTCGCAGCATTCCGGAACAATGTTCGCCACAGCCAGCTAAAAGCCTCATTAGCCAAGAAAACGTTCGTCGATTTCCTCGGCCTCCTCAACAGGGCCGAGAAATACATCTGGGTTGAGGAGGCTCTGCATCCCAAGTGCATCAAAGAAGTTGCAACCAAAGGGAAGTGCAAAGCAGACGACGCCGAGCCCGGCAAAAAAGCCCCAAAAGACGCATCCGGCCAGAATAGGCCACTTCGGTCCCCCGTTTCGAAAGATATACGCCTCTGACCCAGAATGGGTCGGCCATCCTCTTAGAATTCGAGGACAAAGGGATCGTCTAACTCCCTCCCCGACCAAGCAACAACAAGAAGTGGGACCAGAGGTTTTATTGCCGTTTTCACCGAGACCTTGGGCACGAGACAGAAAACTACCACGCCCTTAAAGACAAGATCGAGGCTCTCATCCAGCGAGGGTACCTAAGGGAGTTCACCCGAGCCAACCAAAGAGATCGAAGGGACTCGAGGAATCCGAGGCCTTCGCCTCCACCTCGAACGGTCAACAGGCAACCCGAGCAGGACCCTAAGCCCGAGGAGACCGGGGGGCAGGCCATCCTACACAGCATCAATGGCAGACCCATAAGAGGGGAATTCAACGCTTCCCATAAGGCCTTCTTGCGAAAAGAAAATTCGGTCCACGACCATCCCTCTCCCCGGGTTCAGCAGCAGACAATCTTTTGCTCCGGAGAAGACCTATAAGGCGTCTAGCTCCCGCATTACGATGCCTTCGCCATCAGCCTCGTCATGGCGAACTTCGAAGTCTGCCGTATTCTCGTAGACAAAGAAAGCTCAGTCTGTAACACCCCGCAAAATTGAGTAATGACAATTTTGCCATCGTGTGTTACGCACATATATTTTGTACAATTACAAATAATATTCATAACGTATTTTTATATAAATGTCATATTCTGATTATTTATATGTTTTTCATTTTCTCAAAACTTAGTTCAATCCTATTTTTAGCCAACTCAAAATATTTATTTTAATCTTTGTGTTTTACGTACATTGCACGTGCTTTCAAAATACGTGTCGATTACTTATATATTTCGTTACGTAAAATATCTGTAACATTATTAAATATACATGTTTTGTATTTTTGACTGCTTTTTGTTCTCTCAAATTATTTTTTAATATTGGGCATGTGCATTACACGTAAAATTTTATGTGCATTTTATTTCTAAAATTCTAAGATATCATGCATACTTTTTCTTCTAATTTTGTTGATTTATTTTCAATAAAAACCCAAAGGCCTAAATATCATCTTAAAGCCCACTAGGAAAAATTATTTAAAAGAAAAGTACATTAATTAATCTACATTTTTAATAAACATTTTTTTATCCTACACTTGTCATGTAACAACATGTACAATCTAATAAATAACAACTAACTAAATGAGAAGTGTGCACATGTGGAAAATCCAAGGGTTGGCCAATTCATAAAGGAAGAAGAAGAGTTGGGAGTTTGTGTAGTAAATGGTGAGTAGGTATTTACTCTTGATAATGAGTATTTATTTTCAGTAGTGGGTGTCTTTTCATGCACCTATTTAGCCCTATAAATAGCTCCTCCTAATTCATGAACAAATGCACCAAGAATCAAAAGAAAAGAAACAAAAGATAAGAAAGATAAGAAAAGCATGAGAGGAAAAGAAAAGGAGAGTTATTTGAGTTCTCGCTTGGAGGAAGGAAGACTTGCTAGGAGAATAAGGGAGCCCCATTCTTCGAGCTAGAAGCCATCTACTAGGTGTTCATTTTCTTTCTTCAATTAAGGTGGGTGTCTTCTTGAACTTTCTAAAATTTTAATATCATGCATATGTAGGAAAATTGATATATACAATTGATTATACATATGAGTTGTGGTTAATTTTGTGATGATGATATTTAGAATGGCAATGCATGCTAATATTGTCATGTAAATAAGTTGAAATGATGTTGTTTGATTGCATGGTTGTACATCATGATTAGATTAAATGATATGGATATAAATTTGTACACAAAGTTACTAATTCATGCTAAGAAAAGTTACTGTTTTAAGTTTTGTTTGCCCATCAGAAAATTGTATTTAATAAAATAGTTAGAATATATAGCTAAAACTTTTTTGAGAGCATCTTGTATATCTCAGAAACATCCCTTTAAAATTTCATAAGATTTGGAGGTCTTTTACTATTTGAATAAAATCTAAACTCAAAAGTGGTTAGTAGTTGACTCGTTGCTGAAAATCTGTACACATTTCGATTTGTGATCAATTCAGCATTGTAAATGAAATAATTTGAGAAAAGGCAGAACTAAGAAGTTGTAGTAGACTCGTTAACTTTTCTGAAAAGTCTAAGAAATCAAAATTTCAGAAAGAATTGAGTTTTATATGAATTTTATAAGACTGTACAGTGGCAATATTTCAGTTTTTCGACCCCACTGTATATTTCGAAGAGTTCAGAGTTATCGATATAGTATTTTGAGGAAACTTATAACTAAGACATTGTAGTAGACTTTTACACTTTTATTTTGATATAAATAACGCAAAGTTTCGTGAAGTATATGATTTTCTATCATTTTTACAAATAGTATGAAATGCAGTTCATACTTTTAATTTACTGTTTTGCAAATAATACTTAAACGAGGTGATTGAAAATATATTCTCGCTATTTTAAGTTATATTTTGGGAAAATAAAGATCATATTCATGCTTAGATGATATGTGAACTCAAGAAAAAAAAATATATATATGGTTAATGATGTTAGGAATTGGTTTAAAATAAATCAAAGAAAAATGATGATATGAGTTTTCAATGATGAATTTTAAGAAATTGTGTTTTAATCGTAATTAACTTGCATTGAGAACGTTTTGATGAATACGAAAAGTGTATTGTGAAAATTAATAAGTTGAGATTGTACTTATTGATGAATAAATAAGAATGAATGAAAGAATTTGAATGAATTATAAATACATGAACATGAGTTATAAGGGTATGAATACCCCAAGTTGTTGAACATGGAAAGATTTTGATTCTAGAGGTTTAGTGATACCCAGGTACCAGCAAAAGTAATGAAAATGAATAATTGGCCAATATGGGCTGTCGTTCTCGGTATTTTTGTGTAAGACCGGTAGGAGGGTAAACTAGCTCTAAGTAGTATAATTTGTTCATGTTCAAACTTGAGAATAAGGCACTAAGTGAAGATGTAGTAAACATGGGCAAATGTGAGTGGAGGGCCTCTATATACTCGGGCGGTAGATTCCGAAACTATAGACCCAGTCAGGAGGTGGATTTCAGGACTATGGTTGCTTGCGATGGAAGCGAGCCTTAATTAAATTCGAGATTATGATTGATCGGGCGATGGATTCCGGGACCATGATTAGTCGGGCAGATAGTAGGCCGTACTCCAGTGTATATGCGTATACCGGGGCTAGAGGGACACTTGCGGGATGTTCGCACGACGAGGATTTTGTATAGTCGGGCGGTGGATCTTCGGGACTGGAATCCGTACTCGTGGAATGTCTAAACTTTGTTTTATTACTGGGTATTTTTCATGGTGAGGGATAAAACCCTTTAATGTGGAGTACGTAGGTGCTTGCCCTCGGACCTATATAGTATGGGATACATAGAATCTGAATAAGTATGCATTAGTGTCACTGTAGTATAACATCTGCATTAGGCATTAAGTCATACCATACACTGACATATTTAGGATAGTCACTCTTTACACTTTTATATGCATTCAAGTTTGTGATTGTTAAAGAAAGAGATTTCGTTATAATACAGTATAGAGAGGATCGCTGTTTATAACATTGTGTCAGTTTTAAGCAACTGACGTGCCCACAAATTTTCTGTGCAGGGCTTGATTGGATTAGCAAGGACTTAAAGATGGCAGATGATAAAGATTATATTCATGTTTAAAGCTGCTGATATTAGAGTTGTTTTCTTGTTGTATTTTATTCTGCTGTGTAACTCTATAATAAACATTGTTGTGTAATAAAAGAAATTTTTTAATTTCCTTGTAAAATTGTACGAATTGAAGTAAAAGATCCTGTTGTACTACGAATTACATGTAAATGAAATTCTGGGTGTTACAAGTGGTATCAGAGCAAACTTCAATATGTAGTACAAATTTACAAAGACAACACATTAGGGTGGACATCAGAGTGTGAGTTCACTTTATTAAGATTTAAATGTAAGTGATTTATATTTGTGTTGCTCTATACACTGATGTATTCTCCTCTGTTTCCTTATTGGATGGTTGGAGTCAATAATGATGAATTTATGGAACTTGCATTTGTGATACCCCCCTCGTATACAATTGTTGTGGTATTGTATGCGATCATGTCTTTCCTTGGTATCAGATTGGTATTGCGGAAGCGTGGTTGGTGTGAACCGACATTCATGATGCCTTACACATGGACACACTTTCCTCTTAAAAATTTTCTTCGTGGATTTTCATCATAATACTTTTTCATCCCCCCCCCCCACCCCCCGGAATATATATATATATATATATATATTCTTATACTATTAATTCACTTGGATATTTATTATATTTTTCTTAGTCTTAATCTCTTAAGTTTGAATTACTCGTTTCCTTTATTGATGTTTTATCCTCCTTTTTTTAATGTGCTTTATGCTACTTATTAAATTTTTATATTACTTTTACGTATTAAGTCTTGAAATATTACTTAATTATTTTTAGGACTATCATTTTTCTTTCTTATTATTTCAATTAGATTTTCAATTCTGATTTTTGTATGTTTACATTCACTTTACAAATACTTTGATTTCACGATACTATATTTTAAGATTGTAATGTTTTGCTTATATTGATATGATATATTTCTACAAAATTATAAATCTTCTGCATACTATTTTTGTGATATAGCTTATATTCGATATTTAAAATCTATCCTTTTATTTAAATATTTTATCGTTGTAATTTTCTACTCTTACTATCTTAACTTTTATTTTCATTTCACCAATTTCAAAAACGTAACTTCTATTTTCATACTTTATTAAACACCCAATATCCAAGTACATACAGAAGATTATATCTTTCCATCTTCCATTTTGGTGCAACCTGATGTTAAGAGGGTAAATCTGCAACTAGACATCAATGGAGGCAAACTGCAAATGAATATCGGGGAGGTAAGGTCTGCAACATAATGTCTAGAAGGCAAAGTGCAATAAGATGTCGTAGAGGCAATTGTGCAACTTGACAAGCCTGTAGTTGGACACCAACGAGGCGAACCCACAACAAAAATGGATTTTTCTACTTTAATAACCCTTATTTTTTTTTAAATCGTATAAATAATTATTGTATTTACTTTACAAATTATTTTATGATATTAACTTGTTATACAAAATTATTTTATATTGTCTATACTCTTAACTAAATTTCATGCTCATATACTTTTCAAACCTTTTTTTCTTTTAAATTGCTAATTCAATTTTTATCTCGTAATATATAGTACTAGTTCAGTTTGCGATTTTAAATTATTCTACCGCTTATTACTTTGATAAATTTTGATTACTAAGTCTATTAATAAATTTTCCATTGACTCTGTTTCTCTATATCGCATTGTTTTTCGAACTGTTTCACAATTAATGACTTAATTTATTATCCTCTTCGTCTAATACTTTACCTAATATTATTTTTGAATGAAAATTCTTTCAATCTATACCATCTGTTATGGTCACATTTCTTTACTTACGCTATTTTCTGGTTTTTCTTGTTTCGTTCTTATAAATTATTGATAATCATAATTTTCTTATATAAGTTTATCTTATTTTTCCACGTTACATATTTTTATACTATATTTATTTTCGTAATATTTGCAGTTTGTCTATATACAGTAATGATATTTTCTTTGGTGTGTATGAAATACAACTTTTACCCTAGTAATTTCGGAAGACAGAACTGTTCTAAGGGGGGAGAGTGTAACACCCCGCAAAATTGAGTAATGACAATTTTTCCATCGTGTGTTACACACGTGTATTTCATACTATTACGAATAATATTCGTAACGTATTTTTATATAAATATCATCTTCTGATTATTTATATGTTTTCCGTTTTCTCAAAACTCATTTCAATCCTATTTTTAGCAAACTCAAAATATTTATTTTAATCTTTGTGTTTTACGTACATTGCACGTGCTTTCAATACACGTGTCGATTACGTATATATTCCGTTACGTGAAATATCTGTAACCTTATTAAATATACATATTTTATATTTTTGACTGTTTTTTGTTCTGTCAAATTAATTTTTAATATTTGGCATGTGCATTGCACGTAAAATTTTATGTGCATTTTATTTCTAAAATTTTCTAAGATGTCCTGCACACTTTTTCTTCTAATTTTGCGGATTTATTTTTAATAAAAACCCAAAGGCCTAAAGATTATCTTAAAGCCCATTAGAAAAATTATTTAAAAGAAAAACTCATTAGTTAATCTACATTTTTTTATCCTACACTTGTCATATAACAACATGTACAATCAAATAAATAACAACTAACCAAATGAGAAGTGTGCACATGTGGAAAATCCAAGGGTTGGCTAATTCATGAAGGAAGAAGAAGAGTTGGGGGTTTGTGTAGTAAATGGTGAGTGGTTATTTACTCTTGATAATGGGTATTCATTTTGGGTAATGAGTGTCTTTTCATGCACCCATTTAGCCCTATAAATATCTCCTCCTAACTCATGAACAAATGCACCAAGAATCAAAAGAAAAGAAACAAAAGATAAGATAGATAAAAAAATAAAGAGAGGAAAAGAAAAGGAGAGTTATTTGAGTTCTTGCTTGGAGGAAGGAAGGCTTGCTAGGAGAAGAAGGGAGCCCCATTCTTGGAGCTATGAGCCATCTACTAGGATTTCATTTTCTTTTTTTCAATTAAGGTGGTTGTCTTCTTGAACTTTCTAAAATTTTAATATCATGCATGTGTAGGAAAATTGATATATACAATTGATTATACATATGAGTAGTAGTTAATTTTGAGATGATGATATTTAGAATGACAATGCATGCTAATATTGCCATGTAAATAAGTTTAAATGATGTTGTTTGATTGCATGGTAGTACATCATAATTATATTAAATGATATGGACATAGATTTGTACACAAAGTTACTAATTCATGCCGAGAAAAGTTACTGTTTTGAGTTTTGTTTGCCCATCAGAAAATTGTATTTAATAAAATAGTTAGAATCTAGAGCTAAAACTTTTTTTAGAGCATCGTGTATATGTCAGGAACATACCTTTAAAATTTCATAAGATTTGGAGGTCTCTTACTATTTTAATAAAATCTAAACTCATAACTGGTTTGTAGTTGATTGATTGATGAAAATCTGTACACATTTTGATTTTTAATCAATTCAACATTGTAAATTAAATAATTTGAGAAAAGACAGAACTAAGAAGTTGTAGTAGACTCGTTAACCTTTTTGAAAAGTCTAAGAATTCAAAATTTGACCAAGAATTGAATTTTATATGAATTTTACAAGACTGTATAGTGGCAGTATTTCAATATTTCGACCCTACTATATATTTCAAAGAATTCAGGGTTATAGATACAATATTTTGAGGAAAATTATAACTAAGAAATTGTAGTAGACTTGTACACCTTTATTTTGATATGAATAATGCAACCTATTGTGAAGTATATGATTTTCTATGATTTTTACAAATAGCTTGAAATGCAATTCTAACTTTGAATTTACTGTTTTGCAAATGATACTTAAACGAGGTGATTAAAAATATATTATTGCTGTTTTAAGTTATATTTTGTTAAAATAAAGATAATATTCATGCTTAGATGAGATGTGAACTCAAGAATAAGAAATATATATATATATATATATATGGGTTTTGCTCCATTGAAAACGGGTTCGTTTTCAATGGGTTGGAAAACACCAATCTCCACTGTCCGATCGATCTTGATCTTGATCAGCGGATCAGATCAAGATTCGCTTAAGTCTCCCACTAACGTTCCCAAAAGCGGAGGGGTATTTTCGTCACATCACGCCAAAGAACGGTTGGGACTTAACGTTTTTTTGGCGTGGAGTTTTTTTTTTGTCGAAAAATTCACTTAGGCCGTTGTTGGAAACAACGACCTACGTTGTTTTTTTATAAAAAAAAATATACCTTGGCCATTGTTCCCAACAACGGCCTAACTATGTACAAGTGTTTTTCCAAACACTTGTACATACTCAGAACTTCATCTCCCTCACTTCGTCACAAACACTATCTCTCTTTCTCTCGTGCTCTTGAAATCCATCCCCAAACCCTAGTTCACCCTCCCAACCCCTTTGGTATCGATTTCTTTGCCTTCTCGATCTCCGCCCCTTGTGGAAAGCTCTCTATCTCTCTCTTCCTCTCCCGAATACAGCAAACCCTAACTTCACATCCAAATTCTCAAATCATCTAAACCCGAGCACAAATTGTCTTCCTTTGTCTACAACAGCGTGCAGCGGCTTCTCACATCTTCGCCAACTCTCTATCACTCTCTCTTTGGACCAGGTATTTTCTTAATCCCAATCTACTATAATGAACTCTTTGAATTTATTGATTTTTTTCCCAATTTTGGAGTTGGTTTTTTTGGTATTATGTGTAGTAGTGTAGTCTATAATTTAGAGAGTATATAAGTAGCTCTGATCATGTATGGTGTATACATTTTGTTGACATTTTCGTAGATATAGTGGTAGTTGTAGTGGTGGAATATAGGAGATGAAAAAAAACGAGATGAAAAAATTCAATTTGTACGAGTAGGTCGGACTCGCCGCGTAGAAGGTAACGGAACTTGTGGAGGCGATTTCCGTCTCACGATTTGTGAGATACGTCCGTTTATCATTTCAATTCAATACAATGGATATAAAGTGATACACGGCTGTATCTTTCAAACCGAAAGTCAAAACTCACCTCTGCAAGTTCCGACAACTCGTGTTTGGTGTGCCAGAGTTGACACCCAAATTTAGGAAATAAGTTTATCATTTTTGTTGTTTTGACGCGTATATAAAAAAACCTTTAATCCACCTCGGAACTTGTGGAATACGTTGTGAAGTGAAAATAGCTTAAACGAAGTCCAAATAAAACAAAACTTTGCGAGTAGGTTGGTCTAGCCACTCACAAGTCATACCAACCTGTACATGCGAGTTGCGACCCGCAGTTTGCGAGATACGTCTATGTATCGCTTTTCGCTTAGTTTTCAATAGTGAAAACAATACACGGCCGTATCTTTCAAATCGTGGGTCGGAACTCCCATGTACAAGTTGCGTTGGCTTGTGGGCGGAGAGCCCGATCCAACGGCCAAATTTTGAAATTTTTGCATCTCGTTTATATTGTTTTGACGTGTATATGAAAAAACTTCAATCTACCTCGAAATTTTTTTAGTACGGTCTCAATACAAAAATGCTTAAACGAAGTCCAAAAAATACGAAACGGTGCACATAGGTTGGGCTAAACATTCACAACGCAACGGAACTTGTATTTGCGAGTTCCGACCCACGGTTTGCGAGATACGTCGATGTATTGCTTCCTGCTCTATTTTAAAGAGTGAAAATGATACACGGGCGTATATTTCAAACCGTGGGTCGGAACTCACTTCTACAAGTTGCGTTGGCTTGTGTTTGGTGTGCCCTAGTTGACGGCGAAATTTAGGAAATTTTGCATCTCGTTTGTATTGTTTTGACGCGTATAAGCGAACTCTTGAAATTTTTTCATCGCGTTGGTTTGTGTTTGCTAATTTTTGGCGAGTAATTAGTTTCATATATGCAAACTTTGTTACAGAGAAATGGCCAGAACGAGGGGAACCAGAAGGAGAAGGACATCCCAGGAAGCACGGGGGGAACATTCCACAGAGAATGTGAGAACTAATAATTTGTATTGTCCTTAATTTTGTATTTGGTGATATTTATTTTAAATTTATAATAATTATGTTTCTTGGTTCGTGTAGGTTGGTGCATCCTCTTCGATGACAGGACGTCGTGGTCCAGGACCAATAAATCCCGGCGAACTGACCTTGCAAGATCGCCATAGATCCACAAAAGTGTGGGGTGGGACGACGCGTAGGTGTAATTTCCGCACCCACAAGACCATGAAGGTGCATCCACGTATTGTCGAGCACCTTGTAGCGGCCGGTTTCTATGGAATCAGCATGATGGGAAATGTTAAACTCGACCGAGTACTTCTCTCAGCACTCGTGGAGCGCTAGAGGTCAGAGTCGCACACGTTCCATCTACCGGTCGGAGAGATGACGGTGTCTCTACAAGATATAGCGATGATATATGGTCTTCCAATAGATGGGTTGGCCGTGACGGATAATATTAACTTTGATAAAATAGAGATGTGCAACGAACTGCTCAGTACAGAGTTTGATGAGTCGGCTGCGGAAGATGATACCATTTTCCAAGGACAATCAATCCGACTATCTTGGTTGAAGGGACGTTTTGATGGGATGCTGACCAACGAATCGCCGGATGACTATGTACAGTCCTACACCAGAGCCTACATTCTAACGGTGATCGGAGGGGTTCTATTTCCTAACTCATCGGGCGATACGGTGCACCTCATGTACCTACGATTGCTCGCCGACCTAGGCTTAGCTGGCTGGTACAGCTGGGGAAGCTGCGCGTTGGCAACGCTATACAGGGCATTGTGTCATGTAGCGCTAGAATCATCAGAAATGACCGGACCGATGGTTTTGTTACAGATTTGGTCCTGGGAGCGACTGTACTTGGGTCATCCCCGCATTAGGAGACCGGCAGCCGGTTGGATGGCCCAACCAGAAGATCCTGCTATGTTAGCACCCTTAGGGGTATATTGGGCTGGTAGTCGGAGTTACAAAGACAACCCCAAGGATGTAATAACGTACTACAGTGATGAGCTCGACCAACTACGTGAAGAGTTCGTGATTTGGGCACCGTATACACCCGAGCGTGTGGGAAGACTACCCCCAATGTGCACCACTGGGTCATAGTTGTGGCTGACGACGGCTCCCCTCATCAACTTCGGGATAGTGGAGCATCCGCGACCGGAGAGAGTCCTTCGTCAGTTCAATCTTCAACAAGATAGTCTCCCAAGCTGCGCAAACCTATACGATCATGAGTTCCACGCTGTTAGGGGGTACTGGTCGTATGCCTACTCATGATTGGGCAGATTACCGTCGTGTTCACATTGCAGAATGAAACGAGCGACGGTTTGAACTTGTACTCGTCAATGTTCCAGAGTACGATGGAAGAGTGCAAGGAAAGTACATGACTTGGTTCCGACAATATACACATTTGTACATCTCTCCCGATACAGTACTACCTACTGGTATTCAACGAAAAATTAAGGAGAGGGAGATTGAACCATTACCCGCATATTCCAGTTCACAACCCATGTTCCAACCGAAGGCCACAGCTATACGTACAGTGGTAACTTCAATCTTCATATTTATTTTAATGTTCGTTATACGTGAAGTTCATGAATTCTTTAAATTATTGAATTTGTGTAATTATTTTTATTGGTTTTTTCTGATTTAGATTGATAACACGATGGACATGGCAAAAGAATGCGCGGAGGTACTAAAAAGTAATGTGGGCACGGCTATGAAGAGTTTCGCTCAGAGGATGCTCTCTTCATGCCGTAGCAATATGGATGCTTTGGGAGTGGCCGAACATTTGGATCGAGCATTACACGGACCGAGGGGCCGATGTAAAAGTGTAAGGGGTAGGCCAACTGCATTAATGGGGCAACGAAAACGTGAGATCAGAGAACAACAAGCTTCAACTTCACATCTATCTCACGAACAAGCTCAGGGTGAAGAGAGTGGGGAGAGGGTTGTCGGAGACGTACAACAAGAGGGGGGAGGATCTGAACAAATTCCCGACTCGCCAACCACGATGCGGCGCCGAAACCCTGCTCGGAAGAGGCGAGCACCACAGCATTTCACGCCCGATACTTAGCCAATACATTTTGGAGGTTGTAATTTTTGTTTATTTATTTTGTGGGTTTTATCCTATTGTAACTAAACTAGTGGAAAATGTGGTTCGTAAGTTTAAGTGTAGTTGATGTTGTTGTTATTAATTTCTAATAGTCAATTATGTTTGGTAATTTTGGCGGTGGTAGATATGAATTTATTCGGAGAGTGTAGGTGATGGCAAAGTGTTTGGAATTTGGTGATATTTTCAAGTGTAGCAGCTTCAGCTGCTTTGTATAAATGTAGATTATTATTATTTTTTTAAAACCTAAGCCATTGTCCTAAACAACGGCCTAGGTAACAGGACTAAGGTTGGAGGATTTGTCTTGCTGTCTGACTTATTGGCTTTAAAAATAGCAACAAGTCAGAGAGCAGCTCCACTTTATTGTTTATACCCAAGGCCGTTGTTGAAGACAACGGCCTAAGTTGTAGGAGAAAAATATAGAAATTTTGTCTTGCTCTCTGACTTGTTGGCTCAAAAATAGCAACAAGTCAGAGAGCAGCTCCACTTTATTATTTATACCCAAGGCCATTGTTGGAGACAATGGCTTTAGTTGTAGGAGAAAAATATAGAAAATTTGTCTTCCTCTCTGACTTGTTGGCTTCAAAAATAGCAACAAGTCAGAGAGTAGCTCCACTTTATTGTTTATATCCAAGGCCGTTGTTGGAGACAACGACCTTAGTTGTAGGAGAAAAATATAGAAATTTTGTCTTGCTCTCTGACTTGTTGGCTTCAAAAATAGCAACAAGTCAGAGAGCAGCTCCACTTTATTGTTTATACCCAAGGCCGTTGTCGGAGACAACGGCCATAGTTGTAGGAGAAAAATATAGAAATTTTGTCTTGCTCTCTGACTTGTTGACTTCAAAAATAGTAACAAGTCATAGAGCAGCTCCACTTTATTGTTTATACCCAAGGCCGTTGTTGGAGACAACGGCCTTAGTTGTAGGAGAAAAATATAGAAAAATTTTCTTGCTCTCTGACTTGTTGGCTTCAAAAATAGCAACAAGTCAGAGAGCAGCTCCACTTTATTGTTTATACCCAAGGCCGTTGTTGACTACTCAACATGCCGGCCCAAAATGAATCTTTAGCGTAGATGGGTGCCCAACTTTCACGGATATCGAATATATCGTTCAACCATTTGTTACTCTCTAGTCTGCATTGCGAAATCAAAATATTCTACTTTTCTACAAATTCATGTATATATTCGGAATTATAGATTACATTCTTTAAGTATCCCTAAACTTGTCGACATCGAAACCAAGACGAACCTCCTGGTGTAACTTATCCAGAATGTGCCAAATACAAAAACGATGCCGAGTCTGGGGGAAAACTTTCTTAACTGCGGCGGAGATCCCACGATCTTGATCGGTGACAATACCGGATGGAGCACGATTCATAACCACTAACCACTTTTCAAAGAACCATTCAAACGAAGAGGCCGTCTCATTTGGAATGAACCCACCTCCTAAGAAAGTCGATTGCCAATGTTGATTCACTCCAACAAACGGAACAAATAACATTCCGTAACGGTTCGTATTGTACGTGACATCAAAGCAAACTACATCGCTAAATTCTTCGTAATTCATCCTACAGATACCATCTACCCACATACAATGTGACAACCGCCCTTCAGGATCGACTTGAATGTCATAAAAAAATGAAGGATCCGTCTGTTTCTTAGATTTGAAAAAATCAATTAGCATTGTAGAATCGTGTCCTTTCAATGCTTCTTGCGAATCTCTAACTAAATTTCTAACATCTTTTTCTGTGAATCCTACTTGATCATAACCACCACTAGCACTTTCGAAGAAGAGCATTTGTCGACATGTTTGGATATTAGTTTGGTTCATTTGATCTATAATCCTTTTGTCCGTATTTGACACGGACCTGTTCCGGGGCAAAAGGTGCCTTCTACCGGGTGAGGTAAATTCGTGATTGTGTTCTTCGTGAAATGAATACACCACCCACGTATTACTTGTTTCGTTCAATTTTACACGAGCGCAAGCCTTGCAACCCGTTTTACTGGTTGTTCCACATCTACCATCACTATGTTGACCCGACGACGACCCAGCTTTGTTACAAAGATATGACTTATCTACTTCCATTCCCCCCTTTAATTTATTCCCACCCTTACGCATTGCAAAACCCCCACAATGAGCATATGAAAAATAAAATTTCTCGGCCTCAACTAAAGTGGGAAATGTCTTACCTAACTTTGGTTTCAGATGGTCTTCGACTATCGACATGGAATCAATGATTGGTTCTACCCGCACAAAATTATCGCCGGCAGCAGAACTCTCCGTATCGTTGTTCATCTGGGGTAAAAATATATTATTGATCAATTAATATACACATTATATATAAAATAGCTTGTTAACAAACGATTGCGATATATATACCTACGAAACAAAAATAAGTGACAAAACATCGAAAATGACGTCATATAAATACAAAACTCTTCTATTGGGTTCGGCTTGCCGCACACAAGGTAACAGAACTTCTACAAGTAAGTTCTGATCCACGGTTTGCAAGATAAGGCCGTGTCTCTCTCGCATTCCCCTCACTCTTGAACTGAGGTTGTTGTTTGATATATGGTACAAATCCGCACAAACGAGATCAAAAAATTCCTATACTTTGGAAGTGGGACGGCGGCAAAACACATGAGGCAACAAAATTTGTAGAGGTGAGTTTCGGCTTGCGGTTTGCAAAATACGTCGATGTATCGCTTTCACTCACGGGAATGAATTGAAAGCGATACACGGCCGTACACTTCAAACCGTGAATCCAAACACACTTCTACGAATTGCGTTGGCTTGTGTATGGCGAGCTCGACATACTCGCAAAGTTCAAAAAAAATTTGTTCGCTTTATGCGCTATTACTAACATCGAATAACAACCAACAACAACTAATACTACGTCTACTTTCCCAATTAAACTAGAATTGCCTACTCTATAAATACCTACGCATAATATAGCAATTGTACACTCAAACATTGGAGAAAAATTTCCAATCAATTAGCCTAGTTAGATCTACTCAAGTAGGAACAAATTAGTACCTTTAACAATGAGGGTGTTCGGGAGGCCGCTGCACGCTGCTGTAGAGAAAGGAAGGGGAGTAGGGTTTGGCTAATTTATTCAGGATTAGAGCTTTAGGGTTGGGCAGATTTTGTATGGGTTAAGGTTTTTTTTGTAATTGGGATCTTCCAAGGAAGAGGGCTAGAGACTGAGAATAGGGAGAGATTCGGTGAAAAGCAACGACCAAGAGAGAGGTAGGTTTTTTAGTTCGATAGAGAGAGAGCTACGGTTTGGGAAAATGGGTTTATCGAGCTCCACTAGCGAGAGAGAGAGTTGTGAGGGAGATGAAGATCTGAGTATGTACAAGTGTTTGGAAAAACAATTGTACATACTTAGGCCATTGTTGGGAACAACGGCCAAGGTATGTTTTTTTTATAAAAAAAACAACCTAGGCCGTTGTTTCCAACAACGGTCTAAGTGAATTTTTCAACAAAAAAAAAACTCCACGCCAAAAAATGCTAAGTCCCAAACGTTTTTTGGCGTGAAGTGACGAAAATACCCCTCCGCTTTTGGAAACGTTAGTGGGAGACTTAAGCAGATCTTGATCTGATCCGATGATCAAGATCAAGATCGATCGAACGGTGGAGATTGGTGTTTTCCAACCCATTGAAAACGAACCCGTTTTCAATGGAGCAAAACCCTATATATATATATATATATATATATATATATATATATGGTTAATGATGTTCGGAATTGGTTTAAAATAAATCAAAATAAATCAAAGGAAAATGATGAGATGAGTTTTCAATGATGAATTTTAAGAGATTATGTTCTAAATATTAATTAACTTGCATTGAGAAGGTTTTGATGAATATGAAAAGTGTATTTTGAAAATAAATAGGTTGAGATTGTACTTATTGATGAATAAATAAGAATGAATGAAAGAATTTGAATGAATTATGAATACATGAACATGAGTTATAAGGGTATGAGTATCCCAAGTTGTTGAACATGGAAAGATGTTGATTCTAGAGACTTAGTGATACCCAGGTACCGGCAAAAGTAATAGAAATGAATAATTTGCAAATATGGGCTGTTGTTCTCGGTATCTTTGTGTACGACCGGTAGGAGGGTAAACTAGCTCTAGGTAATATAATTTGTTCATGTTAAAACTTAAGAATTAGGCACTAAGTGAAGATTTAGTAAACTAGGGCAAACGTGAGTGGAGGGCCTCTATATAGTCGGGCAGTGGATTCCGGGACTATGGACCCAGTCGGGTGGTGGATTCCGGGACTATAGTTGCTTGCGATGGAGGTGAGCCTTAATTAAATCTGGGATTGTGATTGATCGGGCGGTGGATTCTGGGATCATAATTAGTCGTGCAGATAGTATGCCGTACTCCAGTGTATATGCGTATACCGGGGCTAGCGGGACACTTGCGGGATGTTCGCACGATGAGGATTCTGTATAGTCGGGCGGTGGATCTCCGGTACCGGAATCTGTACTCGTGGAATGTCTAAACTTTGTTTTATTACTGTGTCGTTTTCATGGCGAGGGATAAAACCCTTTTAAGTGGAGTGCGTAGGCACTTGCCCTTGGACCTATGTAGTATGGGATGCATGAATCCGAACAAGTATGCATTAGTGTCATTGTAGTATAACATCTGCATTAGGCATTAAGTCATATCATATACTGACATGTTTAGGATAGTCACTCTTTACACTTTTATATGCATTCAAGTTTTTTATTGTTAAAGTAATAGATTTCGTTATAATACAGCATAAAGAGGATCGCTATTTATAACATTGTGTCGGTTGTAAGAAACAGACATGCGCACATATTTACAGTATAGGGCTTGATTGGATTGGCAAGGGCTTAAAGACGGTTGTTGGTAAAGATTATATTCATGATTAAAGCTGCTGATATTAGAGTTGTTTTCTTGTTGTATTTTATTCCGCTGTGTTACTCTGTAATAAATATTGTTGTGTAATAGAAGAAAAAATTTAATTTCCTTGTAAAATTGTACGAATTGAAGTAAAAGATCCTGTTGTACTACGAATTACATGTAAATGGAATTTGGGGTGTTACACGGTCAACTTCCTCTTTTTTGAAACCTTTGTAAACCTCAAGATCCCCCGCGAGAAGCTAAAACCGGTCGGGTACACCCTTCATGGGTTCTCGGGCGTCCCCGTCCAAATTGAGGGGATCGTCACACTAGATGTGACCGCCGGGACGACCCCGATTATACGGACCGAATCAATGGACTTCATGGTGGTCAATATCAAGGCCGCGTACAATGCCAATCTCGGCCGGTCCGACCTCTGCTAATTTCAGGCGGTCACCTCTACCGACCACTTAAAACTGAAGTTCCCTACTGACCTCGGGGTCGGCGTCGTTCGGGTTAACCAGGAGTTCGCACGTTCGTGCTATATGACCGCGATAGGGGGCGGGGTATTCCCCCTTGATGCAGTAGAACTTCTGCCCGAAAGAAACCAGTCTGACTCGGAGCCCGTAGACGAGTTGGAAGAGGTTTCCTTCGAGGCGGAAGACAAATCTAAATAGTTTCGTGTAGGCCGGTCCCTGTCCCCGGATCTGAGACCGATCCTCATCGAGTGTATTCGCCGGAATATCGACCTCTTCTCCTCGACCCCGTCTGACATGCCCGGAATTTCTAAGGACCTCATCATGCACAAATTGAGGCCCACCCGGGCTCCAAGCCGATCCATCAGAAGCAATGTAAGTTCGCTCCCGAGAGGCAACAGGCAGTGAAAGAGGAGGTGGACAAACTGTTGTCCGCCCGGTTCATACAAGAGGTCCGCTATCCCTAGTGGCTGGCTAACGTTGTGATAGTGAAGAAGGCAAGCGGGAATTGGAGGATCTGTATAGACTTCACAGACCTCAATAAGGCGTGCCCCAAAGTTCCGTTCCCTCTCCCGAGCATCGATGCTCTGATCGACGCGATGTCGGGTCACGAGCTACTGACCTTCATGAATGTCTTTTCAGGCTATAACCAGATCTGGATGTTCCCTCCGGACATCGCCAAGGCGTCCTACATAACCGACCAAGGTCTCTACTGTTACCGGGTCATGCCCTTCGGGCTAAAGAACGTCGGTGCCACCTACCAGAGGCTCGTCAACCGGGTCTTCAAAGAACAGAACGGTTGGAATAAAGAGGTATGCATTGACGACATGCTCGTTAAGAGTCGCCGAGGGCAGGATCATGTGGCCGACCTTGAGGAAGCTTTTGGCATTCTTCGGTTCCACAACATGAGGCTCAATCCCGCTAGGTACGCCTTCGGCGTCTCTTCGAGAAAAGTTCTCGGGTTAGTCATCAGCCAGCGCGGCATATAGGCGAACCCCGAGAAGATCCATGCCATAATCGACATGGCCCCTCCTAGAAATATAACGGAAGTTCAACAGCTCACGGGACAACTGGCGGCCATCGACCGCTTCCTCTCCAAGTCTAGAGAGAAGTCGCTCCCCTTTTTCAAGGCCTTACGAGAGGGGAAAGGCTTTGAATGGGGGGACTCTCAGCAGCAGGCATTCGACCAACTGAAAGTCTACCTCGCCAACCCTCCTCTTCTAATTAAGCCCGAGCCAGGAGAATCCCTCTCCTTCTACCTATCGGCCTCGGAACATGCCCTAAGCGCCGTATTAGTCAGAGAGGAGGATGGGGTCCAGAAGCCGCTCTACTACGTCAGCAAAGTCCTTCTTGCGGCTGAGACCCGTTACGCTAAGATGGAAAAGGTCGCCTATGCGTTGGTCATGGCCACACGAAAGCTTTGTCCGTATTTTCATGCCCACTCGATTCAGGTTCTCACGGACCAGCCTCTCAAGGCCGTCCTCCACAAGCCGGAGAATTCTGGTCACTTAATCAAGTGGTCGATCGAACTGATCCAGTACGACATCAGCTACCAACCCAGAACGGTTATCAAAGGGCAATCCCTCGCCGAATTCATCACAGAGTGCACCATTTTTTATCCTTCCGAACTTCAGGAAGGGGAACCGATTTGGGAGGTTTATGTCGACGGTTTGTCCTACGAGGTTAGAAGCGGTGCGGGCATCATACTTAGAGGCCCCGACGACTGCGTTCTCCTGTATTCCTACGCCTAAACTTCCCCGTCTCCATCAACGAGGCGGAGTACGAGGCGATGATTGCAGGGCTCACATTAGCACATAAAGCGGGAGCAAGGCAAATCAGAGCTTTCAGTGACTCCTAGGTCAACCAGATCACCGAGGAGTATGAGGCTCGTGACACTCGGATGGTCCAATACCTGGCAATAGTCCAGCAACTCTTTACCGCCTTCGATTACGCCTCGGTAGAAAGGATCCTAAGAGAGCAAAATGCCCATGCTAACTCTTTGTCCAAGCTCGCCTCATCGTCCTTCAAAGGCCTCGCCCGCACAATCTTAATCGAAGTTCCCCGAGGTCCTTTGCCTTTCCGTTGAGGCTCAATCAGACACTTCGATGGCTCCCATCTGAATGTTCCTAGCAGATCGTGAACTTCTTGAGGATCGGGCCGAGGCAAGATGGACCAGAATTTGTTCAGAAAGATTCACTATAATCAATAGGACACTATTCAAATGCTCCTACACAAGGGTGGATGGAAGACCCTATCTCCACTGTCTGGCCCCCAATGAGGCTAAATACGCGCTAGAAGAATTGAACGAGGGAATCGGAGGATGCCATATGCGGAGCAGGTCGCTCGCTAGAGAAGCCCTGAACCATGGCTATTACTGGCCGACCATGTTACAAGATGCCCAAGACCTCGTAAAAGGTGCGGCCCTTGCCAGAGATTCTCCTCGGTAAAACGACCTCCACAAGCCAACCTCCAGTCGCTGGCCAGCCCGACCCCCTTTGTCATGTAGGGGATGAACTTGGTCGGCCCCTTCCCAAAAGAAACAGGCCAAAGAAAATTCTTGGTGGTAGCCATCGACTACTTCACCAAGTGGATCAAAGCAGAACCCCTGGCCACGATCACGGAGCGCCAAACTCAACAATTTTTCTGGAAGCACATCATCTGTCGGTTCGGGATCCCACATGTGCTCATCACCGATAACGAAACCCAATTCGCTGGCAAGAACTTTCGAAAATTCAGCAAAAACATCGGCATCCAGCAGTGCTTCTTTTAGATATGTCATCCTCAATCAAATGGCCAGGCAGAAAATACAAATTACCAAATCCTTGACGGGCTAAAAAAGCGGTTGGATAACTCTCCTAAAGGACTTTAGGTCGACAAGTCCTCTGGTCGCACCGAACAACTTAGAGAATCCCCATGGGCAAATCACCATTCAACCTATCCTACAGCACCGAGGCGGCCATCCCCTTGTAAATTGGGCTCCCCTTGCCTAGGACCATGGGCTTCAATGAGGAGACAAACTAAACTGATCTCAAAGCCAATTTGGATCTGATCGACGAGGTCAAAAAAAAATCCGCCATCAGAAGAAACATATACCAACAATGGATCGAGAGATTTTATAACAAAAAAGTCCGACCCACCAACATCAAGCAAGGCGACCCGTGCTCAGGAAACTAGCAATTTCCGACCCCAACAAAAAGAGAAAGCTTGCCCCCAAATGGGAGGACCCATATAAGGTCTCCGAAGTGGTATGCCCCAGCACGTACCGACTCGAAGACCTGGGGAGCAGGGTAATGAAGATTCCCTGGAACGCGGAGCACATCATCAAGTTCCTCGAGGGGGAGGACTAGGCTTCTTGTGTAATCAAGCTTTTGTAATTGGCACTACGTGCCACCCCTTTTGTGTAAACATAAAATAGTAGAAAGAATAAAGTGTAATCTTATTTCTTTCTTTCTTTCTTTTTTCAAATTTATGTGTATTGTCACAAACTGAAGGAGGCTCGACGCTCGGCAAGTACCTCGAGCCACGCCCTAGCTTTCTCACAAGCTAGGGGGCTCGATGTTCTGCATACACCGCGAGCAATGTCCTAGCTTTCTCACAAGCTAGGAGGCTCGACGCTCGATAGTGACTTCGTGCAAGCCACTGACCTTCTAACAAGATACGGGGCTCGACGCTCTAGGTGTATAGCGAGCAACGTCCTAGATTTCTCACAAGTTATGTGGCTCGATGCTCAGCATGCACTGCAAGCAAATGCCTAGCTTTCTCAACTCCTGGCCCTCGGCTCGGAAACCACTAGCTCACGTTTTCGCCACTCGGCGTGGACTTCGAGCACCCAGGTGGGATTCCTCAATCACTTAACTCCTGGCCCTCAGCAAGGAAATCACCCACTCACGTTCTTGCCACTCGGTGTGGACTTCGAGCACCCAGGTGGGATTTCTCAATCACTCAACTCCTGGCCCTCGGCTCGGAAACCACCCGCTCACATTCTCACCACTCGGCGTAGACTTTGAGCACCCACAAGGGATTCCTCAATCACTCAACTCCTGGCAATCACCTGCTCACGTTCTCGCCATTCGGCATGGACTTCGAGCACCCAGGTGGGATTCCTCAATCACTTAACTCATGGCCTTCGGCTCGGAAACCACCAGCTCACGTTCTTGCCACTCGGTGTTGACTTCGAGCACCCATGAGGGATTCCTCAATCACTCAACTCCTGGTCCTCGGCTCGGAAATCACCCGCTCACGTTCTCGCCACTCGGCGTGGACTTCGAGCACCCAGGTGAGATTCCTCAATCACTCAACTCCTAGCCCTCAGCTCGGAAACCACCCGCTCACGTTCTTGCCACTCAGCATAGACTTTGAGCACCCACGAAGGATTCCTCAATCACTCAACTTCTGGCCCTCGGCTCGGAAATCACCCGCTCACGTTCTTGCCACTCGGCGTGGACTTCGAGCACCCAAGTGGGATTCCTCAATCACTCAACTCCTGGCCCTTGGCTCGGAAACCAGCTGCTCATGTTCTCGCCACTCGGCATGGACTTCGAGCAAACTAGGTGGGATTCCTCAATCACTCAACTCCTGTACCTCGGCTCGGAAACCACCCGCTCACGTTCTCGCCACTCAGCGTGGACTTTAAGCACCCAGATGGGATTCCTCAATCACTCAACTCCTGGCCCTCGGCTCGGAAATCATCCGCTCACGTCCTCGCCACTGGGCTTGGAATTCAAGCACCTAAGGGGGTTTCATCAAAATTTCCCATGTCTTAAACATTTGGTCGGAACTTCAGGTGATCCCCATACCCAAAATTTTCATTAAGATTTACGGCTCTCGCCCATGGCAAGAACCACCGACCCCCGCCCACTGGCAACTGGGGATAAACAACACTTATAGCCATTACCCCTAATTGTTAGAGGGTGGGAGGAGAGCCTCTGGCTGGGGACTATCGGAATAGTTTTATTTGGGGCGCTCACTCTCGGCAAGCACCCCGAGCTCCATCTTCCGAGATCGGCCCACCTTTCACCCGCTGGCATCCGGGGATAAATGGCACTCCTAGCCGTTACCCCCAACTGTCAAT
This sequence comes from Hemerocallis citrina, assembly GCA_017893485.1. NCBI lineage: Eukaryota > Viridiplantae > Streptophyta > Magnoliopsida > Asparagales > Asphodelaceae > Hemerocallis > Hemerocallis citrina. Next base: position 198,405,023 of record CM030360.1, on the reverse strand, counting down.
GGGTGACAGGAGAGCCACCGGCGATGAGAGCTCACGATGAAGTGAGAAAATTTCTGATGAGGGGGTGAGGGTTATATAACCCTCAGGAAGTGCGCATTTTTGGTCTGGGAAGTCGAAACGTCTGATATCCATTAATGACATTGGAAAACGAATCCTCCTCCACTACCAGATGTTCAGGATGTCTCGCCATCGCCACCACCCATCCACTCGAACACCTCCCTCGGCTAGGATGTCGAGGACCTGTCCTCAAAAGTCCTAGCTTTCTTACAAGCTGAAGGGGCTCAGCTCCAAAGCCGAACGGGGCTACCCGACAAACGGGAGGTTTCTCATTCTCCCAAGGTCTCAACACTCGGCTTGTTTCCTGAGCCAAACGGAGCGAGGGACGAGAGGTTTTTGATCTCTTGCCCTTTCCCAAGCACCAGACAGTCATTCTAAAAAACAAATCAAGACAGATCAAAAGAACTAGTCAAAGTATGACAATCATCTTCTCATTATTATTTGAACTAAAGGAATTGCACTGTTACAAAGGAGTACTTTATTACATTGTTCAGAATTGTCCTATGGCTCCTGTGTCGGAGTCGTTGGGTTGATACAGTCGAGTTCAAGACCAGCCGATCGAGTAGGCTCCTTCGCCAGACCGCCCAGTATCGCCAAGGTGGAACCACTGGAGACCGAGCTCTGCGCGTCACAAGGCCTCGCTGGCCCAATCCTCAGGGTCAACAACGAAGCAACGATAGAAGGACGAACACCACCAAAGGAAACGGACCGGGATCCTGATATCCCGAGCATTACCTTATACTGCTGCACCCCAACTCTTTCTCCACTATAACATCGCGAAGAAAGGACTCAGACGATGGTCACCTAATGGAAGTACTGGCCATCGAAAATAGGACTCCTTTACTATCTAGGTCTCGGTCGACTATCAGCTTCTTGAGTCGCGCCAGTTCCAGACTAAGTCCCTTTGACTTTTCCATAAAGTATTGGACGACAATCTCCCAGTCACGAGCCTTCTTCCGATAACGGGTCAGAGCAAACTCCAAGGTCGAGATCTTGCACCTTAGCCGGCTCATCACCGCGCCGCCAAGGCCTGCCCTCGCTGTCATGTCTACTTGGCAAACAAACAGAAGAATATCACTCCGAGCCGTTGCACTTGGCTGAAAATTAAAAATCCAAAATCTTTCAAGTAAAGAGGTTCGGCCGAAATCCTTTTCATTGATAAAAAATTGGTGCGATGGCCAGTCTGCGCACGGCAGTTACAAAAAAAAGGGGTAGAAAAAGAAAACCAACAAGTACTACGACTGTCCAACCTCTTCCTCGGCCGGTAGCTCGGTGGTGGGGGAGTCCCCCTGTGCCTCAGCGTCGGGGTCACCACCCGGCAGCTCGGTGTTGACGTCATCCCCCATGACATCATCATCACCCCCACCTCCGAGCGTCAATGGAAGTTCGAGAATCTCCATGTCATAACCAAAGCTGCTCAGGTCCAACTCCGGATGGTGGTACTTGACATGCCGCATCACCCGGGTGTAGACCACGTCCAGGGCCTCGATGACTTTATCCATCCCGGCAATCTTCATCTTCTTCACCCGCTTGTCCGCCTCTTTCTTCAGCTTGGCCATCTACTTCATATGAGCGTCGCCCTGGTTCGCAAGCTCGGCCTAAAGGGCTTGGATTTAGCCCTGAAGCGCCGTATTTTCGAGCTTGAGATCTTTCATCTCCTACTTATAGTGCTGAGAGTTCCTCTTCTCGTTGTTCAACTTTTTCTGCTGCAGCCTCATCAGCTGAGCACCATCTATGCAGGCCTGCAGCCGAGGAAATAAGACTCAATTCAATACAAATAGCTTAACACAACTGGCAGGCAAGAAAAAGAATCGTTACCTGCACGCTCGCCAGATCCCACTTTATATAGCTGGACTCGACGGTATCGCACTCCCTGGCCTTCCGGTCCCGAGGTAGGGCGAGCTTTTCAACCATCTCGATGGCCACAGCTCCATTCGACACAGTGTCCCCTACCTTAATGGACCAGTCCGGGGTCCATGGCCGAAGCCCTACCTCGCCTACGAGCGCCTCAGCTGACGGAGCAACGGGGGGGAGTCCGCCCTTCACCACCTCCGTGATCTTCTGGCTATTGGAACTCGGTCCCAACTTAGACGCCTTGTGTTTTTTTGGCGTTGAGTGGGGGGGGCTCCTCCGCTACAACCTCGGAAGAAACTCTCCTGTGCTTGCCCTTACCGACCCGATCAGACTTCTCAGCCTGCTTCTTCTTCCACAACCCCCTCCTCTTGGCAATCTCGCTATCAACCAAATCTGCAAAAATGAGAATCTCATGAGACGAAGGAAAAATACTTGAAAGAAAATCAGAAAAAAAAACATACAGATAGGAGTGGGGCTCAGTCCGATCCGAGACAGATGCCTCTTCGTTACGTTCGGCCAACCAATGTTGTGGCCCGAGCAAATCCGCTTCACATCTGCCCATTCCCCGGCCATCAAGTCAGACTTACGGAGACCTTCAGATTGGGCTTGTAAAACATCCATGCTGTGGGTATCACCAAGGGAGTCAACGACCGAACAACAAAATATTTCTCCTTCCACCCTTTGATGGAATCGGGATGCACGTGTACGACTCCTTCCTCGACGTGGCGAGATATAATAGATTCCTTCAAACTCGCCAGATGGGCTGAGTCCGAGGATCGCTCAAAAATACTTCAGCTTCGGTCGGACCCCCCGCTCATCGCAAAGAAGCATCAAACACACAAGCTGCTTCCAAGAATTGGGCCCATACTGCACCAGGCTTAGTGACACTCAATTCAAGACCTCCATAACAAACGGGTGGAGCAGCATTCGCAAGCCCGAGATGAAGGCATCCACTGGGAACATGCAAAAGCCAGGTGCTAATTTGTCCGTGGGCCGGACCCCGGGGCTGGGGATAAACAGTTTGTACTCTTGACCGATGAAGTAACTAGCCCGTATAACAGGGAGGTTGTCCGAAGTTAGAACAGTTGGTATCCTGTCCATTGATATCTTTTGCCTACCAGGCAACAAAGACTCCACGTCCTAATCAACACCACCTTTGTACCGGACCAATTCCTTGACATCGTCCAGATACCTCGGATAGAACGCTGAACTACGAACGGAACCTCAAGATCGACTACAGGAGCCGTCTCATCCGGGTTGTCCAGCATAACCCACCTAGTTTTCCTACGTCGAACTCAGTTCCTCGGAGGAGCGGGCGTCGCCAAAGGACCCAAATCATCATCCTCTGATGAAGTGTCATTTCCTCCATCATCACCCTCCTCAACCACTTCAACCCGCTCTTCGCCCTCCTCAAGCACTTCAACCTCCTCTCCTCGGCCATTCCAACCCGCTTTTCGTCCTCCTCAAGCACTTCGACCTTTTCGTCCCCTTCTACCATGGGTGCGTCCCCTTCTGAGTCGCTCGACTCTACGATGAAGGGCTTCTTGCTACGTAGCGGTGCGACCTCATAGACCTTTGTCTCTGACTCCCATGATGTTGAGTCGGAAGCACGGGACCCTCATCCTAACCCGAGGTGGATGCTGACGAACCAGACTGAGCCTTTGACATAATTGAAAAAGAACTAACCGATTCAAAGTACTGAGAGATGTTGGAAAACTCGTCGTTGGTGACTACTGCACTAGAAGAAAGAAACTTGAGAAATTAGAGAGAGAAAACAAAGTGAAAAAAATCAGAAGGGGGTGGGGGTTTTATAAACAAACTGGAGGCTCATCGAATTTCGCGAAGGGATCCAAACCGTCCAATCTTGATCACCAATGATCCAATGGTTGATAAAACTTCGACGCCTTGATTCCCCCCCCTACGTCGGCATCACGCGTGCAATCCACATGCCTTCTCGCAAGCTAGAGACGCTTGACGTTCGGCATTGACTTCGAGCACGTCAATAGCTTTCTCACTGGATTGCCTCAAAAGCTGAAGGCTTTCTGGCTCGACGCTCGGCACACACCGCAAGCATCAACCTGGCTTTCTCACAAGATTGTCTAAAAAGCTCAAGGGTTTCTGGCTCGATACTCGGCATGCACCGCGAGCATCAACCTGGCTTCCTCACAAGATTGCCTCAATAGCACAAGGATTTCTAGCTCGATGCTCAGCATGCACCGCAAGCATCAACCTGACTTTCTCACAAGATTGCCTCAAAAGCTCAAGGCTTTCTGGCTCGAAACTCGGCATGCACCGCGAGCATCAACGTGGCTATCTCACAAGATTGCCTCAATAGCACAAGGCTTTCTGGATCAAAGCTCGGCATGCACCGCGAGCATCAACCTGGCTTTCTCACAGGATTGCCTAAAAAACTCAAGGCTTTCTGGCTCGACGCTCGACATGCATCGCAAGCATCAACCTAGCTTTCTCACAAGATTGTTGCAAAAGCTCAAGGCTTTCTGGCACGACGCTCGGCATGCACCGCAAGCATCAACCTGGCTTTCTCAAAAGATTGCCTCAATAGCACAAGGATTTTTGACTCAATGCTCGGCATGCACCGCAAGCATCAACCTAGATTTCTCACAGGATTGCCTCAAAAGCTCAAGGATTTCTGGCTAGACACTCGGCACGCACCGCAAACATCAACCTGGCTTTCTTACAGGATTGCCCCAAAAACTCAAGGCTTTCTGGCTCGACGCTCGACATGCACCACGAGCATCAACTTGGATTTCTCACAAGATTGCCTCCATAGCAGTAAGCTTCCTGGCTCGAGAGCTCGATGCTCGGCATGCACCTAGCTATCTCGCCAAATGCTTCACTCGAGGCACTCGGAGCTGACCCTCATAGCTCGGAGCTCGGCATGCACCTCGAGCATCACCATAGCTTCTCAGCAAAAATGCCTCACTCGATGAGCCCGGACCCGATTCTCATAGCTTGGAACTCGACATGGACTTCGAGCATCCACATAGCTATCCCGCCAAATGCTTCACTCGAGGTGCTCAGAGCCGACCATCATAGCTTGGAGCTCGGCATGCATCGCGAGTATCACCATAGCTTCTAAAAAAAAATGCCTCACTCGAGGAGCTTGGAGTCAACCCTCATAGCTCGAAGCACGACATGGACTTCAAGCCACCACACAGCTATCTCACCAAATGCTTCACTCGAGGTGCTTGGCGCCGACCCTCATAACTCGAAGCTCGGCATGGACTTCGAGCCTCAACACAACTTCTCACAAAGAACGCTTCACTGAAGTCGCTCGGTGCCGACCCCTATAGCTTAGAGCCGATCCCTCAGGCTTCACGACCCTCGAGCTCGACCCCAGCACAAACTATATTATGATCAACTTAGTCCCAGCTCCAATTACTCCTCAGGGACTCAACAACTAATCTTCGCCAAATACGCCACTCCACTCTTTCCACGGAAACAAACTACTCCACGGCTGATTTACACAGCCCCCCAGGAGTGGGGGGCTTATGAGGTGGTATAGATGATGTGGCCCAATCAGAACTGTCAGATCTCCTCAGATTTCTCTCACCCTAGATCATCAAGTCAACAAGGTCAAACGGGCTTCTGCCATCTCATGCCCACATCCTAATAGGTCCGACCCGGCCCGTTACGGTTCTAAACCCATTAGCCCTGCCTATAAATACCAGACCCCCTCCTTCCATCTGCAGGTAATAGAACTTTTCCCCCCTGAACCCTAGCTACTGTTGCTTTCTCAGTGATTGACTAAATTGTCGGAGGGCTTGTCACCGGGAACCCTTCCGGTGTTTCTAGGCAGTGCACAGGTACGAAGATCTAAGCCGAGCTACGAAGATTCGAGCCGAGCTACGAGATTCGAGCTGAGCACCTAGCCACTACCTCTCTCCTGCTACTCCCGAGCTGATCGTACAACCCAGGGACCAGATCAATGCCAGTATTGTCCTTTCTGCTTCAAAAATTACAAGAACTCATATATGTTGCCCCCACACCCAAGAAATAAGTAGCATCACTAACCTTTATGTGGGTTTGGATCTCGAACAGATGTTAGTGAATCTTACAAGATCCAACCTGAATGATACAACTTGGGGTTTAGTACTGACAAGGGAAGATGGAGCAATGGAAAGAGAACTATTTAGTAGATCTTGATAATTGTGATTGGTTTGATTAGAGTTAATGCTGCATTAATTAAACTAGTAATATTGACATGCGATACACGTTTTTTTTTCTTCAAGCTCTTACCTTTTACAAATTATCTATGATGACACAAACTTTTATTTTATATAAATAATTTTTTCACATATAATTATGTTGTAAATAAATCTAAACTGTAAGTATATTATAGTTACTGGTAACAATTAGATAAATAGATGGTTGATATAATTCTCATTTAAACGTGTGTAGTTGAGATTACATTAATTAAGTTATTTTGTCTAAAAGTTACACAACTTCATCTCGAGTTATAGTAGCAAAGATTTATAATCTAATTAAGAGTTTGTTTATTTTTTTAGAAGGAAAAGGTGGAATATATAATCTAATTAAGAGTTGACGATTGAGAATATGTTAGCTTGAAAGATTGGATGCGTGAATATTGGGCAAATAGAGGGATAGTATTCTTATTGTTGGTGTTCTTCTAATTATGTTTGTTGCATGTTGCACAAGATTGCTGCAAGAGTTAGACGAACTTCTTGTTATTTCATGCTTTAGTCCTTTGAAAGCAAACTTTTTTGTCCAATAACATAATTAGATGGCTTTTATATCCAACGGTTGAGAAACTCTTTTTTTTTCTTCGTTTTATCCACTGACTGTTAATATCTCTTCTTTTCCCTAAAAAACTTCATTCCTATTCTTCTTCAATCTTACTGGTCATCATCTCCATTACTTAAGTGTTTCTCAAACTTGTTACTTCATATTAGTGTCATTTATTTTTCATCAACCAAAATTTATCTCAAACTCGTCATCTCATATATTTAGGTTGACTTAAAGTTGAATATGTTGGAAAACATCATGGAAAAAAAGTTAAAATGTAATTATTAAATAATATAATATTGATTTTGACCAAGTCAAGATTAATTTAGTTATGGTCAAACTAGCTATTATAGCTAGACTCACAAGCTTTTGCTAATTACTCTTATAAATAAGATGACTATTGTCTGATTTTATGAAACTTTAAAGTGGTTTAATACGAGGGATTAATAGACGGCTCTTATAAATACTAGCTCCTCATCTTCATGAGAAGTGAAGAGAAGAGTGAAGATAAGAGAATGAGTAGAGAATATGAGATGAACAAGAATGATCAACTTCCTCCTCCAAACAAAACTTCTATTATAGATATTTATCTTCTTTATTTGGCATATTCTAGCTTACATCAATATCAACTCTCATTTCGTGGTCGTGCATGCAAGGGATTTCGCTGGACAAAGGAATGTATCTTCACTGGAAAAGTTGTCAGCGCCTATGAGGGCGGCAATAAGTCCTATAGGGTCGTGCTAATACACGCATATTTTGAGGTCGGTAAACTATATTATTTTATTTTTTATTTGTGGGTAATTATATTTTCCTCAATTTTATCCAACAAGATATAATAGAATCATACAACTTGACGTAGTGGTAACGTGTGAAATTCTAAAAGGGGTGCAACATAAAGGTTTTTTTTTGTTATAGAAGAAGAAGAAGAAGATGTTGAATATGGTCACCCGTTTAATTAATAAGGAGTTGATAAAATAAACACAAAGTACTGAGCGAATTACAAATAACTACGTTACATGAAATAAAATATAAATCCTCCATCAAACTTTCACACCCCGCTTCCCATTATACGAAAGTACGGGCACGCAATTGAGGCCCAACGAATGATATAAGTTTTCAAACTCACATCATCCATAAGTTGTACAAATATAATCTCAACAATATAAAATGTAACCACAACTACGCATGAAAGAATAATCACATAAACATGAATATCCATAAATGTCTCACATACTAATCAACATCTGAAAAGAAATAAATTTCAGGTCAAAAATCCCGGAATACAATGTATATATAAAAAAATAGCAACAATAGTGATTAGGAGAAGCATGAAATAAGATTATTAATGCAGGCAAAGATTTGATTTCATTCTCTAGAAGAGTTGTTCACCAAGTCCTTCGGTCATTCCCCCTTCAGTACCTGCAATGTCCACATCTAGAGTTGGGGGGAAGACCCGTTAGAGCAAGTCATGGACCGTAATTAGTAACAAGCAAAATAGGAGCAAGAAGCATGCATAACGGGGAAAACAATAAGAACTGGCAATTTAATTATGGAACAAGCATGATTACGAGAAACAATATAGGTAACAAGAAAGAAACAAAAACTGAACAAGAAGGAAAACAAAAACTGGCGATGCAATTGTAATACAATACGATCAAGTGTAATGCAAGTGACAATTGGAACAAGTCTCAAAATATAACCAATTGGGAAACAAGGAATCCTGAATGCAGGAAACATGTCATGTAAATGGGAAACATGAAAATGTGTAAACATGAATCATGTACACTTGTAAACAGGTAATATGTAACTTCTAAACAGGAATCATATAATTTATAAATATGAATCATGTAACTTGTAAACAGGAATCATGTACGTGCTCAGAGTTAATTTTATGTCTATCAATCTTTTATCAGTCCTATCTAATGCATGCAATCCTGCGTCCCATACCATAGTTTCGGGTGCATACAATCAAGAACGTTTTAGACTCTAAACAGTAATCTGGAATTAAAAATCTAACAATACTAAAATTAGGATATCTTGAACTCTACATGTCGAATTCCAAAACCGTCAGAAGTTCTCGAAACTAGATCCAAGGGGCTACAACTTTTATTTCATAAATTCTAAATTTTCTTAACGGGAGCTGGGTCGAGTTCTTAATAGAAGTTGGGATAAACGGCAGGGCTGTGGCTTAATATACTAATTCTCAACAATCATGGTACACAATCTATATATTCTTAAAACATGAATGAACTAACATTTATACTCAATAATTAGGATGGATTCATACTGTTAACATGAAAAAAATCGTTATTTCTATTTAAACATAAAATTAATATTTACATTACTATAACACGACACAATCAAATAGTGTCAAATCTTAACATGTATTCATATACCTATATCTCTTTATCATGTGCCCGTGTAATGCATGTAATAAAAAGGGATATTCATGATCATTTTGACGAGTATGGGATTGACAAGAATCAAGTAGATTAATATATACTAATGGATCACAATCAATCAACACATGAAGGAAAGGAAAACAAGATTATAACACGATGAATCAACCAAAGAATACTTGCGTAATTCAAAGCAAAAGCTTATACGGGAATAAAAAGGGTGTACAAGAGAATGCTTGCCTTTGTTATGTTTATTTTGAGTGTGAACGAATAATGGGAGTAAGAGAGTCCCCGTGGCAATGGAGATGGCAACAAAGAATGCAACGACAATGGCAACACAAGAATGGCAGCAATAACTATCAGTGTGGCTGTTGATGGTGTTCGACAGCGAGTGAGGCAAGGAGGGGGATGTCGATAGTAAACAGTGGAGGAGGGATCCTGGCTATCGGTGCTTGGGGGACTCGGTGACGGTGAAAGTCAGGTGGAGTAATGGTAGTCGGGGGCTTGGTTGTTGCGATGGAGGAGCACAGTCGGGTGCTTGGGGAAGGTGGAGTTGTAGTGGTGATCAGTGGTGACTGCGGGGTGGCTGTGAAGGTGGTTGTCGGGGGTATGAAGGCAGTGGCTGCGGTGGTGATGGCAGTGAGGGCGCTGGGATTTTAGTGGAGCTCAGGAAGGGGAAAAGGCCGAAGATGAGTGGAAGGTCGGGGTAGTGATGCAGGCTGCGGAGGAGGAGCGTCGAGGTGTTGTGGTGAGGCGATGATGGCAACAATGTGGTTCGACAACGCTCGGTGAGGAGGCAACATTGGTGGAGTGATCGTGATGATGATCAGTGATGTGGAATGTCGGGTGTGAGCAGTAGAGAGGATGAGAAAGATGGTGGAGAAGAGGGCAAGAGGTCGGGGATGTTGGCGTTGGCTGCGGGGTGTAACGTGGTGCAACAGTGGGGTGAGGCTTTGTATGGGTTTCGATGAGAAACAAGTATGGAAGAAGGAGTTTAGGAAGGAGGTGGCTGAAGTAGGGTAAATTCGTTTAGGGTTTAATTAATTAAGGAGGGGCTAGTGGATTAATAATATGGTGGTTAGGGGTTTAGTAGAAGAAATTATTAAGGAGGCAGTTAATGAGATAGTGGGGTTAACCTATGCTGCTGGTGGAGATTTAATAAAGATAATGGAGTTGTGCAGTTAGGAAAATTTGGGTTTGGGTTAGATATTAGACTTGGGTTTGAGCTTGGATAGAAGAAAAATTTGTAATTAAAATAGAATGGGCTTACAAAAATAAATAGTTCAACAGATTATAGAATTGATTGGGCTTTAGTTGAGTTTAAAAATAATAACAGTTTTAATAAATCAAATAGTAGAATATATTATGAACTAGAAATTGGGATTGAATTTCTTGTACAAAAATAAAGATAAAAATAATAACAAGTTTGGGTTGGGCTCAATCAAAATAAGCATATGATCAAATAATAATGGTATAGAATGAGTTAGGAGTCCGACTTTACATTAACTAAAATAATCAACAAATAATAATAGATATGGTTTTGAGCTAAAATATAAATAATCAATCAACTAGGAATAGGAAATAAAGTTAAAATATACAATCATTCAAAATAAATATAATTGTTGGTTAGAAAAGATTTTAACAACAATTTGAATATTCTAGTGTGTACAATTGGGTTCAAAAGAGCAGAAGAATGGTAGATAATTAGAATACAAGGATATGAGAAACTTTTGGTATAAGCGGAAACGGGGGTTACACAAACATGGGAGGGTGAGACAAATACATGAACTACATGGAAGCATAAATCATCACTACTAGTGCAGTCATTAATAAGAGATATCCCTCCAACAAAACCTTAGAGGGTGGGAGTCCAGCAAGTGACGCTCCACTCAGTCAAGAGTAGGTCTAATCTCTATCTCCTCATTATTGTACTTCTCGACCTGGATGGTTCTAGCGATCATCCATCTTGATCTTGTTGCAACAACTATGGTCCAAAATGAGATAAAATGCATAATATGAGTTAAATTACTAGAAATACTATTACTAGTCCAATGAAAGTAAAAGTTACTCCTATCAAGCCATAAAGTCCAGATCGTTGCGGCAATGGCGATCTGCCAAGCTTCTTTCATCTCGTACCTCTTCTTATCGAACTTGGGGCCCATCCACAGGTGCTTGCAGTTTAAGGGATAAACGTTTGACCCAGGAGCCCTTAGAACCTCAACCAGGACTACCTTGCTCCTATGACACTCAATAAATAGGTGTTCCCAAGTCTAGTGGTCGTAGAGCAAAACCAGCATGTGGTTACTATGTTTGGTTGTCGTTTGAATAGATTCTCCTTTGTCAAGATAGCATCATTGAGAACAAGACAAAGAAAGACTTTTACTTTTAGGATGGATTTCACCTTCTAGACAGTTGCTGACCACCTTGGTCTGCAACATCTAAAATGTATGTGATTGTAGAATGATCGAACCGTAAAGGTACCATTCTTTTTTGCCCCATGTTTTTCTGTTCGGGCTTTGCAAACATTTCACCCCTGATTGGGGCTAAGTAAGCATGTAGCTTTCCCAATCTGAGCTCGGACTCTTGGCTTAGGCGATGTCGAAAAGCAGGCCTCCATGAACCTCTTTTCCCTGTTCTAGCGACCGTGTTGGGTGGTTGTGTTGTTTGATTATAAAGGCCAGGGAATAGTTCTTTGAGGGTATGTGATCCCCATTTGTCCCACCAGAATTTGGTTAGAAAATCATTGCCTATGAATGAGGTTACACAACTACTAAACAGATCATATGCTTTGGAAATCCCTTTCCAAAACCAGGAAACTCTCGGCCCGACCCTTAAGCCCAAATTTTTTGTACCTTTCCCCTGTAGATATGATGGATGAAGTCTGCCACCCTCATCATTAGGGTGGAACACTTTCCACCACCACTTTCCCAGAAGAGCCATATTCATGTCTCTCAGGTCGATGATACATAGTCCTTCGTGTATCTTCTTCAAGTTGACCTTTTCCCACTTGATAAAATGATACTACCCTTATTAGTATCAGCACCCATCCATAAGAATCTCATCCAAATTTAATTGATCCTATGGATAACCCATCTGGGCATTCTGAAGAAGGATATGTAGTAGGTTGATAGGTTAGACAATACCGAATTGATCAAGGTCCCAGCTAGCTTATTCTCTACTCGATCAATGATCAGGAACTAGTCTGACTTCTTTAATTTGAATGACCAAACCGATAGTCCAAGGTATTTAATGGGGAACTTATCGACTGTGCAATTGAGGATGAACACATGTTCCTAAGCCTCATCCACATAGATTGCAATAGTAATTAGAGCGCTCTTATGGAAGTTGACCCAAAGTTCGGACCCGACCTCAAAACTGTATAGAACCCCTTTCAATGTAATGGTTTCCTCGAGATCTCCATTACCAAATAGTTGGGTATCATCAACATATTGTAGGATAGTTCATCCAGGTCAGTTTTCTTCCCCTGGCAACTGGGGCAATGCATCTCTCGTGTTTGCAATTATCTAACATGGACTTAAGAACATCCACAACTATGGTAAATAGGAGGGGGACAGTGGGTCCCCTTGTCTCTAACTTCTTTTACATGCAAATGGGCTACTCACAGTCCCATTCACCAAGATAGCCGACCTGTGGTGGATCCATCTGATCCACATATCCCCAAAACCACTGTCATTGATAGCTTCCATTAAACATTTCCACTCAACCAAGTCGTACACTTTCCCAAAACCAATGTCATTGATAGCTTCCATTAAACACTTTCACTCAACCGAGTCGTACGCTTTCTCAAAGTCAAATTTGAGCAAATAGCTCCTATCATTTGAGAGGTGACATTGCTGAATGGTTTCTTCTGGTGTGAGGCGTGGTGGATCCATCTGATCCATTGATGAAGTCGGTCTGCTCCCAATGATTAATTGGTCCATCACCCACCCTAATCTATTGGCGGCAATCTTTGTAATAATCTTGATCGAAAAATTTAGGAGATGGGAAGAATGGAAATCCCTTATTCTGCGCAAATCTTCTTTTTTGGGAATAATGACCACTTTTGCATAGTTAAGTCTGCCCAACTTGAGTCAGTGATCATAGAACTCAGCTAACATCTCTAATAGATCGTTTTTAATTTCCTCTAAGAATGTGTGGCCTGGTTATTCTCCCTACCCGTCTAAGAGATTACCTCCTTCGCCTCCTCCTCCGATAACATGTCTTCAATGGATCTTAGTACCCGGGTAGGTCAGCTGAGTTATCCTACCAAAAATTCGTACTGAGTGGAGCTCTAAGGTGTTTTTTACATCCAAATAAGTTTTATAATAAGATTGGAAAGCTTGTTTTACATCCTCCTCTTTCTGTATTGAAACTCATCACTGTCTGGACCGAGAGAATAAGATTGGACCTATGACGGGCATTAGCCGCTCAGTGGAAGAATGTTGTGTTCGCAACTCGCTTTTTGAACCACGAAATTCTGGATCGATGTTGACATTTGATTTCCTCCAATTTATACAACTGTTCGATGTCCTCCCTTAGCTTTAGCAACCCATTTCTCTAGTCTCCTTTATTCTTTCTAGTTCGCTAATATCCTCAAGGATGGATTCTTTAGCTATCTAGATCTTCGTGAATCTAGTCCGATTCCATTTTCTGAGTGGAATGGAGCTTGCGGGCCTTTTCACCCCATACCACAACAACCTCAATTTTGCATGTTGGAAGAGCCCAATTTTCCATTACCATATGATTGAAACCCTGGATTTCAAGTCAAGCTTTCTCGAACTTGAATTTAGTTTGTTTCCTGGAATTCAAAACTCTAGTTGAGAGGACTATCAGAACATGAACAAAAGTAGGTCTCGGTAGGGATTTAGCGAAAGCTAAAGTAATCTAATGAGATCATGACTCTATCTATCTTTGCCATTATAGGGCTGCTTGCATATTTGACCAGGTGAATAGCCTGTCTAGAACTGGGATATCAACCAGTTACAGGTCCATGAAAACCCTGTTAAATTCTTCCCTGACGGCATCACTAGAACCTCTACCATGGTGTTCAAACACGAATCCCGTGATATTGAAGTCCCCTACCCCCTCAACCACCCAAGGGTTCTACCAACATTTCTGATTGATTAGATTTCTGTCCAAAACACTGCTATAGAGGAAATAATGTTCGAGCCGTACACTACTATAATTGTTTTTGTCCAGTTATTAGTCTAACATTGAAGTCGAACTAAACTCGTCTAGGTAAGTAAACAGGTCAGAGTTATACCCAATGACTATATCCTCCGACACTCCAATAGAATGACGAATTCTCCATTCTTTAATTATGCCCCCCCCCCCCCCCCCCCCCCCGTGCGCGCCCTGTCTCGACACCTGGGTGAGTTTGGTTTCTTAAAGACCAATGATTATCTTAGCAGCATTAATAAAATTTTGAACCATCTCTCGCTTCCCTCGCCTCCTAACTATCTAACATCCCATAGAAGGACACTCATTGATGACTTGCTTGATCTTACATATCAAGTTGGGTTCTAAGTTCGCACCTAGATGTTCTCTATCCACTTCCCAATCTCTAATCTTACTGAAGATAAAAGCATTACGATCTTTATCCCCAACCGCAAGACCACAAGTTTTGGACAGTTTAAAAACATCGGTGTTGCCGCTAAATTTGGTGTGGGGGCAAACAGGTAGAACTTGTGGATTCTTAGGGGAAACTGAATAGGACAACCTGCGTACCTGTTCCGTCGGGCCCCGTTCGTCGTTCCCGCCGTGCACCTGCAAAAAGTGCGAGACACCGGGGTTGTTCCCGGCGACGCACCCTCCGACGCCCAAGTCAGTAATCTAAGAAGACTATGAATGAGCACAAAAACTGGTGAAGAGTTGATTACCTCTTAATGGAGATGGATGGGGGGTATTTATAGGCGTCTTAGGGAACGGATTAGGAATGTAATCCCCGTGATTTGATAAGGAATGTCCTCCATAATCAGATGAGGAAGGTAATCTGATAATATATATTCCCTGTAATCAGATAAGGAATTTAATCCCTAATCCCCTGTGAAAAGGTAGATATCCATCAGGGCCGTTGATCGTATTTAATCAGGGACCCTGACTCTATCTTGATGGATTGGGTGCGCAGCGGGTTGAGACCCGCACCCTCTTGGTGGTGGATCCATTCGCGGATTATTGGGCCCTAGGAGGGCAGATCCAATATCCGTTCTGGTCCTTTTGTGGGTGAAATTACTGTTTTACCCTCAGGTCTCAAGATTCGCGCCCGATTTGGACGGTTCCGATTAAACCCCATTTTTAGCCATATCACGAGCCCCCCACTCCTAAAGGCTGAGCTTGATCGGCCTTTGAGGAGTAGTTTAGCTGTTTTTAATGGCTGGTAGAGTTGTATCGGGGCCCAAACGGAAGGTTTTGAATCTTGAAGGAGGTAGTCTGGTGATTTTTCAAGCAGATTGAACTCTGAGTCGCTCCTGAACTCTGATGGTCATGTGGCGTTACTGCGGGGACGTCTTTTTTACTTTCGCGGAGTACCAATTCGTCGTTCGGGGGTCTTATATACTTGGATCACGCTTTAGACCTCCCTAGAGTTCGCTGGCGAAGGGGCCGAGGTCCGTAGGCGGTTCGGCGAGCTTTTTCAAAGAGGGAAGCGAGTTCGGCAGGGCTGCGAGCGTCAGGAGCGAGTTCGGCGATCCCCCGAGCCTGTTTTTTCCCTATAAGAGGGTCGGTGTCACGAACGTTCGGCATCGGTGCCGAACCTGTTTTTTCCCTATAAGAGGGTCGGTGCCACGAACGCTCGGCAGCGGTGCCGAACCTGTTTTTTCCATATAACAGGGTCGGTGCCACGAACGCTCGGCAGCGGTGCCGAACCTGTTTTTTCCCTATAAGAGGGTCGGTGCCACGAACGCTCGGCAGCGGTGCCGAACCTGTTTTTTCCCTATAAGAGGGTCGGTGTCACGAATGCTCGGCAGTGGGTGCCGAGCGTGACTTTTTCCTTATAACAGGGTCGGTGTCACGAATGCTCGGCAGTGGGTGCCGAGCGTGACTTTTTCCCTATAACAGGGTCGGTGTCACGAATGCTCGGCAGTGGGTGCCGAGCGTGACTTTTTCCCTATAACAGGGTCGGTGTCACGAATGCTCGGCAGTGGGTACCGAGCGTGACTTTTTTCCCTATAACAGGGTCGGTGTCACGAATGCTCGGCAGTGGGTACCGAGCGTGACTTTTTCCCTATAACAGGGTCGGTGTCACGAATGCTCGGCAGTGGGTGCCGAGCGTGACTTTTTTCCCTATAACAGGGTCGGTGTCACGAATGCTCGGCAGTGGGTGCCGAGCGTGACTTTTTCCCTATAACAGGGTCGGTGTCACGAATGCTCGGCAGTGGGTGTCGAGCGTGACTTTCTCCCTATAACAGGGTCGGTGTCACGAATGCTCGGCAGTGGGTGCCGAGCGTGACTTTTTTCCCTATAACAGGGTCGGTGTCACGAATGCTCGGCAGTGGGTGCCGAGCGTGACTTTTTTCCCTATAACAGGGTCGGTGTCACGAATGCTCGGCAGTGGGTGCCGAGCGTGACTTTTTTCCCTATAACAGGGTCGGTGTCACGAATGCTCGGCAGTGGGTGCCGAGCGTGACTTTTTTCCCTATAACAGGGTCGGTGTCACGAATGCTCGGCAGTGGGTGCCGAGCGTGACTTTTTTCCCTATAACAGGGTCGGTGTCACGAATGCTCGGCAGTGGGTACCGAGCGTGACTTTTTTCCCTATAACAGGGTCGGTGTCACGAATGCTCGGCAGTGGGTGCCGAGCGTGACTTTTTTCCCTATAACAGGGTCGGTGTCACGAATGCTCGGCAGTGGGTGCCGAGCGTGACTTTTTTCCCTATAACAGGGTCGGTGTCACGAATGCTCGGCAGTGGGTGCCGAGCGTGACTTTTTTTCCTATAACAGGGTCGGTGTCACGAATGCTCGGCAATGGGTACCGAGCGTGACTTTTTTCCCTATAACAGGGTCGGTGTCACGAATGCTCGGCAGTGGGTACCGAGCGTGACTTTTTTCCTATAACAGGGTCGGTGTCACGAATGCTCGGCAGTGGGTGCCGAGCGTGACTTTTTTCCCTATAACAGGGTCGGTGTCACGAATGCTCGGCAGTGGGTGCCGAGCGTGACTTTTTCCCTATAACAGGGTCGGTGTCACGAATGCTCGGCAGTGGGTGCCGAGCGCCCAGACTTGTCGTTTATGTGAGTTTGTCTTTTCTGTGCGCCATTTGAACGTCGGACAATTCTGACAATTCTGACAACCCTGACAGATGGGACGCCCATTAAATGCTGTGACCTCTGGGGTTCCATCAGATGGGATAGCATTAAATGCATCTCATGATTCGCTGCGGTTAACGAGGTGACGATTGGGATCGCTCCATCGCTTGGTTTAGATGGGCCGGTCGTACAAGCCCATTAGCCTCGTGGGGCGTGCCCTCCTTCTATAAAGCCTCACCCCCCCTCTCATTTCTCACTTCTCCTCACATTTGTTCAGGCGTTCTCTAGTGTTTCAGGCGAGTTTTTCCGGCACCGGTGTTAGCTCAGGCGAAGTTTTTCGGCAGCTCTTTCTCTCGAGGTAATTTATAAACTATGTCTGTAGCTTCTGTCTCAGATGAAGTCTCTGGGTCCGAGTCCTCCCCTATAGGCGCCGAAGCCTCGACTCCGACTCCAACCAAGGGCAAGGTGTTCGGCAAGGATTCGATTGTCGAGGATCCGAAGAGGATGGGAGAGTTCGGACAGCTGCCGGGTCCGCTGACAGGACTACACAGGGTCCGGGAGCTCCCGAAGGACCAGGCCGAACGAATCATCCATGGGAGGGAGAGGACCTTCGAGGAGAATGAAGCGAGGGAGACGACGGAGGCGGACGATGCGGCGTCGATCCTGCGCGAGGAGGAGTTGGTGGCGATCCGGGACGCTTTTTTCATCCCGGAGGAGTACGAAATCATGCTGCCGGGCCCCGGGGTTAGGGCCAATTCGCCGCTGCCAGTGACCATGTGTTGCTGGCCGGTTGATGCCTTTATCGCCGGTGCCCGGCTACCTCTCCACGCGTTCGCAATTACCGTGGTGAGTTGGTACGGGGTCTGCCCTATTCAGCTCATGCCGAACGCGTGGCGAGTGATTAATGGCTTCGTTCTCCATTGCCAGGCTGCGGGGATCGAACCGCAGCTGAACGTGCTTCGGACGATATACCGGCTCCACCAAGGGAACAAGTCGGAGTATCGGTATTATCTGACTCCGAGGCACGGCGGCAGGCTCGTCGTTTGCCCAGACTCTATCAAGCACTGGCGAGAGAAGTGGGTCGTCGTGCGGAGTCGAGAGGCCTGGCCGATCCCCACCAATTGGGCAGAGGGGGTGACCAAGAGGGCGACGGCGCTGCCGAGGCTCTCAGTAGAAGAAGAAGAGGCGGTCCGGATCCTTCTCGACCGGCCGAAGTACGACTGGAAGGATTTGACGGAAGACGTTCTTTACAGGGGAGGGCTCGGCCGCGTAGATCCTAGTACGCAGCTTTTCGCCAAGTTCTTTTTCCGTACTTGCTGCCTTGTTCTTCTTTTGTGCTAATCATTTTATGTTTTTTGATGCAGAATCTATGGACTACGAGGCGGTGTTGGCGCTCAGGGCAGGACTCGCCAGTAAGGCGCCGAGGAAGCGCAAGAGGGTAGCGTCGAAGCTGCCCTCATCCTCAAAGGCGCCGAGGATCGAGGGCCCCGTCCAGGCGGTGGAGATTGCCGACGACCCGGTCGTCGCCGTGGTGTCGACCTCGGCTCCAGCATCTGCGGGCGAGTTCCCCATCGCCGCTGCCCTCGCCATGCCGACCCCGCCGTTGACCGTGGCAGGCGAGGAGCTCCTGACGGAGGAGCACAAGCGGATCCACATCCCGGACTGGCAGGTCCGGAAGCACAACGGGTTCCTCGGGAACTCGTTGGCGAGTATGCAGGCCGTGAAGCATCTCGCCACCCCGAAGGACCGCGCCGCCATGGACGCGGGGAGGCAGGGCGACGACGTGATCGAGATCGCTCGTTCGGCGGTATCGGTAAGTTTCGAGTTCGCTTCGTTCGTTTCGTCCCTTTGGATCCCAAAAAATTTTTTTCTAACTCTCGGAGTTCTTCTTCTTTCCTTTGTAGATCGTCGTCCACTTCGGTCACCTCACCGAGAGGCTGACCGCCCTCGAGAAGGAGCTGAAGCAGGAGTCCGACCAGGCTCGGAACGAGAAGGCTCGGATGTCGAACCAGCTCGACAAACTCCGGGTCGAGCATGAAGGTCGGTTCGCGAGGATCCAGCACCTCGAGGCCGAAGTGAAGAGGCTGGAGGACGAGCTGCGTCGGGAGAAGGAGGGGTCGGCCAACCAGTTGGTCGAGGCCGAGGCGAAGCGAGCGGCGGCCGTGAAGGAGGTGGAGGACGCCACCTTGAAGAAGGCCCAGGGGTACCTCACGCAGAACATGGCGAAGGCCTTCGCCACTGCCCTCGACCGGGTGCGAGAGGCGTACCCCGGGGTGGACGTCTCGGGATGGCGACTCTTCCCCGGACACGTCGAGGGCTTCGACCCCGAGTCCGAAGGGGAAGAGGAGGAGGAGGAGGAGGACGGTGCTGATGCCGATGCCGGGATTACTGGCGAGGTCCCGAGCGCCACGGCCACTCCGCTTGCGGCGGCGTCTCCTTCGGCGAAGTCGACCCCTACTCCGCCTCGTCGCCCGGGGAAAGAGGTCGAGCACTGAATCCGCCTCTCGTTTTATTGTTTTTGGCTGTTTCTGCTCTTTTTCTTTTTTTTTTCTTTCGAACTTTGTAATGCCTAATAGCGGACTGGCCACCGCTTCTTTTGACATAAATGAAATCAAAATTTTTGCAAGTGTTGGTGCTCGGAAATTTCTGTTTTATGCCCCCTCTTTTGCCGAACCGTCAAACTTTGTTTTTAGAGATGAAAATTTTTCCAAGTGCGGTGCTTCGGCCACGCTCAACGTTTTTGCTAATTGCTCCGATTTCTTTGCAGCTTATGGTGATCCCCCAAGACGTCGAGCTTTCCCGCCCGGACGAAGAGGTTAGAGCCGAAGCTGGCCTAGGGGCGACGAGGCTGTGTCTGGCTAGGTGTAGGGAGAAGCTTTATGAGGTCGAGCTCGGATTGCGCCGAGCCGAGAGCGAGAGGAAGCATCTCCAGCTCGTCCTTGGCCGGCGTGATATCAAGATTCGTCGTTTGGAAAGCCGAATCGCCGAGCTCATACCCGAAGGTGAACACTTGCCCACTGATTCCAGTAATGAGATTCGTGTTCAGTGCATTCGTCATAATTTGTCCAAAATAACAGCGGAGAAGGACGAGTTGCTTTCCGAGATACAGCATCTGCAGTCCGTAGAGGCGAAGCTCCGGAGTGAGGGCGAGGGGCTGACGGCCGAGGTGGCCAAGTTGACGACTGAACGAGTCGAGTTGACTGCTGAAGTCGAAGCGCTCAAGAGGGCGACGGTGGATAAAAGCATCGAAGTCACCCACCTTCGGCGCCTCGTCGCTAGTCGATCTGGAGTGCCGGACTCCGCGATACCCCCACGTTTCGAAGTCGACGTTAAAGACGACTCGTTGCGGGACAGGATCTCAGAGTTGGAGGCGGAAGTGGCTCGTCTGAAGCCACATTCAGGGCCAATCAACGTTCGAAGCACGTCATGCACTCGCGCTGAGAGTGAGCGGGGCATTACTTTCTATGAGATGGCGACCCGTCAGCGGATCGGCTTACCGAGCCCGGGGGACGCACAGAGCTCGGTGGCAATCTCCTCGAGCGGGGCGTCCGTCGGCGTAGCTGCTAGGAGTGGTGCCGAGGATACGTCCCAGTTTGCCGGCTTGGGGTCGCGCTCCGGGGACAAGCATCGTCACTCTCGAGTGTCCTTGAAGCGGAATGCTCCAGCTCCGAAGAAGCGCTGAAGTGGTCGGTTCCGCGAGTTCTTTGCTCCCTCTTTTTTTTTGCTTTTCGTTAAGTGTGACGAGTCGGTATTGTAAATTTCCTTTGTTGAGTCGTGCTCCCGTTTGTGTTCGCCTTTGTATCACACCTGTTTCATCAATAAATGCGTTATTGCCGAACTTGCGCGTTTTTTTTTTTATGTGAATGTTGTCTGTCATGGCGTGACTTCTAAACTGTCGAACTCCGAATGGCGAGCTTCTTTTAGGTCGAACATGGGTGAAATCGCAAAGTAATGTCAAGTCAAGTTGTTCACTGGGTTGATCAGGTTAGCGTCGTCGGAGCGTTTTAGGACGGTGAGCTATAGCTAGCTCGTTTAGGAGCGAACTTGCGGAGTAGAGTCGAACCAAGTGTTGGACTCCGTACCATTCAACGGCTGTGGGAGCATTTTCGAATGGCGAGCTACTTCTAGCTCGCTTAGGAGCGAGCTCGCGAAGTAGACTCGAGCCAAGTGTTGGACTCCGGAACCATTGTCGGTTTAAGGGGTGTAGGAGCAATTTCGAATGGCGAACTACCCTAGCTCGCTTGGGAGCGAGCTTGCGGAGTAGGGTCGAACCAAGTGTTGGACTCCGTACCATTCAACGGCTGTGGGAGCATTTTCGAATGGCGAGCTACTTCTAGCTCGCTTAGGAGCGAGCTCGCGAAGTAGACTCGAGCCAAGTGTTGGACTTCGGAACCATTGTCAGTTTAAGGGGTGTAGGAGCAATTTCGAATGGCGAACTACCCTAGCTCGCTTGGGAGCGAGCTTGCGGAGTAGGGTCGAACCAAGTGTTGGACTCCGTACCATTCAACGGCTGTGGGAGCATTTTCGAATGGCGAGCTACTTCTAGCTCGCTTAGGAGCGAGCTCGCGAAGTAGACTCGAGCCAAGTGTTGGACTCCGGAACCATTGTCAGTTTAAGGGGTGTAGGAGCAATTTCGAATGGCGAACTACCCTAGCTCGCTTGGGAGCGAGCTTGCGGAGTAGGGTCGAACCAAGTGTTGGACTCCGTACCATTCAACGGCTGTGGGAGCATTTTCGAATGGCGAGCTACTTCTAGCTCGCTTAGGAGCGAGCTCGCGAAGTAGACTCGAGCCAAGTGTTGGACTCCGGAACCATTGTGACATTGAAGAGTTACAAGCAGAGGGATGTAATAGTAGCGAAAACATGAAGAAACTTCATTTATTAACAACTAATGATCGGCTGCTTCTAAAGTTGCTAGCCGTTATTACAATAATAGAAGAAAGAACAAAAGGACAAACTATGACTAGAGAAAGGAAGGGAACGGTTCGACATCTCGAGTTACTTGGAGAGACATGGTTGCCTTCTCTTGGTATTTCAAAAGATGGTCGGCGTTCCAAGTCCTGGGAATTTCTCTGCCTTCGAGGTCCTCTAGCTTGTACGTACCGGGGCAGATTACTTTCGAGATCTTGTACGGTCCCTCCCAGTTCGGGGCCAGCTTGCTTTTCTGCTCGGGGAATGAGATGGCCAACTTCCGAAGGACTAAATCCCCTTCTTTGAGGTCCGTTGGGCGGACTCTTTTGTTGTATGCCAGCTCGATCCTTCTTCGGTAAGCTTGCTGGCGTATGGCAGCTCTCTCTCGGATCTCGTCTATCAGATCTAGGCTTGTTCTGAGTTCTCTAGCATTCTGCTCTTCTTCATAAGCGATCAGGCGAGGAGAGGGTATCCCGACTTCTAGGGGGATGATGGCTTCGGCCCCATAGGTGAGATTAAATGGGCTCTCGCCTGTTGGGGTCCGCTTGGTGGTGCGGTGATTCCAGAGTACGTTCGGCAGCTGATCGACCCATAGTCCCTTGGAACACTTGTCTAACCTCTTCTTGATTCCCGCAAGAATCTGTCGGTTGGCATTCTCAGCCTGGCCATTCGACTGGGGATGGGAGACAGAGGAGAATCGGTGTTGTATGGAAAGGTCTTCACACAAGGCTCGGAAGGCGGCTCCAGTAAACTGTGTCCCGTTATCTGTGACTATGACTCGGGGAACGCCGAACCGGCAAATCATATTTTTCCAGAAGAATTGAACGACCCTATGTTCGGTGATCGTAGCCAGGGGCTCGGCTTCTATCCACTTAGAGAAATAGTCGACTGCCACGACTAGGAACTTTAGCTGTCCGGGGGCTGGAGGAAATGGTCCCAGTAAATCCATCCCCCACATAGCGAAGGGAACGGGACTTGATAGTGAGGTTAGTGGTGCCTGTGGAAGGCGTCGGATGTCTGCATACTTTTGGCAGGAGCTGCACTGCCGAACGTGTCGTTCGGCGTCCCGTAGGAGAGTGGGCCAGTAATATCCATAGTTCAATACCTTGCGCGCTAGAGCCCTGGATCCAGAATGAGCTCCGCCGATCCCCTCATGGAGCTCTTGCAGGGCATAGTCGGCTTGCTCGGGGGAGAGGCACCTTAGATACGGTCGACCATCTGCTTGGGTGAAGGAGCGTTTGTATAAGACGCCTTCGAGTAAAGAAAAACGCTCGGCTCGGGCCCTGATTCTTCGTGCTTCCCTCGGATCTTCAGGGAGGAGTCCGTTCCTCAGGAATTCGACAATGGGTTTCATCCAGTTGTCTTCGAGGAGGACGGGCAATGCTTCAACGGAGTCTGGCGCTTCGTCCTCTATGCTCGGCTTCAGGAGGACTTCTATCAAAACAGTCTGTTCCAGACCTTGAAGGGAGGAGGAGGCTAACTTGGATAGGGCGTCAGCCTGAGCATTTTCTTCCCGAGGGATCCTTTGGATGAGGGCCTCGTCGAACAGCACCATGAGGCTCTTTACTTTAGACAGGTATTTAGCCATTCTATCGTCGCGAGCTTCATACTCGCCGAGGACCTGGTTAACAATCAACTGGGAGTCGCTGAAAATCTGTAGCCGATGTGCCCCAGCATTTCGGGCCATTCGAAGCCCGGCTATTAGTGCTTCGTATTCGGCCTCGTTGTTCGAGGCTTTGAAATTTATCCTGAGGGAGTATTGGAGGATGAAGTCATCTGGTCCCGCCAGGATGACTCCTGCTCCGCTTCCCTCGGTACAAGAGGACCCGTCAACGTAGACCGTCCAGACGGGGGGCCCCTTTGCTGCTTTGCTAGACTCGGGGATTGTAGTCTCAACTATGAATTCGGCCAGTGCCTGTGCCTTGATTGCAGTCCGAGGCTGATAAGTTATATCGTGCTGGCTCAGCTCGATCGACCACTTCATGAGGCGACCAGAAGTCTCGGGTTTGTGAAGAATCTGTTTCAGCGGCTGGTCGGTAAGGACGACCATCGAATGGGACTGAAAGTAGGGTCTAAGTTTTCTCGCGGCCATTACCAGGGCATACGCCATTTTCTCAATCTTCGGGTACCGGAGTTCGGCATCCCGGAGCACCTTGCTGACGTAGTATATGGGCTTCTGAGCCCTTTCTTCTTCTCTAACTAAGACCGCACTGAGCGTCTGTTCGGAAGCTGCAAGGTAGAGGTAGAGCGGTTCGCCGGGTACTGGTTTGCTAAGGAGAGGTGGATTGACGAGGTAGGCTTTGAGCTGGTCAAAGGAGTCTTGTTGCTGCTGCCCCCACTCGAATCCTTTAGCCCCCCTGAGGGCTTTGAAGAACGGGAGGCACTTCTCCCCGGACTTCGACAGGAAGCGCCCTATGGCGGCTAGGCGGCCAGTCAACCTCTGAACTTCTTTGACATTTCTAGGGGGGGCCATGTCCAGTATGGCCTTGATCTTCTCCGGATTCGCCTCTATTCCTCGTTGGCTAACCATAAAGCCGAGGAACTTGCCTGATGAGACGCCGAACGCACACTTGTTCGGGTTGAGTCTCATATTGTTCCTTCTTAAAACATCAAATGCTTCTTGGAGGTCGGTCACATGATCAACACCTCGGATGCTTTTCACCAGCATGTCATCGACGTACACTTCCATGTTTCTGCCGATCTGAGCCTGAAAAACTTTGTTGACGAGGCGCTGGTATGTTGCCCCTGCGTTCTTTAGGCCGAATGGCATGACCCTGTAGCAATAAAGGCCTTGGTCGGTTACAAAAGACGTCTTTGGGATATCCGGCGGGAACATCCTTATCTGATTGTAACCCGAGAAAGCGTCCATGAAGCTTAGAAGCTCATGTCCCGAGGTTGCGTCAATCAGAGTGTCGATGCTCGGTAGAGGGAAGGGATCTTTAGGACAGGCTTTGTTGAGGTCGGTGAAATCAATGCAAATTCTCCAAGTTCCGTTGGACTTCTTCACCATTACTACGTTTGATAACCATTCAGGATAGTTTACTTCCTGTATGAATCGGGCCTTCAGCAACTTATCTACCTCCTCTTTGATAGCGAGCTGTCGCTCGGGAGCGAACTTACGCCTCTTCTGCTGAACCGGTTTGGAACCCGGATCAACACTCAGGCGGTGGACTAAGAGTTCTTCGGAGATACCGGGCATGTCAGCTGCGGACCATGCGAAGAGGTCTTGATTGGATCGGATGCATTTCACAATATCTGAGTATAGGGCGGACGGGAGGGTCTTGCTTACGAAGAACTTGCGGGTCGGCTCTTGTTCGGAGAAGAGCACCTCCTCCAGTTCGTCCGCTGGCTCGGAGGTCGGTCTTGTGGAATCTTGGGGAATCTCCAGGGTCTCTAAAGAGAGGACGGGCCCAAAGGTCGAAGTCATGTAGCATTTCCGGGCCTGCTCCTGATTTCCCCTTACTTCTCCGACCCCGGATCGGGTGGGAAACTTCATCTTCAGATGATATGCCGAGGGAACTGCTTCCAGAGCCGCGAGGCCGGGCCTGCCCAAAATGACGTTGTAGGCAGCGGGAACATCCACTACCATGAAGTCCATTGGCTCCGTCCTGGTGGTAGGGGTTTGTCCGGCAGTTACATCGAGGGTGATCACCCCTTCTATAGTTACCGGAACCCCCGTGAACCCATGGAGAGTGTAACCGGCGGGTTTGAGTCTGTCTCTGGAGAGCTTTAGGCCTTTGAAAGCGGAGAGGAATAGGATGTTGACGGAGCTGCCGTTGTCAACTAAGATCCTCTCCACTTTGAAATTTGCCATGTGGAGGCTGATGACGAGAGCGTCACAATGTGGGATACGGACTCCCTCGAGATCTTCGTCGGAGAAGGTAACTGGCACTCCGAGGCCCTTGGGAGGAGGCGTGGTTCGGACTGAATTGACCTCTCTGATAAACGCTTTTCGGGAGGAGTTCGAGGAGCCTCCCATCGGACCCCCATGGATGAGGTGGAGGACTCGCTCTTCCTCGAAGTCTGGCGTCTCTTCTCTTTCCGGACGCTTGTTAGCCCCCCGAGGCGGGGGAGGGAGCTCGGCTCGGTCCTTTTTTACAAACTTCGTTAGTTGTCCCCTCTGGATAAGGGCTTCGATCTCGTTCCTCAGAGCACGGCAGTCGTTGGTGTCATGCCCGTGGTCCCGGTGATAGCGGCACCATTTCTCTTTATCTCTTCTCTTGGCGGGAGTATTCATTTTGGGAGCTGGAGGCAAGACCCCGTCTTTTTCGACCTCCATGAAGATGGCCGAGAGGTTAGCGTTGAGGGGAGTGAACTTCTCAAATCTAGGGGGAGGTCGGCGCTGGCCGGCATTATCCTTCTGGAGCTTCTTGGCTCCTTCTTCTTCTGCCCCCTTCCTTTTAAGCCCGGAGGCGGGCACTTCCCAGTTGGGGGGTTGCTCGGCCTCTTCGGCCCGAATGTACTTTTCGGTGCGAAGAAGAAGGTCGGAAAAGTCATGTGGGGGTTTCTTGGCAAGGGAGGAGCGGAGGTTGGAATTGAGAATGTTGGATTGGAATGCTGCGGTAGCGACCGATTGGTCGAGGGAGGCAATAGTTCTAGCTTCGGCTGTGAACCTCTTCACGTAGTCCCTCAGTTTTTCCCCCTTTTGCTGACGGAGGTGCAATAGTGAGATGCTGGTTTTCTCGGTCCTTCGGCTGCTGACAAAGTGGGTGATGAAGAGGGTTTCGAACTGTTCAAAGGAGAATATCGACGCCGGGGCAAGACGAGAGTACCACTCTCGAGCCGGACCTTTGAGTGTCGCGGGGAATGTTTTGCAGAGGAGGGCATCGGAAGCTTGGTGGAGGAGCATTAAAGTCTTAAAGCCTTCGATGTGATCAACTGGATCGGTCTCGCCGGTGTAATTCTCGAATTGGGGAGGTTTGAAACCGAACGATACAGGGGCATCCACTATGGTTCGGGAGAACGGGGGCCGGCTAGGACGTAGGGTCCTCCCCCTGAGTTCCTCTTCTCGGTTTATCTGACCCAGGAGCTTTTCCACCTCGTTGAGACGGCGGTCCATGATGTCATCCCTCCGACGGTAATTCGCCGGACCACGGGACTCGTCTTCGTATGAGGGGGAGCGAGGGCTGCGGCGGCGGTCACTTCGGGAGCGACGAGGACTCGGGATGCGCCGGGAGTTGGTTGGTGCAGGACGAGGAGAGGGGGACCGTTGGCGAGGGCTTCGGACCGGAGGAGGGGATAGGGCCCTCGGCTCATTGGGGTTTTGACGGAGGTTGAGGGCCTGTTGTACCATTGCTTGGAACTGCTGGAACTCGGCACGGGTGATGGGTGCCTCATTGTTCCTAGGCTGCTGCCGACCTGCGGGAGAGTGCCTTCTTCGGTGATAATCGGGGGAGTCCTTTCTTCCTCTTCGGGTGGGGGACCTCCTGTGCTCTCGGTGACGGGGGGATCGCTCTTGCTGGCGGGAGGCTTCCCCCCGAGCCCGCTTTTCATCCAGATGGCGACGAAGGTCATCATCTTCCGGGCGTTTGGGAGGGGCATTGTGGCGACCAGAGGCCCGGGGATGATGGGAGGCCATGGAAGCACTGGAGGCGTTGTGGATGGAGATGTTCTCTTGGTGAAGGGGCTGTTTCTGGGGGTTAGGCCCCTTTGGATCAGGAGGTGGAGGGTTCCGTTGGAGCGGCTCTTCTATGGTAGGAGGGAGTTGCCCTTGTTGCTGAGCGGGATCAGGAAGGACTTCTTGTTGGTCAGGGTTGGGCGCTCGGTTGGAGCCCCTAGATCTAACTTTGCGAGGCGGCATGGCAGGAGAAAACCTGTTCACCGGGAAGGGGAGAGGTCTCTATTCGTTTGTTTCCCACAGACGGCGCCAATCTGTTGCCGCTAAATTTGGTGTGGGGGCAAACAGGTAGAACTTGTGGATTCTTAGGGGAAACTGAATAGGACAACCTGCGTACCTGTTCCGTCGGGCCCCGTTCGTCTTCCCGCCGTGCACCTGCAAAAAGTGCGAGACACCGGGGTTGTTCCCGGCGACGCACCCTCCGACGCCCAAGTCAGTAATCTAAGAAGACTATGAATGAGCACAAAAACTGGTGAAGAGTTGATTACCTCTTAATGGAGATGGATGGGGGGTATTTATAGGCGTCTTAGGGAACGGATTAGGAATGTAATCCCCATGATTTGATAAGGAATGTCCTCCATAATCAGATGAGGAAGGTAATCTGATAATATATATTCCCTGTAATCAGATAAGGAATTTAATCCCTAATCCCCTGTGAAAAGGTAGATATCCATCAGGGCCATTGATCGTATTTAATCAGGGACCCTGACTCTATCTTGATGGATTGGGTGCGCAGCGGGTTGAGACCCGCACCCTCTTGGTGGTGGATCCATTCGCGGATTATTGGGCCCTAGGAGGGCAGATCCAATATCCGTTCTGGTCCTTTTGTGGGTGAAATTACTGTTTTACCCTCAGGTCTCAAGATTCGCGCCCGATTTGGACGGTTCCGATTAAACCCCATTTTTAGCCATATCAATCGGTATTAGACATAAAATTGAAAATGAGAGCTAAAATATTGTGCGTAACTCCACAATTGATCTTCGATATCTTAGCTGTGTGGCTATCTCCAAATAGTTCCCCAAAGACTCCTCATGAGCCTTCTTAGAGATATTTTGCACCTTGAAACCTATATTCTTACGCTGCATAGCAGGACTGGACGGCTAAGAAGTGATCACTAGATAGGTGGAAGGAACCATATCTGGGGTGGGAGACACAGCTCGTCTAGCGAGAGCCAACTGTGTCTCTTAGACCATTTTTTTTAGCTTCCATTTACAATTTTGTATTACCTTATTAGCTGATGTGTCTAATTTATATATAAATATTTGTACTCATTTACCCGTTAAAATAGCATGTATTCGTCTCTCTTGTCAATATTTTATCTTATTTCTATAATATTTCAAGTAATTAATTATTTTTAAAGAAATAAGATTTTTGATGCAAAATGTGAATATTTTTGGTAAAAATCAACAAACGAAGCAAAAACTATTGATATAATAATTTTTATTGATTTATTGAATTTTAATTTTTACAGTTTTATTAAATTGATAGTTTAAGATTAATACTAATCTTAAGATTCTAATTAACTATTTAAAAATAATTAATTATCCTAATTATCTAATCACGTAACCTAATCCTAATATGAATTTCCTACCTGTGCCAGTGGAAACTGATTTGTTCTTCCAAAGAAGAAGGGGGTCTTGGTGTTTTGGACCTTCGTAATCATAACATCGCTCTTTTGGGTAAATGGTTATGGAAACTCCATAATTTTGATCATTTATCTTGGATTCGATGCATCAAAGGTTATCGATTCACCTCTTCCAATTGGTGGGATTTTCCTGAAACGGCTTATCGCCATGCTTCCCCTTTTTGGAAAGGTGTCTGGAAGGCATCTGCTGCTTTTTAGTGTGGTCTTTATCGTTCCTGCCACGATGGATCTAGAGCCAAATTCTGGACTGGTCTGTGGATTGGCAACACCACTCTGGCCACGGCTTTCCCTTCTCTCTTTCGGTTGGCAGCCTTTCCGTTGGCTACTGTAGCGGACTCTTTTACCATGGTAGACAATAATCGCTATTGGTTTATACCGTTCACGATTGATCTTCCCCTATCCTTGGCTGAGGTCTTTAATGATCTCATCTCTTCCCTCAATAACTACGAATGGAGTCATTCTGAGGGCATAGGCTGGCGTTGGTCTTCAGCTGGTACCTTTTCCGTTAAATCTTTTTATAGCTTCCTTAATTCGAGGGGAGTTCGATCGCCGGTAGCGAAATATTTCTGGGGCTCTTGGGCTCCTCTTAAGGTGAAGATCACTTCTTGGCTTGCTTTTAATAACAAGTTGCTCACTGTTGAAGTGTTGAACAAAAGGAATTTAGCCTGGGGGCAGCCCTGCTCACTCTGCGTTCAGCACTCTGAAGACATTAATCATCTTTTTGTACAATGTCCCATTATCATCCCGTTGTGGAAGATTTGCACTCTTGCGTGGGGCACTGGATCTATCCCCCCCAGTATTAGCTTCCTACTGGTCCGCTAAGCCCTCGAACGCTTCGTGTTGAAGTGCTTGGATCTTGTCGATCCATACCATTATTTGGATCATTTGGAATGAGAGGAATTACAGACTATTCCAGCATCGCAACTCTTCTATAACTGCAATGATTGATGAGTTCTTATTCCTGTTCAAACTCTGGGCTTCGGAGTTGAAACCCATAGACAATGCTACTATCGCTTACCATAAATTAGAAGATGCTGTTCATTGTCTTCGCACTCTTCATGCTTTATAATTGGTCTTGTTTCTATCTATTTAATCTCCATGTCTCTGCTGTAGACTTTTAACGACTTACTAACCTTAACTCACCCTATCTCCTCTTCTCCCCTTTTTTCTGCAGGTTTGAATCCTCCCTTAGGGAGTGGCTTTTGTTGCTCTGTGTTCATGTTACACACTGATACCTTGCGCTGGGCTATGCCTTGTTTTGACGATGCTTGTAAGGTTTTTTGGCCTTCCCCATTATATGGGGTCTGATGGCGTTTTTACTTTGTGTTGGTTACGATCATCAGCATCTCTTCCATTGGTTTGCTTCCCCTGACCTGATGCTATTATTTTCTCCGGGCTGTTAAATCTTCTGATGTTAATTATGTTCAAGGAATGGGGCATCTGACCTCTTTTATAAGACTATATGTTTGATGTTGGTGTTTCGTTATGGTTTAGTCTGATGATTTTAATCTGATGATTATATGTCTCTCTGTTTATGGTGACTGCTTACTGTGTACTATTAGGCGGTTGGTAATGTGGTTTTTAACACTGCCGCCCTTTCCTGTTGCTTTATCGCTGAGCTAAGTTGTATCGGGGTGTTTTATTCTCCCCCTGATGTTTGTTTTTTGATGATTATCTGTCTATCTGTCTGTGTTTCTCTCTGTCTGTGATGAATACTGCATGTATTGTTTATCTGTCTGTGATGAATACTGCATGTATTGTTTATCTGTTTGTGATGCATACTGCATGTATTTTGATGATTATCTGTCTATCTGTCTGTGTTTCTCTCTGTCTGTGATGAATACTGCTGGTTACTAACTCTGCCCTCTCTTTCATGCTGATCAGAGTAGTATCAGGGAATTTTCTTCTCCCTCTGTTGCTGCTTTTGTTTTGCGCAGTGCCCTTGTATTTCAGGTCCCTACTTTCGCTTGGTTCCTTGCCGTGTTGGGATTCTCTTCCGATCGTTGCTGCATTCGGGTTTGGCCCAGTTGGCTGCTGCGAGGGTGCTCGGATAGTTCTCTCGTAGTTTTCTTGGTCTGAGGAGTCTTCGGTTTCTCGAAGTGTGCCCTGTTCTGTGGGGTCTTCTGTTCGGGTTGGAGCAGTTTCAGCATCAGCGCGCTTCTTTTTTCTGAGCACTACAGACTTTTGTCGCTTTCCTTCATGTCTTTTATGTATTGTTAATTCATTTTACGTCTTGTAAAATTTGACTATTATTGTTTTAATATATTGATTGTCTGATGGCTGGGGTCGTAAGACCCTATCCGATTCATCAAAAAAAAATAATATGAATTTCCTACTTCCTATATAAGTGCAGGTAGTAGGTGGCTACAGAAGGGGGGCTTTCTGGGGAGGCGTGAAGAGAGAAAAAAAAAAACAAAGGTAGGTGGGCGTGGACTCCAGGCAAGAAAGAAAAATATCAGAAAAGGGAGAGAGAGAGAGAACGAAGGCTTGGTCGGTGACGTGGCGATCGCAGAAGAGAGGCTACAATACCTGACGTGACCAGACCATCCGAGGCCGCTGCGCTTTTGGAGACGTGGCATCTGACAGCGCGTGACTTCGCCGCCGAGCTCGAGACAGAGAACAACTGTTTTACTGGATTCGGTTTGCAAATTATAAATTATTTATTTACAAAACAGTATTTTTGTATCTTCTTTTGTCTTCTAAAAATTTAAATATGCAATCTATGAACAAATTTGTTAATTGCAATTTTACTATGAACTAAATTTATTTTTCTAGGGTTTAGATGTAGACATATTTTTTTCTATTTCTCCATGGTTGTGTGTTTAATTTTTGTGCTTAATGCTTACAATTATTTGGCCAATTTTTGCATGATTATTGGATCATGGAGAGACCGAGAGGTAATTTATGATTTAGAACAATAAAAATTGAACACCATTAATTGAGCGAAATTAGAGATGATTTACCGCGATTGATGTGACCGTTAAGAAATCCACAGAACTTAACGAGTCTTTGATTAATTAAATTTGCATAGAGATGTGACAAACTGTTAGTTGGAGATATTTTTGGTGTTATTCGAGAGAAAGCATTGAATAATGTGGGAATTTTGGTCAACAACTTGGAAAAATTATATTTTTATTCTTATGGAATTATAAATTGTGTGGGATAAAATAGGTGAAGTCAAAAGCCCTAGAATTAATTTTGCCACTAACAAATTACAAAAATTTCACATCCGCTCCCTCTTCACTAATTTAATTAGCTTTAATTAGATTAATTTAATTTACTTGTTTTATCATTTATTAATTTCGATCTTCCAAATAGTGATTTATCTAGTATTATCGGTACTCAATAAAATAATTAGTCCTTGTGGGTTCGACACTCTATTCACTTAACTATATTACTTGTTGCGATTTTGTACACTTACAAATATTCACATCATTAGCCTTTTTAGCCTTAAAATGAAAGATAATGCAACATATTTTATAAAATTGATAGAAAGAAATATTGATTGAATAGAGAACATAGTAATCTTACAAATACTTCTTTAATTGGAAGCTTTTTATTTTTAGTTTTGTTCTTCCAAACTACTTATTCTTACATCTCCACATCTATTTGTAGTGGTTCCTAAGCATCAATCACATGAGGATGAAGCAAAATTTGCTTACTTCTTATGTGTTAGATAGTAACAATCTTTGACTCATATTTTTCATGATCACTTTATGTGATTCATGCATTACTTTTATAAATATAAGCTCTTATTGATACACTTATGTACTACCAAAACTCATAATTAGAAGATATGATGGTCATCTACAATAATAATATTCACAACTTTAGCTTTTACACTCTCATTTTCAGAAATCTGTTTTCAAAAAACTATTTTCAAAACAACAAACCAAACGCAACCTAAATGTTTTCCAACCTTTTTATCCTATAGTTACAACTTTTCATTTGCATTATCTTACATTGAAATAAACATGCAACTCACTTACAATTGCAATTCAAAGTTTGCTAGCGGAAAAGAACATGGTTGGGGTTGAGGGTGGTCGAGGCTAGGGCTGCAATCGAGCCGAGCCGAGCTAAATACCTTCAGGCTCGAGCTCGGCTCGTTTATGAAACAAGCTCAGTTTTGAGCTCGAGCTCGGTTCGAGTCGAGCTTTGACCGTATTCGAGCCGAATAGCTCGCGAGCTTAGTCTAAAAAAATAAAATAAAAAAAACTCGAGCTCGGCTCGTTTACGAAACGAGTTCAGTTTTGAGCTCGAGCTCGGTTCGAGCCGAATAACTCGCGAATAGCTCGATTCGTTTGCAGCCATGGCCGAGGCTAATACTACTAAATCAAATTTAAAAAGAAAATCCTACAATTTATGATTCCACCACTTTAGCCCTTCTAAAAAATTTGTAGAAAATTCCTCCAATATGGGTTTTTAACATTTCAGCCCGCTCTATAAAAAATTTATAGTTTCATCCCAAACATTTGAACATGCGCTAGCTCAAATTATTTTCCGGTATTTTCTCCGCAAGCGTTAGTGCGTGTCTTTAGCACGCGGAAACATTTGAAACTTGGAACACCTCTTGGTCCCATGCATTTCTTTCCCGACAATACCAAACATACCTATTAATATAAAAGTTTGTTAGAACTTAAACCATCTCCAACCCACGGTTAGTCATCTTACAATTTTAGCCAAAATAATAAATTTTGAAGGAGAAATTGGCTCCAACAGACCTGGCAAAAATATATTTCTCAGAATTTCTCAGATTGCGAAGTTGTATCGTTCGCCAAACTTTACCCCCCCTCCCCCCCAAAAAATATATAAATAAAAATAAAAATTCTCTAACTCGAAAAAATCGTAATTCACAGTCACAAAAAAAGGCGATCATAAACTCTCACGATAAAAAAATCACAATCGCGAATCGCGAACTCGTCGCGATCAAACTCGGGATAAAAAAATCACAATCGCGAAATAGCGAACTCGTCGCAATCAAAATCGCAATCTCTGTTTTCAGATCGTGAGAAAGATATATCTTTTATGCTTGGGCTCGGGCTTTTTTTTTGGGTTTGAGTTTTATATTTTTATTTTATTTTATTTTATTATGGGCTTTAAAATATGTATGGTTGTCAAAAATAGCTAATATGGTTGGAGTGTTGACTTGTTTTGCTAACCAAATTATCCAAATGTTCTTTATTTTGCCTATATTGTACAGATAAAATAACTAGCGTGGTTGGAGAAGCTCATAAGTTCGTTGAAAGGATATCCACTAAAAATTCTTTCAAGATCCAATTCAAGTCGGGTTTGGATCACTTTACCCGCTATAAGCTTCCATTGCGTAAAAACCCAAAAAAAAAGTTTCAATTTGCTTTTTGCAACATCTTCCCCGTTTTTGCCCCATTTCAGGGGTGCGTGCTAAATCCAAAACCACGTTTTTAATGCCCTCTCTCTCTCAGCTCCAACAGGCAATCTCTCTGTCGCCATTGTCAAACCCTACAATTCGATTCTGCTTTCCTCTTCTTCTCAATTAGAAAAGAGCCGTACTCGTTTCGGCGCGAATTCCCAGATCTGATTGTTGCGGCGTTCCGTTGATGTTGGAGGTATCTAGGGTTTGATCTTTTCCAACGAATTTTCCATCGATGGGGCCCACCGACGATGCCTTGATCTCAGGTGAGTTAATTTTTGATTTTTTGAATTTTTTTGTGTTTTTTTTGGGGGAGGGGAAGCCGATCTCATTATCATTGATGCGTTTGAGATAATTGTTGGGAAATATAAAATTTTGTTTGGGGTAATGTGGATAAAAGTGGCAATTAGTGATTGGTAATGCATAAAAAGGATTCTTTTTTGTGAACCTGATCATATTTGAGAATTATGTTCCCGGAGATTTATGCAAGACTAAATTTTGGTATCAAATATAGGTCATTTAGTTTCTGTTGTTTCCTGACTTGGTTAATAAGACATTAGAGGATAAGTTAGTGAAAGTGGTAAGGCATTTACTTGTAAAGATGCCGTAAGTTCAAAGTTTGTTACAGCCGTAATATGGTAACCACAGTTTTTTGTAGTTGACGTTTAATGCATTGGTGAGTGTGATTTGCATTGCGAACAGCTGCTTATGCTTGTATGACTGTTAAACTGTTCTTTTGAAGTGTGTGGACTCGTTCAATTTGGAAATAGTAGTGCACTTTTTATTTGGGATATCGAAGAAGTAAGTAAATGCTGTTGGAGAACTAAGGTCTTGTCGGGAGTGTTAATAGAGCATGCAGTTGTTGTCGGTTTTTTGCTATTTCTTTATATTTATTACTATTATTATTATTTATGACGGGAAGGGGGTTGGTACAAAATGCTGAGGGTGCCTTTTGGTTTGGAAACTTCCCTTTGCTGCCGCATATGGGAAGTTTCGGACCCATGACACCCTACTTGTCGTGGATGAGTTCATACTGAATTGGTTAATGTAACAGAGGAATCAACATAGTATATAAATGATATAGAGCCTTAAATATGCACTTGCACTCAATGCCCTTTAATGGACAAATTAACAACTTCGGCCGGGTGAGAGTTTTTATTGATCTGCAATTACCTGTAGGTATCTAAATAAAGTTTAAATGTGGAGATGAATAATCATACAAAGTCATAATACAAATATTCATTTTATGCGTGCATATGGCACCATTGCCAAATTAAGATTGAATTCATGGAGTTTAGTTATTCTTGACCCTTACTCTTTTAAAAGTTCATGTTTTGTTTTGCAGAACTTCGCGAGAAGCATCGATTGGATTTGGAAAATTTAACGTTGGCAAGACATCCCTTCAAAACGTTAAAGTTTTTTACATATGATAGTGCATTATGTATGAGACATTCACTTTTATATATTCTAACCAAAGGTGTTTGGTGTACGATCTTAACTATCCTGGTTGTGGCGATTGGACTTCTTCTCATTGCTACTGACGGCCCTCATGAAAAGGTATTTTGCTCTCTCATTTTTTGTTGTTGGTGTGTCAACATAAGTGAAGTATAAACTAATTCATTAAGCATATTTTATTTTGTATGCATGAAATTGACTTCTAAGTCTAAATTTCAGTGGTGAAGCCTAGGATGTTAGTATCGAGTATCGAGTTTAATTTCAGTGGTGAAGTTCGTTCATCTCATGATGCAGGTCATGATTCTGTGCGGTTCAGTTGTCTTAAAGTAGTGGACCACGAGAAAAAGAAAGAAAACTTCAAAAAAACTTATATGAACTACTCTTGTCGGAATTTAAAATGAAAACTAGCAATTCTGGTCCATATGAAAGAAACGAAAACCAGTGTTCGCATTTCTTACTCTTCTTATGCTCTTTGGATTCCCAAACAGTATAGGAAATGAAATTAATGCAATTCTCGATTCTTTGTTCTGCAATGCGTTCCCCCATAAAACTGTCAACTTATCTCACCTTCATTTGCTAACCGAATAGCATTGAGTTTAATTGCTTGTATATGTATGTGTAAGTGAAATAGCATACTGCTACCTGAAACAGTGTCCTGACAATTCTACTGCATTCGTGCCACATATTGGTTAAATTATCGTACTGTCATCCCATCCCCATACCAGAAACTGAAATGCAACTGTAACTACTTCACCTTTGTGCTGCAGCATGTCCAGGAGGTCCTTGCATATTCAAAGTTTGTATTGTGGTGGGTGGCACTTGGTGTGGCTTCATCCATTGGCCTTGGTAAGTGTAAATTACACTGTGTACATGCTGAATGTGTTTCATATCTCCTTTATGTTAAACTGGTTTGGTTGCAATTTTGCTATGCTTTTGGACCAACCCTGAATTATCTGTAGAAGATTTGTCAATAGCTTTTTTCAATGCCTTTATCAGTGTTCTGTACCTTGCATCTAATCTTGAAGCAGGAAACTTGAAGGTATTTTTAAATAACAAAACAAAGTTCAAGGTTTTTTACGATAGAGCTTAGCAAACTTGGGGGTTTTTTCTAATAAAATAGCCTTATTTTATTATTAAGAATGTAAGATATTTATAACAATTATACTTATATATATATATATATGTAGAGAGAGAGAGAGAGAGAGAGAGAGAGAGAGAGAGAGAGAGAGAGAGAAATGTTCCGTTGTGCACTAGGCCTCCGTGTGCACTTGTGTGCATTTGGCCTTCCCACCTTCGTATCGACGATCCGAACTGTTTACATTGATCTACACATCAAAATTAGTCTAAATATGTAAAATCAAATTATTTGAAATTCATTTGCCCATCCATCATGAGATTATAAAATACAATGATTTTCAACCATACAATTTTGTAACACTTCAGTGGATGGGCAAATGAATTTCAAATAAATTGATTTTACATATTTAGACTAATTTAGATGTGTAGATCAATGTGAACGGTTTGGATCGTCGATGCGAAGGTGGGAAGGCCGACTGCACACGGAGGCCTAGTGCACAACGGAACATTTCTCTCTCTCTCTCTCTCTCTCTCTCTCTATATATATATATATATATATATATATATATATATATATATATATATTAGGTATAATATTGTTCTCAATATTATGAGAGTTAAAGCACTCCTTACCCAAACATTTAATCCTCTGTCCTTTTAGGAAAAATTTAAGTTACTGTTTCCCCGTAAACAACTCAAAATTTTTAGTGCATTCTTTTCATAAATATTTTCCCTAAAAAACAGTTTTTTATGAGTACATAGAGGTGTATGAGAAAGAGGTAGAGACAGGTTGGATCTGGGAAACATAGGGGTGAGATGTGTGATTTGGAAGCTGGAATTAATGCTTATTTGTGTAAAATGATGTTTTAAATTCTTAAGAAACTAGGATTTTGGTGATATGTTGATTACAAAATCTTATTTGACTAACACCAAAATTTGATTCCATGGTTGACACTTGACACAGCATTCTCACTAGCACAAACATTGTTAACAATCTGATTTACTTTTTTGTGTTCTGAGAATTCCTTCCCATTTCAGAGGCTTCTTTATGTTTCAATTGACATGAGGATCAGGTCGGGAAATGCCTTTTACAATCCGAACCACAAATTTTAGGGTTGAAGTTTTTAATATAATTTTTCATTCTTAGGTTTACTTTTGTCAAGTGGGGGAATGTAGAATTTAGATCCAACCGACCTAGTTAGGTCCAACCCTATAAAGACCCATTAGGATGAGAAGTTTTAATAACCTGTCAGTTAGATTGTTATGGTGCGGGAATCCCAGTTAGTCTCCGATGGAGAGAAGTATAGATAAATGTAAAGCCCTTTGGTTTTCTACAAGAGAGAATACAATTCCACTTAATTCAATCTATTTGGATCTCTATTGTTAGAGAAACCAATTTAGAACTCTGTTGGGAAGAGAAGTTCTATAACTGGTGTTTCAATCTTCCGCCGTTCAAAGAGGATCACCCATCTCTCCATTTGAATTCGATCCTCTAC
Organism: Hemerocallis citrina; assembly: GCA_017893485.1. Taxonomy (NCBI): domain Eukaryota; kingdom Viridiplantae; phylum Streptophyta; class Magnoliopsida; order Asparagales; family Asphodelaceae; genus Hemerocallis; species Hemerocallis citrina. Next base: position 198,366,115 of record CM030360.1, on the reverse strand, counting down.
ATCTTTGTTTCCAACATTCGGTATGGATATTTCACTGTTTTCATTGTTCTAAAAGACAAATATATGCTGCCCTTTGGAGCATGAGCATGAGCATGAGCATGGCCATATTTACCATGTCGTAGAGAAAGAAAAAGAAAAAAAGAAAAGGTTTGATGACGCTTTCCAGCTACATCTTCTAGAATCACTGCTTCTTGAGAATTCTCATTACACCCTTGCAGCTGGCACTAATGTAGTGGAAGCTAGGGCATAGTTTTGACTCTACTCTTTATCGGCGTTTAGTTATTGACATGACAAATTGACAATAGAGGGGATGAGAAGAGGGGATACATACACACAAACATATGTAGGGTTGGGCTCAGGGCACTGATGAGCACTGCACCTGTCTCAACTGTTTTTATTAAATTAAAATTAACAAAGTTGATTTTCTCTCTTGTTTCCTTTCAAAAAAAAATTTGCCTCATTTCCTCTCTCCATACCTCATCCGTCTGCTTTCGCCTTTCCTCTCGTGTGAAAGTGCAGCGTGCTATCATGTCTTACTGCACAACACATTAGAGGTTTTGATTGTTGGAAAGCTATATTGACTGGGATCCATTTAAAATCCTTCGCGTAAGAATCGAGCAATGGTGAATAGTGACTGCACCTTTCTTTGTGTTGGTTTCTTTCCGTCTTCCCCTTTCTCCCTTCTTCTTTCTCCTCTTCATTATTCTTCTGCTTTCCCTTTTCTCCTATGCAATTTTACATGCTGTTACAATTTTCGTCATACAGCGTTTGAGAACGTTGATTGTTGTGAAGCTATTTTAAGTAGGAGCAATTTAGAGTCCAAGGCTCTCACATTTTGTTCTATGTACTGTCTTAAAGAAACTTGATTATTGCAAAGTATTTTGAGTCTTTGACTAAGAACCGGCTAAAAGTTCATCAAGACTGTCTTCCTGACAGCTATCTTTCAGTATATTGATTTGCTTAAAATCTTATTGATGCAATTTTTAGTAGTGTGTAACTGAAAATTCTGACATACATCGTAGCATTTTTAATAGCGTTTTCTGTTGGCCGTCTGGGTTTGCCTCAAATATGGTTGCACCTCTTACTTCATATTCTTTTTCTACTCTAGGGCAACCTCTTCCTGTCTGCTTTTATGAGTTAAACGCTTTAACTGCATAACTTATGAGGTAGGTCTTTCTCCACCAATTGAAATGACAGGTCGTACGAGAAGGTCTAACCTTTTCTTTCAAGAAGATTATATTATGTGAAAATTTGTTTCTTATGCTAGAGAGCCTCCATAACCAACCCAATATTCTACTTGGAAAATCGGCTTGGATATCTGACATGCTAACATATGAACATTTGAACCAAAAAACATGACTAACTAGAAATGTGTATTTGACATTCATCTACTTTTCCAATGTAATGACCAGTTTAACCTTATAGTATTTTATATGCAGTTTTCTTTACCATTGCTTCTTTCACTTCATCTGGACTTTTCCTTAACCTTCAGACATCTGAGGGCCCCCAATTTGCTTGAGCATATAAATTAGGTAGTTGGTAAGGCAGATCTTCCTATGTGTACCCAGACCTTCTAAGCTTCAAGGCGCTATGCAATAGTTGCCATCTGTCTTGAAAGACAGGTTTCACCGTTGGGTTGGGTTTACACTTGTTGAGAGTTTTTTGTCAATTTTTAAATGTGTTTTGTTGGCCTTATGATTTGCACTGCGGACCATCCAAATTTGGTTGTTGTAAAATCTTGGATGATAACAATGATAAACGGACTTTTGGTGATTGCTTTTACTTCGATTTACTTGCTGTACTAATTTGATTATCGATAATTTCTATTAACATGAAAAGATTATAGTATTCATATTGCTAACAACATCAGATTGTCTGCTTGTGACATATATTGATTGGAGGTTATTATTATTTAAATATTTCATCTTTAGCATTATAAAGCTCATAGCATTGGTAATGTATTCTTGTGCAGGATCTGGTTTGCACACATTTGTGCTCTACTTGGGACCCCATATTGCACTGTTTACAATCAAAGCTGTGCAATGTGGTCGTATAGATCTTAAAACTGCTCCTTACGATACGATACAACTGAAACGACGACCTTCATGGCTTGAAAAGGAATGTTCATCATTTGGACCTCCATTATTTACTTCCAGCCCTGGTTCACTAGTTAAAATTCCACTTAGCAAGTTGCTTCCTCAGGTTCAGCTGGAGGCAATTCTTTGGGGCATGGGGACTGCAATCGGGGAGCTTCCACCTTATTTCATATCAAGGGCAGGTAAGTTTTGAATAGTCTTCTATTACATGATTCTCCCATGAAATGGAAACAAATATATGCTTGGAAAGGGCTTCTAAATAGAAAATTCTGGCTATGGTTTGGTAACATGAACGTAGATTTTTTTCCTTATAGAGAACACCGGCTCTATGATGGCCTAGAAATATACCATTTTTCTCGTTTTTTTTCTTCTGTCTGTCAATTCATTTACATCAAAGGGGAGGTCGCCCAACAAACATGTATCAAAGAAAAAAGGATGAATAATAGTATTGCATAGATTGTGAGCCAAGTGCATGAACTTTTTATTTTCATTATGCAAACATTGCTTGGAACTTGACTATTATATTATTGTTTAATACTCTGTAGTATTCAGTATTGTAAAATTTGAAGTGTTAACTTTTAACTTCTTGTTAACCTCTTATCGGGGTAGAAAAAAGATGATTACCTTCTTTATGGTTTTCACATTTGGCTTGCTATTCTGAATTAATTTCAGACAATCAAAAATTTCTTGCAGCACAAATGTCAGGAAGTAAGTTGGAGGCCATGGAGGAATTAGATGCTGCGTCTTCGAAAGAGGATGGGTTTATATCTGCATCTCTAAAGCAAATAAAGCGCTGGCTTCTTTCTCACTCACAGCATTTGAACTTTTTTACAATATTAGTACTTGCTTCGGTTAGTTTATTTACTCCCTCTTTCTTTAATGATGTTTTAGCTGAATTTTGTTGTAATACTATTCTCAGTGCCTTACTGATTTTCTCATACTAATCATGTCAATGAAAACATCACACAAAAAAAAAAAAATTGGTTGAAGAGAAATAAAAACTTCATTGTCTAAATATTCGAAAACATGCTTACAAGGAAGATTCTAGGATGGAAATTGCGGGAAGCTGATTGTCTTTTATGTTCCATTAATATGCTTACTCACTAATTGGAATTGTCCTTCTTATTTTGGATGTAATAGGAAGTTCTACATTTTTCTTGTCATATTTTAAGATAAAATACCTTGTACTATTGTGTTGTCCTAGAAGATGCAATAAAAAATAATTTAGCAGTCCTAAAGTTCATGTTCATTGCTAAAATAACCGAACTTTCGCTATTTTAGTTCCTATATAAATTATTTTTGACTTGGATGTAAAATAATTACGGCTTTTAAAGGCGCCAAACTTTAATTATTGTTTATTCAATTCTCAGTTATAGTGATGTAAACTTAACCCTAGGTTGAGAATTTTTCAAGATTATTAAACGATTAAGTTTACCAACATGTAATAGGATTAAGTTATAAATTAAAGCTAATAATTGGTTTGATGGATTTTCAAGAAATAAACTAAGTTTAACAAACCCAATTAAAGATTCAAGCCTAACAATCAACAAATATACTTAAGTGTTATTAGCAAGTAAGATATTCAATAATGATTCGTACATTAATTGGCAAGTAGAAGCGCACATACTCAATATTTGTGGATGGCCGATAATTCAGATAATATTATAGAGACGATAGGCAGTAACACAAATAATGGAAGAATGGAATGAAGTTACTGGGGTTCCATGAACAAATCGTCGCCACAGATAAAGGAAGATGTCAATCATCGCAATCATCAGCACTGTACTCCGCAAATCATTCTCTTGATATGAAGATTAGGGTTTGGAATTGAATTGGGAGTTTGGGGATATAGGGTTGCGAATTTTGAGTGGATTTGGAGTGGGGTGTTTCAGAGGTGAAGGTGCTGTCGGGGGAATGGGGTGGGCGGCTATCGATGGAGCTGATGGTGCTGATCGGTGGTGGTCGTGCGTGCGAGAGGGCGAGGGAGAGGATGGTGGCGCACGGGGTTGAGGGAGGTAGGAGGGTGGTCGGGCTGCGTCGAGATTGCGGAGGCGTGCCCCGAGGTGGTATGGGGGGGCTTGGGGGGGTGGCGATGAAGTTTAGTAAGGGAAGAAGTTGGGTTCGATGGTAGGATGTTGGGTTTTGGGGAGATGAAGAAGTAGATGGGATGTAGTTGGCGGCTGAAGATGAGAGAGAGGGTATCGGGGTTAGGGTTTAAAATAAAATTGGGGATTGGGGGTGTAGTTAGAGCTTCTCACAAATTCTAATATTTTTTTAAGATTTCTCACAAACCCTGATACTCTTTTATGGTTTCACACGCACAAGAGGAGAATGAAGAGCAACAACTCAACACACAATAATTTTTTTAATCAATAATAATATACCTTCTCATTCTTGTCATGGCCTATATATAGACTCAAACCAAATCTGAAACTAATCTCCAAAATAATCTAATGCAGAAAATAAATGGTGCAAATTGCAAAATTACTACATATGGCTAAATGCCTCAAAACAAATAAAATTGCTGAAATAAAGATAACTATGCTATTGGAGTAGTGCTGACAGAAGTGCTCAAATCATCTTGAACTGATATCCTCATCATTTAGTGTTGCTGCTAATTTTAGTGTGGGAGCAAACAGATGATTTGTGAATTCTTTTGTAACCAATAAAAACTAACAATTTACTACTTGCCGATGTTGATCGTTCTCAATGCTGCTACTGACCTGCAAAAAAAGTTCAAAACACCCGGATTAATTCCGGCGACAAACTCTCTGACGCTCAAGTCAGTAATCTGAAGGATTATGAAAGAGCTTTTTTGGAGAAAAGTACTGATTACCTCTTTATGGTGGGGGTGGAGGGGTATTTATAGTCGCCTTTGGAAATGGTTTAGAAATAATCATTTATCTCTTATTTCCAGTGTTTTTGGATAAGAAATAAAGTTTAAATTCCTTCATGATAAGAGATTTGGTTTAAACCGTCTCTTAGGGATAATCATAAATTTAAATAACTCTTTAACTGATCTGGGTTTATTTATAATGGGCTGCCATCATAATCCAGTAATGCTGATCCATTTTGGGTTATTGGGCTTTGGAAAAGACCTAGTTTCCATTTTTGGACCCATATGCTGGAGAAATTACCCTTTTCCCCCTAAGAGCTTTGAGATTCGTGCCCGATTTGAACGGCCCCGATTTAGTTCTATTTTGAGCCATATCATATAGCAGTTCATATATCTTGTTTCTTCATTTACTCTTTTAAGCTTTGTTCAATCTAGAACCTGGACTTCAAACCATCTAGCAGGTAAGTGACTATAGAATAGAACTGTCTCGTCCCACTTCCCAAGATATGGAAGTACGGGTACCCGACTAAGGCCCAACGAATGATGTGCATCATTCATAAGCTGTAATATTCAACTTAACAATATGAAATACAATTTCAACCACGCATGCTATAATGTAATCACATAACATAAATAATTCATGATATGTCTTAAAATAACCAACGTCTGAACTTCGGGTCATTAAAGCCCAGAATACAAAACACGATAATAACAACAATGTTGGAATTAAAATAACTTGAATGAAACAATTATTGTAGGCCAATAATTTAGCTCCAATTCCTAGAAGATTTGCTCACCAAGTCCTTCGGGCAGTACTCCTTGTCAGTGGCGGCAGTGGCGGAGCCACCTAGTGGGTAAGGGGGACAAATGGCCCCCCAAAAATTTGTAAAAACTCCCTAGTGCATGGCTATTTTTTTGTATCAAGACTTATTCTAAGATATTTTGGGACCCTAAATTTAAAAAAATTATAAACCAAGTCCCTAATTCTTTTCACTATGTATCCAATTTAGAAAATATCATTTTTATTTACTAACTTAACCTACAATATTTAAAATATTATCATAAGAACTATCTTTCAATAAATTTTAAATTGGATAAAAGTAAAAGAAACCTTAAGCTTTACTCTTTACTCGCTCATCCATCCATCTCTACCCTCTCGTATAGACTATTACTCTTTGTTCATTCATCCACTCTTTTAGAGTTGTAGTCTATATTTGTTGATTTTATCTTTGGAACACTGAATCTAGTTGTTGAAATATAATTCATATATCTTAATTTATAGAAATATAAGTTTTGTTGTTAGTTTTTTTATATTTTGATTCAATAAATTTATTTTTTTTTAGTTTTTTTATAAATTTATTATTTGCGGGCGACTACTTTGTCGACATAGAAAAATAAATGAGACCCCCAATTTGAAATATCTGGCTCCGCCAGCCCGCAAATAATAAATTTATAAAAAAACTGAAAAAAAATAAATTTATTGAATCAAAATATAAAAAAACTAACAACAAAACTTATATTTCTATAAATTAAGATATACGAATTATATTTCAACAACTAGATTCAGTGTTCCAAAGATTACAATCAACAAATATAGATTACAACTCTAAAGAGTGGATGAATGAACAAAGAGTAATAGCTTATACGAGAGGGTAGAGATGGATGGATGAGCGAGTAAAGAGTAAAGCTTAAGGTTTCTTTTACTTTTATCCAATTTAAAATTTATTGAAAGATAGTTCTTATGATAATATTTTTAATATTGGAGGTTAAGTTAGTAAATAAAAATGATATTTTCTAAATTGGATACTAGTGAAAAGAATTAGGGACTTGGTTTTTAATTTTTTTAAATTTGGGGTCCCAAATTATCTTAGAATAGGCCTTGATACAAAAATTAGCCATGCACTAGGGAGTTTTTACAAATTTTTGGGGGGCCATTTGTCCCCCTTACCCACCAGGTGGCTCCGCCACTGCTCCTTGTGTACCTGTAAGCTTGTGGTCTAGAGTGGGGGAAATGTCCATTAGAGCAAGTCACGGACAAGTAGTAATAAGCAAGGAATAATAAAACAAGATGCATAAATATCAAGAAACAAGGAACTAGAACTATATCAATTGTCAATGAAAATGTCGATAACAAGGTCAACGTCTATAATCAACAATTCAACGATCAACAATAACAATAAAACAAGAATCAATTCGATAACAATAACCATGATCAATGCAAGTGTCAATCTTAGGTCTATCATGTTTTATTATCTTATCTAATGCACGTAATTTTGTGTCCCATACTACAGGTTCGGTGCATACAAACAAGTGAACGTTTAGACTATAGTGATGAACTCTACATGTCATGCACTTGGCAACGATAATCGATAATCAATAATCCACATTCAATGATCAATAACGAGAATCGGTCCATGATATGATACACGATACAATCGGGATACTGTAGCAGTAATCCACAATCAATCGATAACCGATGACAATAACAATATAGGGAAACACGGGCCCTTTATCTGAGTACAGTCTCCGATTGTTCACTACCAAGTCGACCCTTATTACCCTGGATTGTTATTATTTTATTAACATGAATTATGAATATGCAATCGATGGAACGAGTGTCAAGAAACGATATCAATGAGGTAGCAATGACTGTACAATGAGTGGTATGTAGTGCAATGCAAATCTTGAACATATTTATGATTAAACATGAAAAATGCAATTCTGGACAGCGAGACGTTGCTGTACAAAAATTGACTTTTCCGCTATTACAGGAAAGTAAATCATGTTTCGTCAGGGGTTCCAGAAACTAGATCCTCTGTCGATTCCAATGCATATTCACACGATATTTATAAATACAATAGCTAAGTGTAAAATCTCATTCTTTACTGGTTTCATGTTTAGACAACAAGTTAGGGTCAAATTCCTATATATAAAAGTTGATTATAATTTCATTTTAAAAAAATCTTATAAAAACCATAATTTAGTTCCTAACAGTGTTCAGTAACAACACGATTAATCTCAGGCCTAAAATTTTAATTTTATCCACTGTTTCAATTAATCAAACATGGTAATGTATTTTCAGACTGTATTCTGGAATTCAAACGTTACACCACGAGAATCTGAATATCCTGCAATCCGCAAGTCGGATTGTAAAACCATCAGATAGTCTTCCAGACACAGAGGGCTACAACTCTTATTTAATGAGTTCTAAATAATGTTATCTGCAGCTAGGTCAAAAGTCTGGTTCTTTACTTAACTTGTGTTCTGACAGCAACCTAGGGTCATGTTTTTGTATGCATAACGAGTCTAGAAAGTCATCAATTAATCTCATAAAAATTGTAAAGAACTCCTAATCATGTCTAGCAACTTCTTGGATAATTTTCAAGTTTTGATTCTACTGTTAACATTTTATTTTAATTAGAGAATCATGTCGGTGTCTCTAGATAGCAATTTGGAAATTAAAACCTAGTAGTACTAAAAATATGATAACTTGCAGTTTTTAAATTGGAATTTAGATTCATCGAATGTTCTAGAAACTAGATTCAAAAGGCTATGACTTTCATTTAGAAGGGTTAAATTAATTCGGTCAAATACTCACACATGGGGTAAGCACTAGCAGCGCGACATTGGTAAAATGTACATATATGCAACAATCATGATAATCAATCCATATATATATATAATCATAAATGCACTAACATTTATACTCACTAATTAGGATGAACTCTTACCGTTAACATGACAAAATTGCCATCACCATAGCATTAAATTCACGAATCTAGTTATAACATCACATACAACTGATATGCATTCAAATCATTATTTCTTCTACATAACGTGTTTCTAGTTTACGTTCGTGTAGTGTATGCATATGATGACGGGTAACACGACTTAGGATTGAGTCTAAGAAACGGCACGAAAAGAAAACTACTACTTGGTTTCGCCGATGAATTTGTAATAATTTCTTTGAATGGTATCAAACAAATAAGATACGATAAATGAAATAGGATCTACTTGCGGAGATCAAACATATTTTTTGAACAAGAACAACTAGTTGGTTCAAGAGAGACTTGCCTTTTGACGAGATGATTACGGCGCGTACGATGGAGAAGAGAGCAGGTACAACACACAAGCGACGGCGGCAACGACAACGCAAGCAAGAACGGCAGTGGCACACACAACAAGCAATGACGACTGCGGTGGAGTGCAACAACGGTACGAGACAGGAAGGGCCTCGGGTGCTGTTGTCAGAGGCAAAAGGCAGCGGTGACAAGGAAAAAGCAACGGTGGGGCGGATCGGCAAGGGTGACGAGGTGCAGAATGGTTGGAGACAGGGTGAGCGGGCGCTCGGGGCTGCTTGGTTGGTCACGCGCGAGCACGAGAGGGCGAGGGGCGTCAGTGATGACGGCGGGGCGGTGCAACAAGGGAGAGGGTGGCAATGGAGGGTGGCGATGAGTGGTCGCGGTGGTTGTCGAGCGGGATGAAGGCAAAGGCAGTGTCCGGGGTGCGGATGTGGAGGTGATGCACAGGGGTGCCGGGGTGGCTGCAGTTGGAGGCAGTCGACGTCGGGGTGAAGCAGGGGTGGCGATGACAATGGTGGGAGTTGAAGACGGTGATAGGGTTTCGGGGGAGTGTGGGAGTTTGGAGAAGAAGAAACAGAAAGTGGAGGGGGTTTGAAGAAGATTATGAAGGGGATTAGGAGATACTGGGTAGTTAGCAGATAATAGGAGGATTAGTGGGGATTGATATGGTCATGGGGTTAGTTAGGGATTGTGAGGAGACAAATAGGGAATTTGTTAGGGTGGAATTGAGCTGGACTTCAATAGTTGGGCTTAACATTAAATAAAATAAAATAATCAATGGGCTTAAATAGTATGCGTTTTGGGTTGAACTGGGCTAAAGAATTGTGTTTAGAATTCAATAAGAAAACAATTATGATTATAATAGATTAATTAGAATAGTCCACATACTAAAATTAAATAGGATGTACAAGAGTTCACAGGGCTCAACTTAAAAAAAGACCGACCGAAAGAATACAATTGGGGTGACGAAAACAACAAGATTATTATTAGATAATTCTGATTACAGGAATTTGAGAAGGAAAAAAGAGTTACAAACGAAATCTGAAACAGGGTTACAAGAACTGAAGTTAATGCATGTCAACATTACTGTGGCTATGTGTCCTAAATACTTACAAACTAAGGAATATGGAATGTAACATAATGCTATATTGTTCCCCCTTCTCCATTCAACAAATAATGTATTGGCTGTTCTCTCAGTCACATTGGGATTCACTTCATTTAGGCTGCAATTGGTTGGATGCAAGTGCAAGTGGAAATTTAAATTTTCCTCCAATTACCTTTTATTCACTGACCAATATGTCCTTTATTTATTGGCGGGAAATTGAAGTGTTGTAGTGGATAGGGAATGTATAAGGAAGAAACCTTGGGGGTGTTTTGGTAATTGAATCAAGAAAGTCGGAGGGAAATTCAAAATTCTTTTGCACTAGTGACTTATATTTGCTCTTGCATAAAACCAGAGACACTTCCTTAGTTCTCATTCCTTCCACTTATTAACTACTTAGATATTATCTACAATGGTTTATAATAAACAGGATTTTACGAGGGGAGGTCGCTTTAGAAATTAGAGAAGTTCACACTCCCACACCAATGTGAACAAATTCAGAATTACTTCTTTATACGTTGTTGCCTAAGTACTTTGAAAGGTTTACCCTTCTTATTTGGTACAACAAATACAAATAGCTTACTGTCGCTGGAAATTTTGTGGTGAATATAGTAGTTGAGGGGTCTCATGTTCTCTTTTCTATGATATGTGGAAGCAACTTTTTTTTCATTCTGGACTACAACAAAGTGAAGTGCGGGGATTTTCTTTTTTCCCTCTTCGTGCACGTATGTGTGCGTGCAGATGCGTGGTGCCCCTTTTTTTTCTTTTTTGGGCCTTCTATCAACTAAACATATAATTTAGTTCGCAAGGGTTTTGAAGTTACTCCACACTCATTGCCATTCATTTCATCACCACTTTTGCACTACCTTCTGCCTGATTCCTCTTTGATTGTGCCACTGCTTGTCTGAAATGGATCAACCGTGATTGTATTTGGAATTGCAATGGATATGGAACTTTAGATTTAAGATTTGGAAGATATATAAAATCGCCTCCACCCCTGGTATGAGTAAAACCTTACGAGTAATATGGAATCATACTGTTGGCATGTTAGCAAACTCGGTAGATTGAAGATAGATGTGATCCCACCACCATCATCACAAATTAGAAGTTTTGACATAATCCAGGGTTTCAGCCCACAGAAGAGGGTGCTCAAACCTGTTGGAAGTGTTATCTGTTTGTGTGTGTGTGTGTGTGTGTGTGTGTGTGTATATATATATATATATATATAATCAGTGTGTATATATATATATATATATATATATATATATATATATATATATATATATAATCAGTGTAGCAGGAAAACTTTTCTTTCTTTCCAACCTGGTAAATTGTGCGTTTATGTTTAGTGGTAGAATTGAGTATTCTTACACTGGAATTAGTCTTCCATGATTAACTTCAGTATTATGAGATTATGTTATGTTGGATTTGGAGAGATTCTGATGATGCTTGTTGGACCCTCATATTATGAAAGGGTGCATGTTTTGCTGTTAGGTCATCCATTGCATGTAAATATTTGTGAGTAGTTGCTGCATGCGTTTGTGGAAACTTGTATGCTATTACTTCTAATCTATTGCATTATTTTTGTGACACAAGTTTTTTCTTGTACATATCTTTTCATTCATGAACTGATTTCTTACTGTTTAACAGACAATATTGATATAATGATTTTATTTTCTGATTTCTTCAATGTTATTAGGTACCGAATCCCTTATTTGACCTTGCCGGTATCATGTGTGGTCAATTTGGAATCCCATTTTGGAAGTTCTTTCTTTCAACATTAATTGGGAAGGCAATAATTAAGACTCACATACAGGTGTGCTGATTCTCTTTCTTCAATATTAGAGTTATATAATTTAATGTGGAGATTAAATGATTCCACTGTTACTGTAGTTTGGTGTGTGCTGTCTCGTAATTTGTCAATCACAATTCACAACTGTATCAACCATGATTATAAAGAACTCACTTCTAATGTTAATAGATTCTAGACATGTTCATTGTTTTTACTTTACGAAAGCATCAGGGACGCCAGAGTTTATATTTGCTGCACTCTTGATTAAAGTTAGTGTTTAGCACAATATCGAATTCTTCTCCTCGGTTCTTTGAGTTTCATGTAGCAGTAAATTTTCTTGCACTTTTGCAGACTGTATTCATCATCTCAGTTTGCAACAATCAACTTCTTGAATGGGTAGAGAATGAGCTCATTTGGGTGGTTGGTCACATCCCTGGATTCTCTTCTATGGTTCCCAATATCAACGCCAGCTTGCATAAGCTCAAGGAGAAGTTTTTGTCTGCTCCATTTCCAGACCCGGTCTTAGATACAAAGGTAGTTTAAGCAATCTATGCAGTATGCACATTGTCTATCTGGGGCAGGCCTGTGTTTAACATGGCTGTCTTTTATACTCGAATACTTAGGAATATCTCAGTAACTTTTTGAACACATTCACAACAATTTTTATACATTTTTTAAACGCTTCTAAATGCTGAGAACTCCCTTTTTATCCGTCAGGCTAAAGATTGGAATCTCTCGTTCAATTTGATATGGAATGCTGTGATATGGGTTATGCTCCTCAACTACTCTGTTAAGATAATCCAAGCTACGGCACAGAGATACTTGAAAAGGCAGCAAGATCTGGAAATTAGCAAGTTGAGTCAATCAAAAGACAAATGATAAGAATCTGTCATCGAACACTTACAGATAGCTCTTTTTGTTTATTTTAGCACCAAGGATAGCAACCATTGTAGCTGCTCGGCATCCTCAATTCCCCCACATTCATTTATGTATAGATGACAAAGTTTAAACTTATTGTATCGATGGATTCAGCCTCACCTATTTCATTTACCTGTTGTATGGGGAAAGCTTATACTTGCATTTGTCCCATTTTCAAATGATCCAACTAATTAAATTTATCACTTTAGACTGTTATATCAAAATTAGTGAACCAGTGCAACCTCTTGTGCTTTCTCATAGAATTCCCCTCACAATATTCGCGTAAACTACAAGTTCCTTCTGTTTTGTTTCATTGAACTCTTTTGGCGGAACAGGGTTTCTGATGGTTCAATTTATTTCCTTCGATCGTCTATCAATAATCATGTCCAAATAACATGCCAAAATAAGATAAGAACTAACAATCTCGGAACAGTTTACATTCAGTTCAATCAACTCGGGTTGCTAGAAATACGTGTATTATGTTGTTTCTATAATTTTCTCTGCTTAGACATGGATCATTTGGTTAATGAAAAAGCAACGGAAACAATAAATCCGTCCATTGAGTGAGAAATTTTGAGAAACTGAGGAATTAAAACGCATTCAAATGGCACTCCTATTTTCTCAGGACACTCCATCAAATAGACTTCTCACGTTATTGGTCCTCATCAACCGCGGTGTCTCTCTCAGATCCCTCTGAGCCGACGTTCAATGCAGGGATAACAACATATTCAAATTGTTCAGAAAAAAAAAGGTGAAGTCTTATTTAGATCTACAGAATAGGATGATAGATACTGCACTTAGGTTGAATTTTACTACATAATTCATGCATTTATATAACATGTAACTGATTTAGTTTATTTTTGTGTGAAATAAATCGTGGTCCACATAAATTAATGATTACTGTTCTTATAAATTGATTCCTAATCTACAATGCTTTTTTTTCTTCTTTTTGTTTTTTCTTTTTGGGAAGGAAAATGTGAAGTATAACCACCATACTTCATTAATAAGTTGGTAATGAAACAAACCGAGGGGACTGTACAAGAAAATAAGAAAAGCTACAAACTAAAATTAAAACATAACTCCTCCAACATACTTGGGAGGGTGGGACAGATCCACTCATAAAGCAACATCTAGCGTACAGAAAGAGCAAAAGAGCTTCAACAATCTCCTTGGATGGTGGGAATATGACGAGTGTCGACCCAATCATTCAAGAGTCGGTCCAACCTCTATCTCCTTGTCGTCGTACTTGTCCACCTAGAAAGCTCTGACAATCCCCCCTCTCGATCCCGCCGTCACAGCTGTGGCCCAAAAGGAAATAAGATGTATAATGTGAGTTAAATTACCATAAATAATATTATTAGTAGCAAGAAAGTAAAAGTTATTTCTATCAAGCCATAAAACTTAGGTCGTAGTGGCGGTGACGATATACCAAGCTTCTTTCATTTCATCTTTGACACTAGCAAACTTATGACTTATCCAAAAAAAAATCATAGGTCACAGAATAGCCGTTCGTTCCAAAGGTCTTAAACTGCTTTACTCCTATGACATTCTATGAAAAGATGGTCTCTGGTCTCAGTGGTTGTACTGTAGAAACCGTATTAGACTGCCTTTTAACTAGGTTCTCCCTTGTGAGGATCTCATCGTTGAGTGCTTGCCAAAGAAAAACCATTACTTTGAGAAGAGCTTTGGATTTCCACACTATAGACGACCGCCTCGGTCTATAGAATCTGAAGTGAATACGGTTGTAGAGCGAGCATACCGTAAATATTCCATTAACTCTCAGGCTTTCCGACCCGGGCCTTGGGCACATTTCACCCCGGATTGTGCTAGGTGGAGTTGAAATTCCTCTGGTCTAAGTTGGGATTCCTGGTTTAGACGGAATCTGAAACCGCAACCCTTTTCTAGGTTTTAGTGACTGTGATGTTTGGCTGGGTCGATTGTTCATAGAGGTCTGTGAACAAATTTTAGAGGAAGTGTGAACCACACCATTTGCTCCACCAGAACTTGCTCGAGAAACTGTTGCCTATGAACAACCTCACACAACTATTAACTTGCTCGTAGGCTTTAGAAACCCCTTTCTAGAACCACGATACTCTGGGGCCAACACGGAAGCCCAAATGTCGTGTTCCCCTCCCTTGCAGATATGATTGAATAGATTCCTGCCAGCACTCCGTTTGGATGAAAAACTTTCCACTACAATTTTTCAAGGAGGGCCAAGTTCATGCCTTGCAAATCAATAATTCCTTGTCGTCCATGTGTTTTCTTCATGCCTTCTTTTTAACACTTAATCAGGTGATTACTTCTCTGTTCGCATCAACTCTTTTTCAAAGGTAACACTTCCGGATTCGGTCAATTCTTTGAATAACCCATTTTGGCATATCAAAGAACGACATGTAATAGGTCGGGAGATTGGAAAGAACAAAGTTGATCAGGGTCACTCTTCCTCCAACGATAGGGATTTCCCTTTTCACCTTATTAGCGTGGCTTCTACCCGGTCAATTATCAACAGCCAATTTAATTTCTTCAATTTACATGGTCAAACTAGAAGCCCAAGTATGTGATAGAAAAGTTATCGAGTTCGCAGTTTAGTATGGTCTCATGTTTTTCTACCTCTTCTACAGAAATAATAATCGGAATAAGAGCGCTATTGTGTAAGTTGACTCATAGCCCATACCAGGCTCCAAAATAATGTAATGCACACAAAGACAAGTTCAATAATTGGGTACATTCTATTACTTCATTCAAAATTCTCACACAGGAATATTCTTTACAATCCCATTCAAGAATAGACTTTGACTCTTAGGTACACAAGCACTAATCCGAAAACATCTAAAAAAAAGACATACAAAGGAAAAGTAGCCGAACGAGTGATGATTTTCCGAGAGAGAGGGCAGTGAAAGTTCAGCGTTCTTCTATATTTTTTCCACAACTGAAAAGACTTTGACTTGTAAATTATAATTCCAGGAACATCTGATGGTTGATACAGTCTGAAGAAAATCTTAATACGAAAATTGTTGGGTTTTTTATGCAAAGGGGATGAATTTCCTGAATTTTTTGCTGTACTAGGCCAATTTTTGAAAATATTTACGATTTTAGGCCAGTTTCCAAACTATTAGCGTTCGTAGGCTAGCCAGCGCCGCGTCAGCAGTGGCCGCTATTCCCAATAGTGGCCTCTTCATTTGCGATGCCGCTATTGAGAATAACGACCAACACATTGTACTCATTCTCCCACACTTAACAGATTTTAGAGAGGGTTTTGTAAAATTGGCAAACGACTTCGTCTAACTGAGGTCACTATTGGCAATAATGGCGTCGTCTAACTGAGGTCGCTATTCCCAATAGCGTCCTCAAGTGGGCCCAACCGCTTTTAAGACTTAGCGCGTCCCCACTGTCTCTCTCTTTCTCTCTCTCTTATTTCATTTTTCTTCTTCTCTATCTCCCAAAACCCTAACCCCTAATTTCTCCCCCAAAAACGACCCATTAATTCGAGTTACATTCATCTCCACCCCATCTCTCTCGTCACACTTCTTCTCTACCCGACCTATCTCCTCACTACATATTTCGACAATCCCCAATTTGGAAACCCTAAAGAGGTATGCCTAGTATCTTGCAATTGTGATTGATTGATTGATTGATGAATATTTATTGATTGATTGATTCACGAATGTTGTTGAAACTCGTATTGTAGTTGTTATACTGGAACTTAAATTCTGTGATAGATGTACATTCAACTATTTCTGGTTAATAGGAGGTGAATGGTGTTAGTTTGGCATGTTGTGAACTCTCTTGTTAATGGGATGTGATGATGTGTACTACAATTAAATATATTCTATGTAGTCCCGTGACCACGTGCCTACGGCTTCATGGATATAACTCTACTTTTATCAAGAAATGTACACCGATTTCAATTATTATATATGCAGACACCTATACAAACTTTTATGGTCCGTTTCATTTAGGAACTTGCTTTTGCACTGTTGGCAAAAAGTGTGTCATAAAATATACCTTTTGTATCATATATTGTGCTTGTGCGGACTTGAGGTGAAGAGAGAGTTTTATAAATTTTGCATATGGCTTAGTTTGCGTTGGATTTGCATGAGCTCCACACATATACCAGTTATTTTAGACATGGATCCATTAAATATATTATATAGATAGATTAGTGTGATTTAGTGTGATTTAGGGGTCGTATACAAAAATTTAAAATGTAGTATGGGATGTGATACTTGAAATGAAATCGTGAGTAGTGATTTATATTACATCTACTTTCTATTGTAATAATATTATAAATTTTGAGGATTAGCACACATTCGGGGATGTTTTTCACGCCACAGTTTAAATATTCATTTCAAACATGGATCCATTAAATAATATAATATAAAATGGTTAAATGCCATGGTTAATCTTTGTTAATATGCATTTAATTTTTTGTTCATGATTGTATATTGAATGCAAAATTTTATACTAATGTATAGGTATGGACTATAGAATTCCTATTTGGTTGTATTACAGGGGAGAATAGTTCGAGACCCAAAAGTAGGTTTTTACTATAAAGGTGTTGAACCGGAGATAGTTTGGGCAAATAGTAATATATAAATGCAAGGATTAGTTGAAAAGGTATACAAAGTAACTAAATGGGATAAAGGTTAATGAAGTGTTCAAATTAAAGCTAGGTATGCAGCTGGAAAAGGCAGAGGGGGCCCATATTTTATGGCGGTCCCTATAGTTGATGATGACTCACTTGTTTCTATGATAGCAAGATCAATTGAATTGATCCGTACAATAATTGGTGTGCAATGAAATTATATATAGAGCAAACCAAGATTCACATACGTAGTGCACAGGTTGGTCGCGTGTCAACTCCAATACCCAAAGTACCGACCTCTCAGATGATTCCCAATGATCCGATACAGTTGCATGTAAGCTTGTCTCCTCCACATGATGACATATTCACAAATCCAAGTACATCTAGTTCTGCACAAGATGAAATTCCAAATTCTTCCATTTTGATACGCAATCTTGTGGAAAATGAAAATATTATTGAAACCTTCGAGCATGCTTTGGTTAACAATGACTTGATAGAAGATGAAGAATATGAAGAAGAGGTGGAAGATGTAAAGGACGGTGACGATGAAGATGAAGAAAATGTGCACGTCAATGATGTGAATGTTAACGTTAATGTCATTAACGATGTTCATGATTTGGAATGAAATGTCGAACGGGTCGTCCCCATGAATCAATTGGCTTCTTCATCCGTTCATGATGTTGGAACGGTGGGCTTGGCAAACATTGCTAGAGTATACCACTTTGGTGAAGAGTCTTCAACTGCATATGACCCACGTGACTTTAACATTGGCCAGACTTTCACAAGCAAAGATGCCGTGATACATGTCGTGAAAATGTTCTCCATCAAGGAACATTGAGAGTTTGTCACAGAAAGTATAGAAAGTTGGACTTGGTTCATGAGTTGTATTCGATACTATGTAACGGACCGTCAAGGGCTATGCGTTATCTTTGATCGTCACGCCGGTATTCTGTCTTGCATGGATCTGGAAAACGAATCTTGGAATGAGCCACATGCCTATCACCGTTATTGTATGAGCCATTTTGCTACCAATTTTTTTCTTCAAATTTGGTAACAAGGAGTTGAGGAATAAGATGAAGGTAGTGTCATGTCAACATCAGCCAAAAAAGCTAGAAAAAGGAATGACAGAGATTGAGTCAGTAAAAGTTGAGGCGACTAATTGGCTCAAGGAGAAACCTATTGAGAAATGGGCACTTGCGGCAGATGGAGGACGTCGGTACGGCATCATGACTACAAATAGTAGTGAAGTTGTAACTTCCTGTTCCAGTTGTACGTATTTTATTACGTAAATTTTGTACTTCAATTTTTAGATTAGTTTTATTTTTCTCTTTGGACTCTTTATCTAAATGCAGAATATTTTTCTGATCAATTCTATAATTTTATGATTTTTCGATCGGAGTTTAAATACAAATTCTAACCCCAATTATCCCTAATCAACATTTCTCCTATTTGCCTAACCCACTCCCGCTAATCACTCACATACGCCAAATTTCTCCCCCTCATTTTTCTCATTCTACGTCTAACTTCTTCTCATTTTTCGACACATATGCCTAATTTTTCTGCACCCATCTCTTTCTCCCTTTATTTTATACACATACCATGCATGCATACACCTTGCATGCACCATGCTGTCCTTCTCCTTTTCTTTCTATATATACACACACACACACATATCACACCTCACTCTCACATCTACGTCTCATTCTTCATTTTCCCTTCTTCTTTTCCTTTGCCTTCTTCACACCCGAGAGCTCAAGCAACACCTGAGTTCTACTTTACCTTCCACCTTCAAGCCAACGACTCCGCTTCTACGATCCCGTGAGCCCCAAAAAATAATCCGACACCGCGCCATCTCCTCGTTGTTGTTGTCGCTCACCATTCCTACCGTTGCTTACTCGTTGCCGTCTTGCTGCCATTCTTACCGCCGTTGTGCCGCCGTCCGTTGTCGACGTCGCTTCTTCTTTCCGTGGTTAACACCACCACCGAATTCATCACGTTCTAAGGCAAGTACCTTGTACACTTTTTTTGTTCTCGTACAAGTATTTTCCTTGGACTCGTGACAAGTAGTTTAGTTATCATCATGTTTTATTGTCAAACTCCGTTCGAGATACTGGTTTCATGCTATATCAACTCAAGAGTGAACCGTTAACTCATTTCGAATCGTGTTATCGAATATCGAATATTCAACCTTACTATCTCTAAAATATCTTGACCTTGTACTAAGAATTCGACCATGTTTCCGATACTGGATTGAAGATTTTCTATGTGAAAATTGTAGCCTATCGAGTCCCGAATCCAGAACATCTTACGGTTTCTCAATCGGATGTATAGATTGTGAGATATCGCGATTTTAGTACTGCCATATAGTGAATTTCTGAACCTGCACGGGATTACTAACCGGTATCTTGTACTGAGAATTCGACCATGTTTCCGATACTGGATCGAAAAACTTTCTACATGAAAATCGTAGCCCTTCGAGTCTAGATATCCGAAACATCCTACAGTTTCTCAATCCAATGTATAGATTGTGAGATATCGCAGTTTTAGTATTGTGACTCCGAATTTTCAGAATGCGCGCGAAACATCGAAACCAGCGAAGAATGAATTTGTACGCATAGCTACTGTCTTTATAATGTATCGTGTGAATATGCGTTGGAACCGAAAGAGAGTTTACTTTCTAGAATCTCTGATGGAATCGGATTTGCTTTTCTGTAACAACGGGAAAGTGGATTTGAATGCAGATATGTCAAGTTGTCTAAAAATTCATTTATACATTTTTGCATATAAACCCGTTATTTTTCATATTTAATGAACTGAATATATTATTGTTCTTGTAATAATAACTTGCATAGATATAATAGGTTGATAGAATGTATTTTATACCACTTGATAATTCCATAATAACTACTATCGATATATGTACTCGTTTTACGTCTCATGTCTATGATTACTGCCCTTGATATTTTCCTTGACTAAACTATTTGATTACACCGTTCCACTAATCGTACCAACTGCATGTTCATAATTAATTATAAAAGAATAACAAGCCGGGGTTATAAGGGTACGACTTAATAGTGGACAATATAGGGGAGTATACTCGGAAAGGGGCCCGTGTTTCCCAAAATAGTAATTCTTGATTCTTGATTCTTGGTTACACAATTCTTGATTACATAATTCTCGATTACATGATTCATGATTACATGTCTTGATACTATCATTGGAAGACCCGAGTACATAATCCTATAGAATTCACTACTTAAGTCTAAACGTCACATGATTGATATGCACCGAACTTGTGGTATGGAATACAGGATTGCGTGCATTAGATATGTTAATAAAACAGATAAACTCGAGATTTTCACTAAGCATGATTCTTGATTACATGACTCTTCGTTACACGACTCTTAATTCTTGATTACATGATTCTTCATTATATGACTCTTGATTCTTGATTACATGACTCTTGAATCTTGATTACATGATTCTTGATTACATAACTCTCGATCCTTGATTACATGATTATCGAATAACTGAGCCTAGGTTATCAATTGCTTATATCTTGAAGTCTAGAATACACTAGTTACAGTTATTACTTACATGATCATATTGTCCCAGTTATTTGCTTACTTTCATATTGTATTTGTACTTCTACTTCTTGTTTCTTCCATGGTATATCTTGTTATATTGCCCCTTTTACTGCTTGTTGCTACTTGCTGCCCGAAACTTGCTCTAACGGGAACTTTTCTATTTTTCTTTGAGTTAATAATTATACAGGTACTGATGGACCCGACGAGCAGACTCTCTAGACGATCGTTGCTGCTTCCTTACTACTTCATGTTGTTTTTCTTTCAGTCGCTATTTTATCTAGTTGTTATAGCGAACTGCTTATCATATTATTTTAATTCTGGCACCTTGTACTCCCGGGCATCTTCACCCGATGTTGATGTATTATCCAAATGATGGTTATTCTATTTTCAGCTCATGTGATTATTATATTTGCCTGCGTGAATGTGTTATAAAGATCTTGTTGAGCTTATAATTGTACAACTTATGGATGATGTATATCATTCGCTGGGCCTCAGTTGCGTGCCTGTATTTCCGTATAGTGGGAAGCGGGGCGTGACAGGTTTTTAGTAGTATCAGAGCATAGGCTCGAACCATGCTAAGCTCAACAATACACACACCACGTGGATCACATGAATGTTAATAACCAACTTGCCATCTGGAGATTTACCCCATTCGAATATGCATTTCAGACTATGGTTCACGGAGGCTCTTCGACTTCTACACCCAGGGATGAACTATCGGAGATCGTCGCCATTCTCCAAGAGATGCAACGAATGATGGAGCTACAGCAAGAGCAAAATAAACTGGTGAGAGCTAATCTGGATAGGGTACACGATGTCGCAAACTCCATTCAATGGGACTTGTTTGTGCACTAGCATGAGAGTTACACTGCCATGCTTGATACCCAGGAGCAGATCCGTAGAGGGTGGAATGCCGTTCAGGGGGCATTACATCTCCTTACTATCGCACAGTCTACAGGTGGACCGATACGGAGGTCAGTTTAGACCCCGACTACTAGAGCATCACCTTACCCATCGGCGACTCCGAAGAAGGACCAGAAGTGCTATTATTTCCGTCGAGTTGGACACATACGCAAGAACTGCTAGAAAGCCAACAACATGTGTCTTGCATGCGGAGCGAATGATCACAAGGTTCGGGATTACCCGAAAAGAAAGAGTGTCACCCCAATAGGAGGATCAAATCCCAGTGGAGGACAGACTAGAGAGTGTAATCAGGCTCATAACCTGATTACAGAGGAGGCAGAGACCACCAAAGAAACAGTTGTTAGTATATTTTGATCTAGTCATACTTCAGTTCCTGCGTCGTTTGTTACCTTCTATGCATTGCATTCATTCTCATCGATCAATCCATTACTGAGTATCATACTAGTTATTTCTTACATCCCTATTTTCTTGGAAGAGCGTAGGAATTTTGTTGAGCTAAATGGCAAACAAATTGGAAATTGGAATAACAACAAGAAGACTCTTCACTATTTTCTAAAACTGGTATTACTACACCTTACAAATATACACTCTATTCTTTTTCTTCTTTTCTGCTTGTTTTTTGTTCTTATCTTGCTTAATTTTTTCTTCTTCCTAAACCTCTCATTTATAGGAATGAGAGATGAGTAACTGACAAATTATTCATTCCCGTTTCTCCCGTTTTTCTGTGCGGCACCAATCTTGTCACAATTTTTCAACATTATTTGGTGGGTGGGGCCCACTTTACCAAATAAGTTTCACAACCAACATCTTCTGTTACCAATTTCTTAATTCTGCTCAATTCATCGATCGCTATCACGTGATATCAGTATCTAGAAACATCACCATCAGAGTGGCGCAGCGGAAGCGTAGTAGAGTCCCTTATTGATTCGTAGAATGAATATCAAAGCAAACTTCAACATCATCAATAACTCAAGGTTCGATATTATATTTGGAATGGATAGGGGTCAAAGTGCAGATACTGATCATAGGACGGTTATAGGGGGTGGTGTATTAATGAAGAAAAGACAAGAAGAAGAAGAAATAAAAAGAAGAGAAATGAGGAGAGAAGTCAAAGAAAGAAGAAAGAAAAAGAGAAAGAAAGAAAAAGAGAAAGAAAGAGGAAGAAGAAAGAGAGAGAAGTCGGAGAAGAAAGAGAGAAAGAGAGAGAAGTCGGAGAAGAAAGAAAGAAAGAGAAGCCGGGGAAGAAAGGGGAGAAGAGAAAGAAGAAGACAACTCGGGAGCAAACTTCGGTGAAGAGAAAGAGTGAGAATCCAGTAGCAGAGGTGGGAGCAAGAAAGAAAGAGAGAGTAGGAGCTCGGATTTTCTTGGCAAATGAAAAGAAGAGATCAAGAATCGGTAGCGGGGATGAAGAGAAAATCGGTGGAAGAAGAAAGTGAAGCAGGGAAGAAGATGAAGCTTTCTTCATCTTTATCGAGATTCGGCAGGATTTGTGTATTTTGTGGTAGTAGCTTTGGCAAAAGCGCTAGCTACCAAGAAGCCGCGATCGAGCTCGACAAGGAGCTTGTAGAAAGGAATATCGATCTCGTCTATGGTGGTGGGAGCATAGGATTAATGGGCCTAATTTCCGACGTTGTTCGTACTGGTGGCCGACACATTTTGGGAGTGATTCCCAAGTCGCTGATGCCGAAAGAGATTACTGGGAGAACTGTGGGAGATGTTAGAGTTGTCTCTAACATGCACGAGAGGAAGGCTGAAATGGCTCGCGCTGCTGATGCTTTCATAGCCTTGCCTTGAGGTTATGGAACACTTGAGGATTGTTCGAGGTGATCACTTGGGCTCAACTGGGGATCTACAGCAAACCGGTAGGTCTTTTAAATGTTGATGGATATTACGACTCACTGCTATCCTTCATAGATCCATCTATGGCTGAGGAGTTTATATCCAGTAAGGCCAGACGCATCTTGATTTCAGCTCCATCTCCTAAGGAGTTACTAAGAAAATTGGAGGAGTATGTGCCAGAGCGAGATGAGCTTGTGACTCAGCTGAACTGGGATGTTAGCGATGTTGGTGGTTCAGATTCTGAGCCTAGACATTAAATTGTTGAGTCCTCCAGTTAAGGATGCACAATTGTCTTTAGTTGTTTTTCGTGCCTTTGTACTCTTTGTTTTTTTTTATCTTTTGTTGTACTCTCGATTGAAGAGTATTGCATTCGCTTCTTAGCTATCCTATATCTAGCCTGAGTAAATTTCGAGGACGAAATTTTTTTGTAAGGTGGGTAGGATTGTAACTCCCTGTTCCAGTTGTACGTATTTTATTACGTGAATTTTTTACTTCAATTTTTAGATCAATTTTGTTTTTCTCTTTGGACTCTTTATCTGAAGGCAGAATATTTTTCTGATCAATTCTATAATTTTATGATTTTTCGATCGGAGTTTAAATACAAATTCTAATCCCAATTATCCCTAATCAACATTTCTCCTATCTGCCTAACCCACTCCCGCTAATCACTCACATACGCCAAATTTCTCCCCCTCATTTTTCTCATTCTATGCCTAACTCCTTCTCATTTTTCCACACATATGCCTAATTTTTCTACACCCATCTCTTTCTCCCTTTATTTTATACACATACCATGCATGCATACACCTTGTATGCACCATGCTGTCCATCTCCTTTCCTTTCTATATATATACACACACACATATCACACCTCACTCTCACATCTACGTCTCATTCTTTATTTTCCCTTCTTCTCTTCCTTTGCCTTCTTCACACCCAAGAGCTCAAGCAACACCTGAGTTCTACTTTACCTTCCACCTTCATGCCAACGACTCCGCTTCTACGATCCCGTGAGTCCCGAAAAACAATCCGACGCCGCACCATCTCCTTGTTGTTGTTGTCGCTCACCGTTCCTACCGTTGCTTACTCGTTGCCGTCTTGCCGCCATTCTTACCGCCGTTGTGCCCCGTCCGTTGCCGACGTCGCTTCTTCTTTCCGTGGTTAACACCACCACCGAAATCGTCACGTTATAAGGCAAGTACCTTGTACACTCTTTTTGTTCTCGTACAAGTATTTTCCTTGGACTCGTGACAAGTAGTCTAGTTATCATCATGTTTTATTGTCAAACTCCGTTCGAGTTACTGGTTTCATGCTATATCAATTCAAGAGTGAACCGTTAACTCATTTCGAATCGTGTTATCGAATATCGAATATTCAACTTTACTATCTCTAAAATTTCTTGACCTTGTACTAAGAATTCGACCATGTTCCCGATACTGGATTGAAGATTTTCTATGTGAAAATCGTAGCCTATCGAGTCCCGAATCCAGAACATCTTACGGTTTCTCAATCGGATGTATAGATTGTGAGATATCGCGATTTTAGTACTGCCATATCGTGAATTTCTGAACCTGCACGGGATTACTAACCGGTATCTTGTACTGAGAATTCGACCATGTTACCGATACTAGATCGAAAAACTTTCTACATGAAAATCGTAGACTTTCGAGTCTAGATATCCGAAACATCCTATAGTTTCTCAATCCGATGTATAGATTGTGAGATATCGCAGTTTTAGTATTGTGACTCCGAATTTCCAGAATGCACGCGAAACATCGAAACCAGCGAAGAATGAATTTGTACGCATAACTACTGTCTTTAGAATGTATCGTGTGAATATGCGTTGGAACCGAAAGAGAGTCTACTTTCTAGAATCTCTGACAGAATCAGATTTGCTTTTCTGTAACAACGGAAAAGTGGATTTGAATGCAGATATGTCAAGTTGTCTAAAAATTCATCTATATATTTTTGCATATAAACCCGTTATTTTTCATATTTAATGAACTGAATATATTATTGTTCTTGTAATAATAACTTGCATAGATATAATAGGTTGATAGAATGTATTTTATACCACTTGATAATTCCATAATAACTACTATCGATATATGTACTCGTTTTACGTCTCATGTCTATGATTACTGCCCTTGATATTTTCCTTGACTAAACTATTTGATTACACCGTTCCACTAATCGTACCAACTGCATGTTCATAATTAATTATAAAAGAATAACAAGCCGGGGTTATAAGGGTACGACTTAATAGTGGACAATATAGGGGAGTATACTCGGAAAGGGGCCCGTGTTTCCCAAAATAGTAATTCTTGATTCTTGATTCTTGGTTACACAATTCTTGATTACATAATTCTCGATTACATGATTCATGATTACATGTCTTGATACTATCACTGGAAGACCCGAGTACATAATCCTATAGAATTCACTACTTAAGTCTAAACGTCACATGATTGATATGCGCCGAACTTGTAGTATGGGATACAGGATTGCGTGCATTAGATAAGTTAATAAAACAGATAAACTCGAGATTTTCACCAAGCATGATTCTTGATTACATGACTCTTCGTTACATGACTCTTGATTCTTGATTACATGATTCTTCATTACATGACTCTTGATTCTTGATTACATGACTCTTGATTACATGACTCTTGATTCTTGATTACATGATTCTTGATTACATGACTCTTGATTACATGACCCTCGATAGTTGATTACATGATTATCGATTAACTGAGCCTAGGTTATCAATTGCTTATATCTTGAAGTCTAGAATACACTAGTTACAGTTATTACTTGCATGATCATATTGTCCCAGTTCTTTGCTTACTTCCATATTGTATTTGTACTTCTACTTCTTGTTTCTTTCATGTTATATCTTGTTATATTACCCCTTTAACTGCTTGTTGCTACTTGCTGCTCGAAACTTGCTCTAACGGGAACTTTTCTATTTTTCTTTGAGTTAATAATTATACAGGTACTGATGGACCCGACGAGCAGACTCTCTAGACGATCGTTGATGCTTCCTTACTACCTCATGTTGTTTTTCTTTCAGTCACTATTTTATCTAGTTGTTATAGCGAACTGCTTATCATATTATTTTAATTCTGGCACCTTGTACTCCCGGGCATCTTGACCCGATGTTGATGTGTTATCCAAATGATGGTTATTCTATTTTCAGCTCATGTGATTATTAAATTTGCCTGCGTGAATGTGTTATAAAGATCTTGTTGAGCTTATAATTGTACAGCTTATGGATGATGTATATCATTCGCTGGGTCTCAGTTGCGTGCCTATATTTCTGTATAGTGGGAAGCGGGGCGTGACAGAAGTATTTAATTCTTTGTTGAAGGGGGTTTGTAGCTTGCCCGTTACCGCTATTGTGGAGATGATATTCTACCGTTTTAATTGCTACTTTACCGAACGTCATTAAGTGGCACAAAAATTGATCAATGATGGGAATATATGGCCTTCACGTGTTCAAGCTCTGCTTGATAAACGGCGAGAGAGAGCTAACATGCACTAGGCTATAATGTTTCACCATAGCACAGGTGTTTTTCAAGTTAGAACTGGTATAAGGGTTGAAAAGAACCATCAAAGGTGTGGAAACCTGCATACTGCTGACTTAGGGGCCCGGACTTGTACCTACCAGAAATTCCAGCTTTACCATCTACCATGTTCTCATGCATTGACAGCTTGTGCATCCAGGGTTGTGGATTAACGTCCATATGCCGATCCATTTTATTCTACGAATTGCTTATTACAAACTTGGATGCCAACTTTCAATCCAATTCAAGACCAAGCATACTGGCTACTCAATGGGGACCAATGCTCAAAGCTGATGACACACTTAGAAGATGTCGGAAGGGTAGACCTAGATCTATGCGCATTTGGAATGACATGAATGTCAAAGACGGAGCAGCCGCAAGGATAACTTGTCCCGAATGCAGTGAAAAAGGCCATAATAAACGCCGATGTTCGAAGAGACAAACATCCGGTAGCACTAGTACATCGCAGGTGGTATAAATGATCGTAATTTGTTTTTTTCTAGCTTAAATTTAGTAGTGAAGTATTTTGAATTGTTAATTAATTGCCAGTTTAATTTTTGGAATTGTGATACATGCAGGATGAGAGATTGAATGCTGCAAGTAGACGTGGAAGAGAAAGGGGAGAACGGAGTCGTGGTGCACGAACTCCAAGGAACACCGTAAATACGTCATCCCTAGCTTGATGAATGTAAATATTAACAAACTTTTGGAAGTATAGCTGGGGTTAGAGTTGTCTTATCTCATATATAGGATATATGTTAGTTGTGCAAATTTTTGGAAATTCTTTTGGAAGTATAGGTTGAAGTATAGGTTAGAATGTTGATGTATTTTGTTAGAATGTTGGTTGCTGTGCACAGGGAATCATTTTGGTTGTTTATATTAAGTTGGTTATGTGGTGATTGAATATTTTGGATGTTCAGTTTGGTTGTTTATATTAAGTTGGTTATGTGGTGATTTGATTGAGATAAATTGTAAACAGGGGAGTGGGTATATTAAATATTAGACAGTTGGTTGTTAATACTGTGGTTGCTATTGAGATTCGCGACTACAGCGATATATAGTCGTTATTGCCAATAGCAATTAAACTGATACAACCTTATTATATATGTAGTAATTATTACCAATATCGACTATAACTACGGTCGCTTTTGGGAAAGGCGACCTTAGTTATAGTCTATTTTGAGTTGAAATTCCACAGAGCAAGCCAATATCGACTATAACTGAGGTCGCCTTTCCCAAAAGCGACCCTAGTTATAGTCGATTTTGAGTAGAAATTCCAGAGAGCAAGTCAATATCGACTATAACGGAGGTCGCCTTTGGGAATAGCGACCTCAGTTATAGTCGATTTTGAGTAGAAATTCCAGAGAGCAAGTCAATATCGACTATAACTGAGGTCACTTTTGGGAATAGCGACCCTAGTTATAGTCAATTTTGAGTTTAAAGTCCAGAGAGCAAGCCAATATCGATTATAACTGAGGTCGCTTTTGGGAATAGCGACCCTAGTTATAGTCAATTTTGAGTAGAAATTCCAGAGAGGAAGCCAATATTGACTCTAACGGAAGTCGCCTTTGGGAATAGCGACCTTAGTTATAGTCAATTTTGAGTTGAAATTCCAGAGAGCAAGTCAATATCGACTATAACTGAGGTCGCTTTTGAGAATAGCGACCATAGTTATAGTAGATTTTGAGTATAAATTGCAGAGAGCAAGCCAACATCGACTATAACTGAGGTCGCTTTTGGGAATAGCGTTATAGTCGATTTTGAGTAGAAATTCTAGAGAGGAAGCCAATATCGACTATAACTGAGGTCGCTTTTGGGAATAGCAACCCTAGTTATAGTCGATTTTGAGTATAAATTCCAGAGAGTAAGCCAACATCGACTATAACTGAGGTCGCTTTTGGGAATAGCGACCCTAGTTATAGTCAATTTTGAGTAGAAATTCTAGAGAGGAAGCCAATATCGACTATAACTGAGGTCGCGTTTGGGAATAGCGACCTCAGTTATAGTCAATTTTGAGTTGAAATTTCAGAGAGGAAGCCAATATCGACTATAACGGATGTTGCTTTTGGGAATAGCGACCATAGTTATAGTCAATTTTGAGTATACATTCCAGAGAGCAAGCCAATATCGACTATAACTGAGGTCGCTTTTGGGAATAGCGGCCCTAGTTATAGTAGATTTTGAGTATAAATTCCAGAGTGTATCAGTTTTAGTCATCAGTTAGATCGCTATTCCGACCAACGACCTATGTCAACGTAGGTCGCTAATGCCACTAACGACCTTTTCAGAGAACTATGCTGCTACAAATTGATACACATAGATTTCCCTGTGTACATTCACAATCATAGATTCTTTACCACATTAACACACAAACAAGCATTCATCAAGAACACCAATCACTTCATGACGATGATTACATTTTACTAATTCAAATCACTTCAAGAACACCAATCACATATTTGAATTAGTAACATGAATACATTTTACCTCTTCAAATCAAGAACACCAATCACTTCATGACGATGTGCAAATGTGCTTCTGAAACTATACATACTTGGCTTTTCATACTCTTCAAAACTGAGTACCTGAAGCAAATGAAATGATGCAGCACATCAGAGATGAAGAGACAGACATAAAATACATTAAATGAAGGTGCAAGAATGGCTCACCAGTGTATGAAAGAAGGAAAGCAATATTAGACAAAATTAGCAAAGTAAGATGCCTATCAACAGAGGAATCAATATTAGACAAAAATACTAAAAAAAGTATAAGGAACTCCATGTATGCATTAAAATAGCACATGGAGTAGTAAGTTTTACAACCTTGACACAGAAACAAGCATTCATCACATTCAAATCCATCATAGATTAAAACAACGATTAATTTCACAACTAAGCAACGACTAATTTCACAACTGAGCATGTTTGCAACATGTTACAAAGGCACGCATCAAAAACTACATTTTCCATAGCGTGCATTGGTTAAAAAAGAGGCGACTAATTTCTACAATGAAACTACAACTAAAAAAACAACACAAGGACCTGTACATCTAAAATGAGACGACTACGACGGAGTGTACAACGTTGGCTTTCTTCTTTTCCAAACCACTTTCCGCCTCGGGCCAACTTGTGCAACTTGGGTTACTTGTGATATGAGCATATCATCGGGGATTTCTTCAATTTCATTACTATGTTGTCCTGCTACTTGTGGTTGAAACTGCTCTTCTTGTTAAGGATTTACATCTTCATTGCCTGGTTCATGTTCACGCTCTTCATCAGTTTCCTCTTCAACTGGCGGCTCAACTCGTTGTCGTTGCCGTGTTGGACGCTTCACAGCCTTCTTATGTCTAGATGTTCCGTAGGTCGGGGATGTTATCAATGCATGAAATCTTGCCACCTCACCCACCTCCTCTATTTGCAAACGGCATGGTGCAAGAATCTCGCGTGCGAGATCCTTAGTCGCTTGAGCCACATTGCTTTGCAAAACGTGTGTGCATTTCTGGACAATGACCCATACTTGGTCCATCTGCATATATCACAAACAAATTTCATATGATATACATTGCAAATGTATTAATCCGGATGTTTAAAATATAATCAAAATTTCAAAATAAGAAATGAAATATTACATACGATTTTCCGAGTGGATGTCTCCCTTGGTTGATATGTGGGTAGCGTAGAGGAATAGGCGGGATCAGGTTCGACTTGATCACTCGGAACTGGTAGGAGGACACCTGCTAGTACGAAAGTACGAGGAACTTTATATAAATGTGTAATCCGCTGATACCACGACATGTATATAATGTGCAGTGATCCATCATACGGAGGAATACCGGTAATAATAGTTTCATATCTCTGCTCATTCCACGCGTTCACATAAGCTTGGTGATGGGTAGCCCAATTATGATCGGGCACACGTCTAACCCCTTTGACCTTGTGTAAAAGAATGTCGTACGTCCGTGGGGCGGGGATGGTTTGATGAAGACCGAACTGACGAAGCACTCGATCCGGATAGTACATCTCGACAACACTAAAGTTCACGAGTGGCGCT
Source organism: Hemerocallis citrina (assembly GCA_017893485.1). Taxonomy (NCBI): domain Eukaryota; kingdom Viridiplantae; phylum Streptophyta; class Magnoliopsida; order Asparagales; family Asphodelaceae; genus Hemerocallis; species Hemerocallis citrina. The sequence goes on along the minus strand of CM030360.1, from coordinate 198,334,738 downwards.
CTCGTTAACCATAGTTGCATGTGTACGGTACAATTTGGTGGTAGTCTCTCCGATCTATTCGGTGTGTACGGTGCCATATGACGAACTCCTCTCTCAACATATCTAGCTCTTCCCTGTAGTAAGTCACCACCCCACATGGATTATCTTTCCACGTGTGAATCCCTACCCAGTACACACCGATGGGAGCCAACATTGCATCATTCGCTGCATTTATCATCCACCCCTGTGACTGCCGACTTATACAGGGACGTCCAATATTTAAGTGTTCCCAACACCAAATTTGTAGGATTAACATCGGACCAGTCATCTCCTTCGCATTCAACGCTTCATTGCACAAACTCCTATACAAAGAGGCTAATGCAGCACTGTCCCAGCTATATTGACTAACTCTAGTCAAGTCACCAATCAGTGGTAAGTACATGAGAATTCACCAACTAGTGGTAAGTACATAAAAGGCACAACATCTCCTGTCAAGTTGAGGAAAAGAACACCACCAAATACAGTCATCAAATAAGGTCGGGTGTAGCACTCTACATGATACTCTGGCGATTCGTTGTTTAAGAAATTCCTGAATGTATTCTTAAGCCAACTTAACCGGATAGACACACCAACGAATGTAGTTTCATCTGCCTCGACACTAAGATATTCTGCCGCAAGCATCTCCTCATTAAACGCCATTGTAGTTGTGACAGCGAAACCATCAATTGGAAGTCCAGAGATAACCGCGATATCCTGAAGCGTCACGGTCATCTCTCCAACGGGAAAATGGAAGGAATGGATCTCCAGCCTCTAACACTCGAAAACCGTTGTAAGTAGATGGCAATCGAGTTTCATCTTCTCTATCAAACCAAGTCCGTAGAAACCGGCCACCACTAACAGCTCGTGTGTTATTGGATGCATTGGTAAGGTCTCATGCATACGGAAACTGCACTCCCTGGCTGTACCGTCCCATACCCGCTGTGATTTATGTGTCTGCTGCATGGTCAACAAAGAAGGATCATGAGGACCGGGCCCACCAGGTGCAATGTGAAAAGATGGGGCGTGCACACCACTAGCAAACAAAGAAGCTCCCCCATCCTGGACACCCCGCAATGGATGTCCATGTCCACGGCCAATATTACTCGGTCCTTCGTCGGAACCCTACAAAAATACTTTAATGTTTAGTGAACACTGCATTGAAACAAGTGTATTACTAAACCAAACTTGAAATACTACTTACTTGGGGTCTAGCACCCGCTAAAACATTCTTCATCCGAACCATTTATCCGTTGATTACAGCTGCAAAACATAATCGTAAATATTTAAAAGTTCTCCAATAACAAGATATACTTCTAACATTCCCAATATCAACGAATAAAATCACAATCATAACCGTAATGTTGATGATGATTCACATTATGCAACAACTAAATCGAAGAACTGTAATGCCCCGATTTTTCATTTAATGAAAAATTATTTATTTTGCACGTAGTGTGCACGTGCAATATTTTGATAATTAAATTCATTGAGATGAGTATAGATATTTAAATATGTGCTTTTTAATTATTTTTATACAAAGCCTTCTTTCAATTAGACAAAAAGCCTTTTTCTTAAAGCCCAAAATTTAATTCATTTATTTTATTTTAAAATTATTATTTTGGCCCATAAACTAAAGCCCATGAGTTAATTTAATTTTAAATACAACTTGTAATGTAGAATACAATTTAAAGATTATTTTTATACAAAATTTAATGTACAAATTTTTGGAGGCAATTGCATGCACGTGCAAGTGCACGTACACGTGCAAGTGCACACAAAGCATGGCCGGTTATGGCTTTTGAAGGGAATGGGAAAATTTGAGTGGGATCATGGTGGACATGGTTACTTGATCATGGGTAGTTAGTGTAACTCCTCCTTAAATCTAAGCCATTTGTTCCTAACTCCAACTTCAATCCTAGCCATCCATTCTCCTATTTTTTTAGTATAAATACCCCCCCCCCCCTGGCTAGTACTCTTGTGCAAATTAATTCTTCCAAACCTATAGTTAAAATACAAGTATCAGAGTAAAAGATTGAGAGATTGTGTGGGATTTTTGCTTGCATCAAGAAGGGGAGAGGCCGGCTATCAAGGGAAGGTGCTCTCGGTTTGGCTTTGTGGAGTGCTCGGGTTGGCTTGTGCGCGTCGACGAGGAGGGGAATCGCTCTCGTTGCAAGGACATTCGTTTAGGAGGTTGCTAATTGTACTTTTCTTCAATAAGGTGGGTAAATTTTTCATGTTTCTAATTCGGAATGCATGCTAGATTAAATTGAATGAATGAAGCATGAAAAAGATTAATAAGAGTACACATTTAATTGAAAAATGACTTATTGATTGATTGATATATGGATGTGCAATTGTATGTGGTTCTATTAGTAAAGGTAAAATTATGTGTGAATCGATTATAGCCATAAATTATTGAAGAAAGTTTCATTATCTACATCACAAATTATGTACATAAAAGTTAGTAGATTAACAATGCTACTTTATGCGTTAAATGAATCTTTGTGTTTTATTGAAGTGAATGAATTAAAATATAGATTTGTATGTTTGGTAAACGATTAAAAACAGAAATTAATATGAAGAATTGCTAGTAAAGAGATTTGAGATGTTAATTGTTAAGAAATGTCGAAAGGAAGAAATGTGGTAGTTATAATGTAGAATTCGAATTAATTTTATGAAAAATATGTTTTTATTGTTAAAAAAAAATTATTTTTACATACTGGTGTGTAAATTATGTGAGGAAGAATCAATCTAGAATTTTACAGTAATTTTTATAAAGGCAAAATGAAATGAGGACTAGTTGAACATCGAAACGTTTTGATAACAGAAAGGATTGATTTAAGTAAACTTAGAGTTATACCATTGACAACCCGAGCGTATAGCTCAAGTGGTTGGGATGGCTCTGTATGCTACAGTGGGTGTTCGGAGCCCCAGGTCGTTGGTTCGAATCCCCGGGCTGCCATACTTTTATTTTTTTTCATTTCTAAAAAAATATATAGAGCAGCGGCCGAGAGCACTTAATGCTCTCGCCCTCTCTTCTAAGCGCGAGTAGCACTCGGCCTAGCGGCTTGTGCCTTCGGTTGGCTTCCCTGTGGTCGCTGGTTCGACTCTGGCCTTCGGTTGTGGTTTATGTTGTGGTAAAAACATTTTTTTTGGGAGTTTTAATGATCAAAAAAATATGGAAAAAATATGATTACTATCTTAAAAATATGCGGAGTTTATGAAAATTGATTTGAGAACTATTTGCATGAAGTGGTGTATGTTTAGAGAATAAAAGCATAATTTAGAACTATAAGTTCTACATTTGCATTTGTATAAAGTTGTATTTTACAAAAGACTTAAAATGGAATATTAGAAAAGAAATACGAATAAAAAGGAATTATATGAAGCGACGTGAATTATTCTCATTGGAGAATGGTGTGACAAATTATGATGTGTAAATATTCATCTTTGATTGAATAACTAGTGATGTGGTTTTTAATGTGAAAATAACATTTCATGAATTACATGATGGATAGTTGAATTTAATGTATAATTATGGACTATTGAACGATTTAGAAATCATGATTGGAAAAGAGAAATACTTTTGAGTATGATAACTCAACATGTGAACTTATGAGTTGGAAACGCTCAACTTTAGAAAATGTGAATTGGAATTGAAACAAAAGAGTAGCTAAGTCTCCCCCGGCATTTGGAAAGAAATGAAATTTGAAATGAAAGACCAAGGTTGGTCATGTTTGAATGAATGAATAAGTCCGGTTTAGTGGAGAGGCTAACTCTATAGCTTTGATTTTGTTCATGATTCTAATATAAACTAAGAAATAGTGCATAGTGAAGACGTGATGAAAGTGAGAGAAAAACACAAGTATGAGAGTTAGAGTTTACGGTGCGGGTGTGTGAGCCACAGAATGCATGCTTGATGAGTCAAGACATGGCGTGGGCACAACTCAGTAATGATCGGACTTTAGCAACGCTTGTGGGATGTTTGGTGACTGCAAGAGGATCGTGTTTAGGAAGGAGGCTGAATTGTCACAGAATGCATGCTTGATGAGTCAAGACATGGCGTGGAATTCCCCTCCAGGGTCCGGTGCACGTGCTTGTACTCATAGATCATCTAGGATACTCACCGTAGTTACAGTAGTAGATTAAGTCATGGCGAGGGATTGAACCCTACAAAGATGAAGAACGACTAAGAGCTTGCCCTCGGACCTATATAGTATGGGATGCATAGAATCCGAACAAGTGTGCATTAGTGTCATGTAATATAAATAATTGCATTAAGGATTAAGTGCACAATCACAACACGACATCAATAAGGTATTCCCTTTAGTTTGATATGTGACAAGTTTGTGTTTGTTAAATATGGAAAATGAGTTATACTATTTCCGGCATAGAGAGGATGGCCGTGTATAATGTTCGTCGGTTGAATAAACTGACGTACCCACAGTTTTAAATGTAGGTAAGTGACATGATAAAGAGGAACAGATGCTTAAAGATTATTCAATATTGTTGTACATTATTCAATTGTTGTAAATTTTACTTCCGCTGTGCAATGTAAAGTGTAAAGTTTTATGTAAACTCTGATGTAAAGTGAAAAGTTCAAATTTCCTTGTAAAATTATACTAAATGAAGTGGAAAGATCCTGTAGAACTCTCGAATTCAGTTGTATTTGGGATTCGGGGCGTTACAAGAACCATGATCAAATCACAATCACCCAATTACACCCAAAAGCATCACAAGTATATTGCAAACATTCATCCTTGCCTATAACCACCACAAAGAATATGCTATCTTTACTAACTATCTATTGTGAACAATATAACAGTCATAACAAGTAACAAGCATACATAATAAGTCCCACATTTGATAGTCTATGGGGTTTAACAACATTCAACTCTCAAGCACGAATCATACACAATCTTAACCCATTTTTTCAACAAGAAGTCAACTAAATGTAACCTACAATAAGAATCAAACAACAAGTAGTAAATATTGTGCATACCTATCTAGGGTTTCGGATTTCGAATTCCCAAATTTCCAAATGTCGATGGTGGTCGCTAGTTGGTGGAAAGATGAAGAGAGACAAGTCCTTTTGAGGAATCATTGAGGTCTACGAAAGTGTATGATGATTTGGGGGAGGAATGTGGGATTAGGGTTTTGGGAACGAAGAAGAGGGGCAATCGATGTGTAGAGAGAGGGATAGAGACAGTGGGAATAGCGGCCTTATTAGAGGTCGGGTCCCACTAGCGGCCGCTATTAGGAATAGCAACCACAGTAATACTAGGTCGTTATTCCCAATAGCGACCTAAGAATTCATTATCAAAAAATCTATGGGAATAGCGACAGAGTTAAAAAAAGTCTCATAATATTTATAATAGGGGCCGTTATTCCCAATAGCGGCATCGCAAATGAAGAGGTCGCTATTGGGAATAACGGCCACTGCTGACGTGGCGCTAACTAGCCCACAAACGCTAATAGTTTGGAAACTGGCCTAAAATCGCAAATAGTTTCAAAAAGTGGCCTAGTACGGAAATTTTTTTGAATTTCCTCCCATCAACTGCTGCTTCCTCTGGTTAGACGAGTTTATATGAATTGGCGGTACACAATTTTCGTATACAGAATAGACTAGAGACCTCAGATATCACCTCAGCAACACAACAGATGTCGACTTCTCTTTATCTTGTCATCATTCTCCTCCAAGTTCTCTGTTCTGGTCGTACCACCACTGCCGATCCTGTCTACTGGGTCTATGAAGGCAATAATTACACTGATAAGAGCAGCTTCCAATCAAATCTCCAACTCCTCCATGATTCCCTCATTGCCTCCACTACCTCGTTCACAAACCTAATTGAAGCCTCAACCCTTGGCGACACTTCCTATGGCCTCTACCTATGCCGCGGTGACATCAACCTCTCAGACTGCCATAACTGCGTCCAAAAAGCTGCACTTGGTATACTCTTCTTGTGCCCTCTCTCCAAACAAGCAACCGTTTGGTGCGACTATTGCAAGCTCCGCTATTCTGACATCCACTTCTTCTCCTCCTCCAACTACGAACATTTTTTCGAAATGTATGGCGCCCAGAATATTACAGAGCCTGCTACGTTCATCAGGTTCGAGAAGATTATGATGTTGTCTCTAGCTCAAGAAGCAGCTTCTAATTCTTCACTATTCTTTGCAACCGGGGTATTATGTTGGATATATAGGTATATTCTTAATATAATAGAATATTATTGTGTATAATGTTCTATGGGGCAACACGTGCTCTGCACGTGTTATCTGTTTAATTGTTGGACCGGGTTGAGTGGGCATAAAGCCCAGTACCCTAAACCCAATTCATCTCATATAAAAGCTGGTCTAGAGGTAGTGCTCTGTGATATTCCAATACTGATAAGCAGGGTATAATATCTTAAGCGGCTATGAGATATAAACCCTAACCCTAATTACTCATCTTAATCTAACAATCTTAAGATATTATCAACTAATTAAGATTAAGAGAGAGAGAGAGAGGGTTTGAGTTACTGTTTGTTGGAATCAAACCCCGTAGCCATACTCGACGTCGTCGTCGACGCAGGCCATCGCGCCACCCGCCGAAGACCATCGTTGACACCACCGACGTCGTCACTGATGCCAGTTGCCACCGTCGCTGTGCGAAGACGCCTCCGTGATCGTTGCCACAGACCGATGACTCCCGCCCTTGTTCTTCTTTTCTTGACTACAATCGATCTGAAGACAAGAAGGGAAAGGAAAGCTCAGATCCACTATTTTGAGTGGACTATTTTAGTGTTTGGTGTGTGGGGGTGGAGATCAGATCATCTACCTTGTTTCTTTTGAACTCTGTGTCGGTGGATTTCGTGTTGCGTGTTTTGGACCAGAGATCAGATCTCATCAAGTCAAATCCTGGCTGCAATTTTTTTGATTGGAAAGCTATGGCTTTTGATGTTTGGGTTGAGAACAGGACCTACTGCAAGGACTTGATCTGACCCTTCACTATTGATTTTCATCAAGATTCGGTCCATTCTAAACTCAGTTATTTTCTCTTTACTAAATTACATACGTAGTAATTATTCAGAAAAGAACTCTATTGTTTGGAATCTATTGTTTATCCTTCGCGACGGAAAAACATAATCGTCCGTACGAGGTTTCTAAATTAGAGGGATTCAAAAGAGCTGAATTCAACAGTTGGAAAGTGAAAAACTCAGTAAGAGATGTAGATGTAATTGCTGGAGATAGTGCGAGCAATGAGGATGATGTTTGGACTAGATCCAAATATGTTTGGACTGGATCAGATCTAAAATTAAAGATAATTTTTTTACCTGCACATATATTTTAATTATCTGTTGTTGCTAAGTGCAAAATTTTTAAAACCGTGTTGATCATTGGTTAATTAAATACAAGTTTGAATAACTGTTTTGGCTATGTGCTAAGGATCAAATATATATTTTGATAAGTTAAACTGTATATTATGACTATAAAATTGAATCTCCAATTAAATTGTTGTGAATTGATAGTGCTAATAATTTGTTTAATTGACTAATCTTTAACGATTTGATGAATGTAGGAACTTCAAAGTTACTTACAAATTGTGTGTATTGGAGACGATAGATTTGCATCATGGTATGATAAGTCTGCACTACGCAGGCTTCTCCATCGAATTTGGAAAATACTTCTAACTTGAAGTGTCAGTATGATCTATTCTAATCTTCCTTAGTATTTTCATGTGATGAATGTGTTAATGTTTTGTGCGTTTGATCATATGATTGAGAGTTTTAGATCATAGTTATTCTCGCTTTGAAAAATTAGCATGTTTAGGGTTGTTAAGTGTTTTATCATACTATGTGTATAGATATTTTGACAAATCCATTGCCTGCAGTTTGTGTGAGATTATATATTTGCTTCTCTCATTAAAATAAATAAATGATTCATAAGATCTGTAACAAATGTCCGTAACTTAGATAAAAGTATTTTGTAATGCAGCATATGACTCAATTAGTTACGTTTTGTTCTTTCTCGTTCATTGTACTGTGTGTGCAAAATTGAATTATAAAATATTGGTCATTATCTCGTTTAGCGTTTCGAAGATGATGAAGAACGAATAAAGGAAAATATAGCTCAATTTGTTTGAACAAGTGGACATTGTTAGAATCACTAGAGAAAGCAAACAATTTTGTAAAAAGTGATAGAGTAATTTTGTTTTAACTCTTATAATGTGCATATATTGTCAATCGCATGTATAAGTTGAGTTTAACAAATGAGATAATTAATAATAATAGTTCTTATTGTGTATTGTTCCTGAACATAGCAAATTGGTTAGGATTTGAGAACTATATATTAAATTGTTTGTTCTTGTTAAAACACATAACTCTGCTAAATGACACTCCATTAAATATAACAAATATGAAAGTTGTGCTCAGATTATGATCACTAGAAAATCATTTAGTATGGTCTCTAGGAACACACAACTTCTTGAGTCAACACATTCTGATATTTGTGATCTCAGTAGCTTTGTGACTAGATGAGACGATAATTGGTCAGAAGTATTTAATCACCTGTGTAGATGATTATTGAATGTTTGTCATACATATATAGAGGATGTAGCACTCGCTATTTTGATGAATTAAAATCTAGTTAAATGCTAAAAATCAAGGGTTCAGTGTTGGTGGAGGTGGTGAATATGTTTAATAATTTTAGAGTAAATTGCATTTGGCATAATCTCTAGTGCACTATATTTACCATTGTCAAATAGTATTGATAAAGTTAGAATCAAACACTCAGTGAAATGTTGAATTCTGTGTTATTGATTGTTAGTTTGACGTTGAGTAATTATGAGTGATGTTACATTATCAATCATAGTTCTAATTTGTTACCACACTCTAAGTTGCTTACACCTTGTAGATTAACGGTATAAAAACACAAATAATTTTGTCAAAGTGGAAAATGTGGTATGATACATTTGTTAAAGTACATGATCCCAGAAGGCCTAAAGTAGGACCTATAACAAACATTTGTGTATACTGAGAAAGTGCAGATTGTGGTTCTATGGACAGTTTTGAATCTATCTAATTTGGGTTAGTAGAATCTGGACTTGCAAAGTTCTTTTACGATGTGTTCATCAAAGACAAATCTATGAAATTATCAGTCCTATTGTCCCGGTCAATGATTCACAGTTTGAATCAAGAACCAGTTTTACTGACACTTAAACTTGAATGAAAAATGAGCTAAGAAGAGTCTTTAGTAGACAATGAGATTATTTTGTATCATACAATACTTTAAATTAGTTGATCTGCCAAAATGGGCTAAAACTATAGTAAGTAAGTGGGGTTTTGTAGAAGAAACTTAATTTTGATTGCTCAGTAGCAATTTTAATGCACTTCTAGTAGTTAAGAATTGACTGAGATAAATGGGGTAGACTGATTTGTTGTCTACTCACATGTTTGTCATATTGCTACAATAAGGATTCTTCTTGCCCTTACATTCTTTGAAAATTTAGTTATTCATAAAAAAATTTAAACAGTTTTGTACTGAAAAGCTATGTACTGTACATTTTATATTGAAAAATTTTGTACTGAATAGTTTTGTACTAAGAGTTTTGTACTAATATGTTTAGTGAACAAGATTTACAATTTAGTAAAATCATCGTATGTTTTAAAACATGTAATATAGCTAACGTATAAATAATTTGACAAGTTTCTCAAAGAGCCTAGTATATGAATCAAGTAATTCAGATCAGTGTCTTTAACTTTGTGGTGTGTCAAATATAATGGCTATTATTTACTTGGTTTTATTGACATACTTGTTGATTGGAAGTGACATCTCTATTATAAATGGAATTAAATTGTGCTATCCAAATAAATTTAGCATGAAACACCTAAGTGTTGTCGGCACCATATTATGTATAAGGGTGAGTTTTGGTTGGCAAGGGATAGCCCTTAGTCAAACTCGATAAATCAATAATGTATTTCAAAAGTGGGGATATAGTGATTGAAAGTATGTTTTGAAACAATTTATAATTATGATAAAAAGGTTGACACCTAATGATGGTGCAACTATGAGACATGTAGGTCATTCTAGCTAAAAGAATTGAAAGTCTCATGAATACAAAGACCTGCACCTTTGAGGTAGGTATGATCTGCAGATTCACTAATAACCCCATACAAATTTGAGTGCCCTTAAGAGGTTAATGAGATACTTGAGTGGTACTCAAGAGTTCGCTTTGTGCTACTCAAACTTAAGAGTTTGCATTGTACAACTCAAAGTTTAGTGAAAGTTGACAACCAGTGAATATGTGTTCACACTAGGAGGAGCAGAAAAATTATGGAGATTAAAAGGCAAACAAGCATTGTGTTCTCATCCAAGAAATCAGACCTCTATATGTTATCCTCTGTAGGGGAAGAGGCTGCGCGGATTGAATGACTTATTGCTAATCATCCATTGAGAAGTTTAACGTAAATTCTCTAATTTTGTTATGCGACTATCAAGCTACAATGCATTGTAGCTCATAACTCACTCTATAGTAGTAAGAGTAGTATATTAAGGCTGAAAGAAGCCTAGTTAAACTTTCTCATAGATAAAGTGTAATTACGACAAGTATAGTTAATGCTCTTGCTAAGAGACTTGAAAGTAATCTTATTATCAAAACTGTAGGGGAAATGGAGTTAAAAGCTATTGAGTCAAAAGCTTTAACATCCAAGTTGTTTTGAAATTTAGAATCCAATTGGAGCCATAGAGAAGTTCAAATCGAAGCATCAATTTTAGGCAGTTGGCATGCTTTAGATAATTTGAAAAGTTCTATGTAAAATCTGTTAATATATAATTTCATTCCAACTTTGATGATGCTATATATTTTCATAATTGACTTAGAAACATCTCATTATTCCAAAAGAAAGCATAAAAACTTGTCGATGTATTTCCGATGTTTAGAATTGTTGTTATATCATTCCAATTTTGATGATATGACTCTTTTATGGATTCAGGTTTCATTCCAATTTTGATGATTTAGAATTAACCATAATTGATTTGACTGTTCTATCATTCCAATATGAAATATAGTATAATTCTTGTTAAGAAACTATAATAGTTCTTGTTCTTTATTTTGTTAAAGAGACTTGATTGTGATGCTTGCATTGTATTTTGCTAAGCTACCGTTGAATTGTACTAAATTCTTTAGTGGAACTAGATATTTTATGAAATTCGCTAGAATTCTTAGAGATGTGTCTCTTGATATTCTTGTTTTCAATAGCTAGCAAAGATGGAAGAGTTGAATCTGTCAACATAGATTTTAGAAATAATGATTGGCTCAAAATGGAGGAGTAAACATAAAGCAGTTTGCAAGGATATAGTTTTAGTTTATTTCTCTCAAGATTAAATTTGTCACTTGCTTGGTAAAACTTCTGTTGAGTTTAAGACTCTTGTGTTCATGAGCTTAAAACTCATATTTTGTTCGTGAAGTTTATTTGCTTTGGTTGATTTTGAAACTATGATAGGTTTCTCTAGTTGGTTTAGTCATTGTGAACTATTCTGTTTTGATATGGTCTTTGAACTATTTGATTATTTTGGTTTAGTCTCATTTGAACTATTCGCGTTATAATTGATTTAGTCTGTGAACTATATTATTTTTGTGAGCCAATAATTTAACGGGGCATTGCCTAATATATTGAGAATATAGGAGGAGATTGTTGGATATATAGGTATATTCTCAATATAATAGAATATTATTGTGTATAATGTTCTATGGGGCAACACATGCTCTGCACGTATTATCTGTTTAATTGTTGGAGCGGGTTGAGTGGGCATAAAGCCCAGTACCCTAAATCCAGTTCATCTCATATAAAAGCTGGTCTAGAGGTAGTGCTCTGTGATATTCCAATACTGATAAGCAGGGTATAATATCTTAAGCGGCTATGAGATATAAACCCTAACCCTAATTACTCATCTTAATCTAACATATTAGAGTTTTTATTATTATCGTTAACCGGGGTACTAGAGTTAAGTAACAATGGATCTATATATAGGGATGGTACAGTGCACGGGAGATCTTTCAGAGAGTCAATGTTGCAACTGTGTGGATGTCATTTTTCAAAAATACTTGAGTGATACCGAACGTGAAGGAAAAGGGGAGGGGGGGGGGGTTGTTCAGAGTAGCTGAAGTGTTAGGTATGAAACAGATATGTTCTTTGAAAGGGAACCTACGGTAAATGTCACCTGACAGTCTATAATACATGGGCTTCCTAATACCAATAACCCACGCCGATCGTTGACTCCATCTCCACCTGCACAAGCTCCACCAACACGAGCGCCACCTACAAAACCCGCACCAACACAAGAAGCTCTAGTAACACAAGGTATACAATTTAAGCACCACTAGTAGTTATTTTTTTCCTGAAAATACAAGCTTCCTGAAAATGTGGACTCTCTCTCTCCTCCCTTCCAACACAGACCTTTCAACCACCACATTATCCACCATCTCCACCACTCCCAACATCGTCTAAATACCCTCTTCCCCCGCCTCTCCCCCTCTTCTCTCCCTCCTCCACCACCCTTCACCCACCTCCTTTACCTCCTCTTCCCCTCCTCCTAAAATCATCTCCTCCTTCATCTCACCACCACCTTTCTTAACCCAACACCACTTTCACAAAGAAATATCAGATATCACAGAGATGAAAACACAGAGAGGAGCTGAAAGATCTGAGAGAGACTTACACCATCAAGGAAAAGGAAACTCGAATTGCTACATCATGGGGAAGCGCGAGAGGGAAGACGACTTCGATCACCGGCTATCAAGGCACACCAGAGACGAGCACCGCTACGGCGCTCTTAAAGAAAGAAGCCTTCCAACTGTCCAGAGAGGACATTCGAGGGACAAAGTTAGAGGAAGAGACTATAGAGATAGAGATGAGGGAAGAGAGAGGAGATCGCAAGTCAGGACTCCGACAAACGCAGGGAAGGAACCCAGTGCCAAGAAATCTTACATCGAAGTGACAAGGATCAACGCCAAGAATATGGGATCAAAATCAACTTTCCGAAGCAAGTATCGCCAGTGGAAGAAGGCAAGAAGATGAAGGAGGACGACGAAGGCGAATGGATCCTTGTTAAGCCAAAGAAGCAGAAAACTGCGGAGCTTCAAGTGAAACTCGATAGCACCGCCTCTGAGTCTTCAAGGTCGGCATCCACCACTCAGTGCCACAAGTATGCCCAACGCGGCCACACGATAAACAAATGTCAGAACCAATGGTTCTGTTATGCGTGTAAAGGATATGACCACATCTCAACTACCTGCGACAAAAGGAAGATGACGGATCACCCAACAGAATCTAGACCAACTCTGAAGCTTCCGTCCAAGGGAGAATCTCATCACAGTAGAACAGAGGAAAGTGCGGCAGGGGCGAGAAAGGTGATTAAGGCGATTATTACTCCGACGCCTATAATGGCAAAGTTCGAAAGAAGGTACTCAAGCTGCATCATGATAAAGGCCCAAACAGGGAACCCTACTGTTTCTGAGTTTGAGAATGTACTGACGACTATCATGAAGAGGTCGTCGGAGTGGAAATGGCACGCTCAACAGCTAAACCAGAATGTTTTCGTCACCCAATGTCAAAACGAGGAGATCTTGCAAGTGGTTCTTCAGCTGAGAGGTTTAGAGGGGGAAGGTCGTCAGGAGTTCTTCATCACATTCTCTCGATGGTTGAGGAAGGTAGGAGCGCTGAAGACGGAGGCACTACCGACGATTTGGGTTAGGATGTTCAATCTACCATTCCACTTATGGGTGAGATCGGCATTCCAAAACCTCATTAGGAGCTTCGGTTATCTTATCGAGATTGACAAAAGCACTTTATTGCACAGCTGGCAAGATTTTGCTCGTATAAGAATCGGTATAGATTCGAAGGAGGAGGTCCCGTCCACTATTCAAGCAGTGTTCGACGGAGAGGTGTATGAAATCAGGGTGGTGACGGAGTTGAAGAAAAGAGTTTCGTTCAATAGGGAGAGGGAGGAAGTGGATTCCCCTGATTCTGAAGAAACGAAATTGCCAGAGGAAGAAGACGGACGTGCACCGTTGGATCTCGGGCGGAGCGTCTTATAAAAAAAAATGATCGCGGAAGAATTTGAGCCATCAAATCTGAAAGCAAAGAAGGCGGAGGGTCCAATTCAAAATAAAGTGTCTTTACAGCTAGCAGGAGACGTGGGGGGGCTTGAAGCGCCTCACAAGGGTCCGTTCAGGATGGGACCTCTTCTCAGACATGGTGCAAGTATGCTAGAGGGAGACGCAAGCATAGTGAAGCCGAATGAATGTCAATTCGATGATGAAAGGTCCACTGTGCAAAGACGTTCAATCAGAGAGGGCAGAGGAAAGAAGGATGAAGATGTTTACTCTGGGAAGCAGCAAGTGGGTCTATCGAGCGACATTTCGATATGGAAAAGGAACAAGGGGGTATTCTAAGGAGGCAAAGTGAGGACTTAAAGCAATCAGCTGTGGTCTCAAGGGAATTAAGTTGCATTAATGAGATGAGTAAGGAGGAGTTCAATGAGTCTATCAAGAGAGCGGTAATAGAGGTAATCAAAGGAATTAATGGGAGAGACCAGGAACAGGAAATGGGAGCAAAAGAGCTAGAAGAACCGAGGCAGCTAACAAAGGTGGTCCAGGATCTATAGCCGACAAATGTTTCTATAGACGGATTAGATAATAAGGGGTTCAATGATGCAGAGATGCAGAAGTTGCAAGAAGAAGAAGATCACATAAGGGAAGAAGTCCAAAGGATACAAAGGCATGATTCTAACCAAGAGGATTTCTCAAAGGAATTATTTTCTAGTGACAGAAGAGGAGAAAGAATTGAAGCTCTAGACGGAATGGGAGAGGATTCGCAGATTTTGGAGTCCGACACGAATAAATGGGAGAAACCGGAAGTGGCAGGAGAAGAAACTGAAAGTAGGCGAACAATAGAATACAAGAGAAAGAACAAAAGGCAACTCGACAAATAGGGGGAACAGGGACCAAGTTAGGAGTTCTTGATTCGAGTAGCGGCCAAGGCAAAAGAACCAGCATCAGCATGTGGAGGTATTTTTACTTGTAATCTGTCTATTCTGAATTTTATTCCTGATGATACATTGCTATAATATGTTGGTCTCTTCGGTCTAGCCACATGCGTTAATAAAGCAGAGCAGCTTCATACAGTGAATGTTCTTAGAGGAAATACAGGTAGAATATTACTGTAACGGGAAGAGGACCCAAAAAGAGTAGAGATAGAGAAAGGGGAATTAACTAGTTAATTATGTTATACATCTTCTGGAACGTTAGGGGTATGAGACAGGGGACAAAGAGTAGGCTAATTAACAATACAATCTCTAAATATAACCCGTCATTTCGCGCAATACAAGAAACCAGAATAGAGAATCCTAGGGTGGAAAACTTTGAGAGGATTAGAGCTCTTAGAGGTTTCTAGTGGAGATTTAAATCGGCAATAGGGTTTTCGGGAGGGATTGCTCTAGGAATCAACTCATCCAAGTTTGAAATAGCTGACGAGATGATTGGGACGTTCACGGTTTTTGTAAGAATTAGGTGGCGAAGTGATGATTGGAGTCATGTGGTAACTTCAGTTTATGGCCTTTACAAGTCGAGAAGGAGAGAGATGTTGTGGGACAAATTCAGAGCAATTAGAGAATGATGGATGAACCCTTGGGTGGTAGGAGGAGACTTCAAGATTACAAGATTCCAGCACAAACACAATGGAAGGGGGGCAAGCGGTAACGACAGATATAATTTCAACCATACCATAGATGACCTGCAACTCATGGAACTAAATTCGTCCGATAGAAGATTCACATGGATGAATATGCAACAGAATCCGATCCTTGCAAAGCTGGATCGAATTTTGGTGTCTGCGAATTGGGAGGAGGCATTCCCATTGGCAATGGTCAGAACCATCACAAGATACACTTCGGATCACACTTCGGATCACACCCCTTTAGCGCTACAATGCGGCAGCCGACAAAGAAACGACTGAAACCCATTCTGCTTTGAGAAAGCATGGACAATGCATGAAAACATCCGAAAGATTATTGAAGAGTCATGGAGCGCGGGTACAGAGGAAACCAACGCAATAGAAAATTGGAACACGAAGACTAGGAGATTGCGCAAGAGACTGAAGGACTGGGCTAGGCAGGAGTTTGGCGAGATCAAATGCAAGGTGGAGGAGTTGGGAGAAAGAATTAGGGTATTAGAAACGGCAGAGGAGGGAAGAGATTTAGAGGGAATGGAGGTGGAAGAACTAACTGATAGCAAATTTAAAATACATCAGTATGCGAAGATGGAGAAAAACTATTGGAGGCAACGATCCAGGATTCACTGGCTTAAGGAGGGGGATAACACAAAGTTCTTCCATAAAGTTGCTAACGGAAGAAGAAGGAAAAATTGGGTCCTTGGTATTGAGGTGGGAGACAGGTGGACCGAGGAGGAGGGGGAAATCATAAAACATCTAGAAGACAAATTCAAAGAACTGGTGGGGCAATCAAACACGCATAGATGCAAGTTATAGCAGGACTTCTGGGAGGACAATAGAATAGACGGTGGCGAGGGGATAGAAGGACAGTTCTCATTGGAAGAGGTATACCAAGCAATCAATAACCTTGGGGAAGACAAAGCTCCAGGACCCAATGGGCTACCGATCTTCTTCTATAAGCTATACTGGAAAGTTATGAAAAGGGACCTTATGGAAATCTTCAAAGAATTTCACGCCGAAGCTGCGAACATCGACAGACTGAACTATGCAAACATAATTCTTATCCCAAAAAAGAGTGACTATGAGGAGTGAGAACTTCAGACCAATTAGCATGCTTAACGGATCATTTAAAATCATCACAAAGGTTTTAGCCTCAAGATTAGCACCGCACCTACATGATGTAGTCGGCGTATCACAGAGCGGTTTCATTAAAGGGAGGGATATTATGGACAGCATCGCATCAGCTCAGAGATAGTATATAGAGGAAGTAAAGAGAACTCTGACGGATTCCTGCTTAAACTAGACTTTGAGAAATCTTATGACTCCGTGGAGTGGGATTGCGTGGATGAGGTCCTGCAGCGGAAAGGGTTTGGAGATAAATGGAGAGCGTAGATTATGAAATGCATTGGGGGGGGGATCGTTTATACAAATCAATGACAAAACAGGAAAGAAAATTAGATGTCAAAGAGATCTACGTCAGGGGGACCCATTGTCCTCATTAATATTCGCACTAGTGGCTGATGGTATAGCTGAAATGATCAGAAAGGGTAAAGCAGAACGACTTATCTCAGGAGTTCGGATAAAAGGGATCACAGAGGAATTATCGATTTTACAATATGCAGATGACACGATTATCATCGGAGAGGCAAAGGAAGAGGAGATCTTGGCAATTACGTTAATTCTGAAATGCATTCAAGCATGGGCGGGATTGAAAGTCAAGTTCAAGAAGAGCTGCATTACTCCTCTAAGCGATAATTTATCCACCCCGATTGACACTATCAAGAGTATGTTAGGATGCAAGGTGGCTACCTACCCGATTACATATCTTGGCACTCCCATTAGACTGGGTGCGTTACGAAGAGAGGACTGGCAACCTTTAATAGAGAAAGTGGAAAGGAAACTGGCAGGATGGAAGGGAAGGTTCCTTACATTCGGAGGGAGGATAACATTAATCAATTCAGTGCTCAGTAGCCTTTCGACCTATCTGATGTCAATCTACGAACTCCCGAAGTGGGTTATCAGCAGGATCGACAAGAGTAGAAGAAGGTTCCTCTGGAAGGGAGCGGACGAACAAAACAAGGGATATCATCTGGTCAAATGGGGAAGGGTATGCAAAAGGAAAGAATTCGGGGGGCTAGGAGCCTCAGACCTGAGAGATATGAACTGGGCTCTGATAAGCAAGTAATGGTGGAAGCTGAATAGGAGAAGAAACAGTTGGTGGGCCAGTTCGTTTAGTTCATACCGAAAAAGAAAAAAAATTTAGATTTGGAGGAAGAAGCCAATACGGGAAGACATCATATCTGTGGAAAGGAGTGGCAAAAGTAGGGAATATTTTCCACACAAACACATCAGTTAAACATGGGAACGAAAAAAAATACACGTTTTTGGAAAGATAAATGGTGCGGTAACAACACTCTGATGAGTTTGTACCCGGAAGCAGCAAGAAGTATGGTAAGTACAGATTCGCTTGTTGCGTATGTATGGCAAAATGACAGATTAAAGCTACAGCAAGGAGAGGAAGTGACACATGAGAGTGTCATACAAATTGAAAGATTGAATAGATTCATACGAAATGAAGGAAGGAGCACTGGAAACACAGATGACGTTAGAACTTGGTCCTTGGAGTCAAACGATAACTTCATGGTGGCATCCCTTTATAGCAGACTGAATGATGGGGGACTAGAAGCAAAAAAAGCAAAATTATATGGAAGACACAAGCGCCTATGAAGATTAAAGCTTTCCTATGGCTAGTCGCAAATGATGCAGTTTTAACAAAGGTTAATTTAGTAAAGCGAGGAATGCATATTAGCTTTGACTGTATTAGATGTAGCAATGGTAGTGAAGACTCGGACCATATCTTTTTCAAATGTCATAGGGCTAAACTAGCTTGGGAGGTTGTCAGTCGTGGGTTTGGGGCTTTGCAGAATCCTTCCTCAATTTCTGAGGCTTGGGAGTTAGGGCGTGGGGGTAGGATAAAAAAAGAGGATAGGGAGGCTTGGGACCTGGCAGTGGTCGTAACAATTTGGGGCTTGTGGCTAGACCGAAATAACTTGTATTTTCGCAATTGCAATCATAGATTTTCTGTTCTTATGCATCAAATTTACAGTTTCATTTATGCATGGGCAGGTCAGGCAGAGCAAAGAAAGAAGATATGCAGGGAGAGAGAGTAGATGGAAAATGCAAGCAAGGAAGGGGGGAGGGACTTTATTTTTTATTTTGTGTTTTCTGCTGTTGTATCTTCTTTTGATGTTGTTCAGTTAGATTGTTAAGATGCGACGTGGTCATTTTCTATTTTGCTTTGTAATCAATCCTACTTTGTTTCGTTAATCTTTCATTAATGGAACGATGATGAGGTCATCTTTATTCAAAAAAAAAAAAATTTAAGCACCACTAACAACAAAAACTATTCTAACGATAAAAAAAAACAACAAAAACTATTCTGGTCATCTTTAGTTTCCATAGTTGTGAACTACGCATATGCATATGTCGATGCTCCATGGACATTCCGTCAACACGTGTCAAATTCTCACAAGTGCCCTCCATTTATAGTTTGATCTCTTCTTTGACCTGGTCTGGTCAAAGAGAGGGGTGCCTTAGGTTCTCTCTCATGTCAGGGGCTTAGGGGGATCAGGTGCGATGTCTGCCTTCGTCGTGAAGTAGCGGTGAGAGTCAACGGGGGTTCAGTGAGGGAATGAGAATGAGGACTCAATCTGGACAGGGAGTTGTCAGATTGGCGGAGTGCCTGCGATCTATTCTATACTATTTAGAGTTGGCATTTAGGTCATTGCTGAGGTGGCGGAGGCGATCGTGCGACAGTTGGAAATGATAAACAGTGTACAAGCGAGGGTTTGAGTGAGAGAAAGCTCAAATTGGCACGAGAAATTCGCACTACCAAGGTTGGCCGATTAGTACGATTAGATTTTGTTGTATTTTTTTTGTTTGTTGGCTGGGGTGTATGAATTTCAGAACCCAGCCTGTTGGGATCTGAATTTCATAAGCCTTATTTTTGGTTGAATGTTTTGTTAAATCTTTTTAATAAAACGCGGGGGGCATTCTACCCACCGTTTAACGATAAAAAAAAGTGACCTCCATTTATGATATGCTAGATTCAGGGTACATGCTCTGCACTTGTGAAGAAGTACATAGATTCGGTATGAATTACTAAAGATGAACTAATTAAATGTTTACAAGGCATGGTGAAGGAGACAAAGAATTAGATATAAAAAAAATTGAGAAAAAAAGTGACATCGTCACAGCTTCATTAATAAAACATTAACGAAACAAGTAGTCTAATAATTATACATCAATCCGTTCCTAGAATGGAACAGTGGAGAACTATTACAAAGCTAAGCCTACAATCCTAACTGAACTTGTAGACGAGGCATGTGCACCATGTTCTCCCTCCTAACCCTCCAGCTGTGATTTGAATTCCAGAGAAATCTAATTTGGCATTCAAAATCCATCGACCAATCTCTCCACCCCAGAAAATCCGTCCACCTTCCCCCAAACGTCCACTATGGCAGCAACCACAACCACCGTCTCTTGCTGGCATGCTAACTCCTCTCCTCAAGACGTTGTCGTCGTGTGTCCTCCAAACTAACCCCACCACGACGCCATCTTTCGATTGCGTCAAATCCAGTTCTCAACAGTAGCCGAGCACCATCGCCTATCAAATGAGACGATTGTACTCTCCGTTCACTCCATCAATTATAATTTGAGTTTCAAACCAACTCTAGTTTGAAATTCAAATTACACCAAAAATTCTCCTCACATTCCCCCACTAAATTTTGAATTTCAAAAATCTATATTGAAATTCAAAATTCACGAAAACACCCCTACCACCCTTCGAAATCAAATTTGAATTTCGAAACCCTAATTCAAAATTCAAATTTGAATAACACACCCTAATTCAAAATTCAAAAATTGAATTTCTTTCATACTCCCCAAACTATAATTTGAATTTCAAAAGTCTACATTGAACTTCAAACTTCATCGAATTCTCCCCCTCCAAAATCAAATTTGAATTTGAATTTCAAAACCCTAAACTGAAATTCAAAAATGATCCAAATCTCTCTCACAATGTATGTTTTGAATTTCAAAAATCTAAATTGAAATCCAAAAAAACATCTAAATCTTTCCCTCCATACCCCAATGAAATTTGAATTTCAAAACCCTATTTTTGAAATTCAAAATTCAAAATTCAAAATTCCATTCAAAATTCTCTCCATGTTCACTAACTCAACCTCGGCCACATATAACCTTAGGTTAAAAGAATTGAGCTTCATTCCTTTTCTCAAAGTATTGTTATATACAAGTTAATATACTTAATCAATCTAATTCACTATTTTGACCAACATTTTAATTTATCAATTTCTAACAGTCCCACCAAGGCTTCATCTATGGTTATTGCAAATAGTTGCTCAAAAGACAAAGATTTATGCACTTAGTCAAGGTTTATGTATGTAAGGTTTTTATAAGAACTTGAACAAGAGAGAACTAGACGAATTGGATTTGATGGTTCATAAAGTTATAGTTTCATTATCCTACTTGTTGCTTTAAACAAACTAACAACAGTTATTGTGTGTGTAGGAAACAAGAACAATGCTGGCAAGGTCGTAAAGACTGTTATCCCTCTTGTAGCGGTCCTAGTGCTCATCTTCACTATCACCATTTTCTTTTGTAGAAGGAAATCAGAAAATTTGGTCTATCCTAAGTGCAACGATAAAAACTTGATAATGCTATTATAACTATTTGTTCCAATGATCACATTTTAGAAATAACATTGCGAATAAACTTGTGCCATTTTTCAATGCTTAGATTTGCTGAAGTAACATTTTAAGTTGAAATTTTTATTAAAAAAAACATTTTAAGTTAAAATGTACACGACTGCATAGAGTTCCTCCAATCAACATCTTACAGGAATAATTTCTTGTTTTTTTCACAGTTAATGTTCTGTTAGGTTCCACAATATTTTCTTTATAGCAGGTTGGTGAAATCAATGTTTTAAATATCATCTGTTATAACCGTTATACCGTCTGTTATATCGTTTCAGACAGGCTAACGTTACCAAAACCATTTGAAACGTTATTCGCCCGTTATATCAATGTATGTCTAAAATGTATCTACTTGATTTAATAACTGATATGTTATAAAAGAAAAATTGTCATAGACCTTTGAGTTAGGGTTCAAATCCAAACCCGATTAGGCACTAACTAATCATATAAAATGAAAGAGAGGTGAAAAAATCTGCTAAAATACATTATCTCATTCTCATCCAAACGTTTAGCACATCACCACTCCTCTCTTTGTTATTTTTGTGTAACGCACAGAGTTGTGGATCTAGGGATTTTCATTTATTGAACATGTAAAGAAGAGATTCACTTGTAATTTCTAATAATAATGGGGGGTTTGTAATTATATTATCGATAAGAGAGAGATGAAAGAAACTAAAACTAATTATGTTGGAGATATGACCCAAAAAAATGTCGTATGCATCCTGATCTTCAAAATTACCAATTTAATTTTATGTTATGTATATCCTTTTTTTTAATTAAGTTAATTGCTACTATGAGAGTATATACAAAAAGAATAATAAATTAACATATCTAAGGTTAGCAAACAATAAATAAAATATTACTTTAACGTAGCATGAGCATATTGCTAGATTGCTATATGGAGTGAACAAAGAGATCTTTTACCCTGCCTTCAAGTTTTCTTTCGAAAAATTTTATTTTCTTGTCTTCAAATCTTTAATATGTAGTTATCTCTCTTTTATGTATTAGATTTTATGTAGGCAATTACACATTCGGTTATAACTATTATTACTTGTATTAGGTTACTTGTATTTGTAATATATAATGTGTAAACTTCATCTAAATCACAATTATAATACATATTTTCATATGATATGTTAACCTGATATTGTTTAAATATCACCGATATATTATCGATATCCAGTATCTGATATGAAACCCTTCTGATACGATACCGATATTTGATATTTAAAACAATGGGTTAAATAGAATAATTATGCATGAATATGTACATATGTGCTTTATATATATACAAATGTTGTTCCTCAACAAAATATTTAAGAAAAGATATATGATATATAATTGTGCTTGAGTGTGAGATCTAACTTGGATGTATGCATACATGTTTTTTAGTTTTATTTTGACCATATTATTCTCACTCGTAGGGGTAAATAAGAAATCCTATTCTTTTTTAAGGTATGGCTCAACTGGAGGAAATCTCAAGTGCAGAATCACTATTATTTGATCTATCTGTTATCAGATTTGCTACATCTATTTTTTCCGAAGCAAATAAGCTTGGACAAGGGGGTTTTGGTTATGTTTATAAGGTAGTACTTTTGTTGGGTATTGCTAATTAGACTCGATAATTCCATCTAAAATTTTCATCTTTTTCTAGAAATTTGTGTACAATCTTTGTGCTCATCAGTCTTTTTATAGGTCACATTGCACAACCGAAAGGAGATAGCAGTACTGAGGCTATCAACTATTAGAACTTGAATTTCATAAAATAGGAAACTGCTAATAATGTTTGTGAAAAAAATACAATTACAAGAAATAAAAGAATAAACCAGACACTTAAATACAGAGTCGATATTAAGATCTCTGTCCTTAAAGCAAAATTCACCCCGTAGTGTGACGGTGGTTGACGAATTGCCTCTCAGGATATAACTGTATTATCTTTCCCTGAAGAGCAGCACCCTAGCTTCAGAGATATCAGCGAACCAGTAGCTGTGTTGCACTCTCAGACTCTGACTCAGAGGAAGAAGAAGAAGAAGGAGATTTTTAATTTTTAAAATTATGTGTATTGGCAGACAAAAATTACTGGTCTTATAGGAGAAGAGGAGTAACTGAAGGGTCCATTACTTTGTAACAGCAGAGTAATTGTTCAAAAAACGTAACTGATGAGCCATTACTATGCTGTTACAGAGTAATAGTACCAGTTATAGAATTTGAAAAGCGTCAACAGTAAACTGGAAAAAAATTTGGAGCGGGGCAAAAAAAATATAGGCCAAAAGTTACTGGTCTTATAGGAGAAGAGGAGTAACTAAAGGGTCCATTACTCTGTAACAGCAAAGTAATGGTTCAAAAAACGTAACTGATGAGCCATTACTCTGCTGTTACAGAGTAATTGTACTAGTTACAGAATTTAAAAAGCCTCAATAGTAAATTGGAGAAAATTTTGGAGCGGGGCAAAAAAAAATATAGGCCAAGCCAAGCCAAGCCATGCCCGGAGCAGGGGCCGGGCGCGCGCGCGCACGTGTGTATTTGTAATTTTGGCTAGGTCCTCTCTCCACTACACATTAGTGGTAACCTCAGGGCTACGCCCTTTAGTCCATTTCTTTAGCTTATATACTAGAGAAATCTTTCCTATCTTCTGATGTGGAACTATCCATTCCAAATTCCCAAATTAGTACATTTCGAGTACCCAAGACCTACATTTCTCATTCATACGGAAACCGTTTTTGGCAAATGAGTACATTACGGAATAGTGCTCAACGAGAGGAACGTAATCCAATCACTTTCCAGCACCGCCGGTGGCGGAGCCCACCGAAATACGGCCTGAAAAATATGTACTCATTTGAACGTAACTAATGAGCCATTACTCTGCTATTACAGAGTAATAGTACCAGTTACAGAATTTGAAAAGCTTCAATAATAAACTGGGGAAAATTTTGGAGCGGGAAAAAAAAAGTATAGGCCAAGCCAAGCCAAGCCAGACCAAACCAGACCGAGCCGAGCCGAGCGAAGCCGAGGCGAAGCCGGGGCCGGGGCCGGGGCGGGGGGGCGCGCGCGCATGTGTATTTGTAATTTTGGCTAGGTCCTCTCTCCACTACACGTTAGTGGTAACCCCAGGGTTATGCCCTTTAGTTCATTTCTTTAGCTTATATACTAGAGAAATCTTTTCCATCTTCTGATGTGGGACTATCCATTCCAAATTCTAAGTTAGTACATTTCGAGTACCCAACTTTGGACCTACATTTCTCATTCATACAAGAACCATTTTTTGCAAATGAGTACATTACAGAATAGTACTCGACGAGAAGAACGTAATCCAATCACTTTCCGGTGCCGCGGGGGGCTGGAGCCCACCGGAATCCGGCCTGGAAAATATGCCAAAAATATTTTCAACAATCCCCCACATGAAAGGAAATTACCAGACTATGCAATCCAGACACGACAGAAAAAAATATGACAGAAAAGACTCTGAGAGTACAATCGAAAAATCATTGCATCAGGAATGGTAGTAATTTTTCAACTTTGAACCAACCTTAGTGAGTAGCCATTGGATTTACTTGACCAGGTAGTGAACATGATGTCTTGAACTACCCGGACATTTATCTGAACCTAGACAATAACTTTCACACAGTTTCATCTCCTCACAGAACTAGGTTCTCTTGTTGTATTCATTTTGGCCTTGAACAACCCTGGTTAATCGTGAGTGAACTTGGAGAATGTAGCCTCTCTTCATTCTCCTAGAAATGGCCCCATTTCACACTCACTAGGTGATTGCCCATAAAGAGTATCCTGCCATACCACACTTTTATTTCAAAGTTATGGGAATCATTAAAAGTCAAGCTTATCCTAACTCCTTGCAGGCAGCACTGTTTTATCATCCTAAGAGTGAGTATGAGATTTTAATCTCTCGGTGCTCACGTCGATTCAACAAGATTTAGTTGTCCCCTTGAACCTAGATCTTGGGATCTCCAATTCCTAGGTAGGATTTTCATCAAGTATACTCTTTCTTCATAGGATTTAAACCCATTACTCTTGATGATCTCACAACTTGCTCTCGTGACAAACCTTTAGTAAATGGACCCACAGATTGTCGGCCAATTTTATATACTCCATAGAAATTATTCTATTTGAGAGCAGTTGTCTAAAAGTTTTGCGTCGCCTTCTAATGTGATGAGACTCACCATTATACATACAACTCACTGCCCTTGCTATAGCCGATTGGCTGTCACAGTGTACACATATAGCAGGCACTGGTTTTTTCCACATGGGAATATCCTCTAAAAAGTTTCGAAGCCACTCTGCTTCCTCTGCCGCTTTGTCTGAAGCAATAAACTCAGATTCCATGGTGGATCTGGCCAGTAACGTTTGTTTAGAGGATTTTCATGACACAGCTACACCACCAAGAGTGAAGCCATACCCACTTGTGGATTTCAAGTTCTTGGAGTCCGATATCCAGTTGGCATCACTGTAGCCTTTTAGTGCTGCTGGATATCTCTGGTGTAATGCAGCCAAAAACTCTGAGTATGTCACAAGTAGTTCAATACTCTAGTTATTCCTTTCTAGTAACTTTTTCCTGGATTACTTGTGTAGCAGCTCAGTACATTTACTGAATGTACCAAGTCCGGTCTTGTATAATTTGTTAAGTACATCAGACTACTGATTACACATGCATATTCAAATTGTGATATGTTATCACCTGTGTTTTTGAACAAGTGAAGACTGGGATCCACATGACTTTTGGCAGTCCCATTGGAGTAATTCTTGAATCTTTCAAGTACTTTCTCAGCGTAATGAGCTTGAGACAAAGTAATTTCCTCAGACGTCCTGGAAACTTTGATTCATAGTATGACATCTGCAACTCCCAAATCTTTCATATCAAACTTACCACTAAGCATGTTCTTAGTTTGTTTGATAATGTCATTATTGCTACCAATAATGAGCATGTTATCTACATAGAGATACACCACAATGTATCCATTTGAAGTATCTTTGATATAGATACACTTATCACATTCATTTATTTTGAAACCATTAGACATCATAACATTGTCAAATTTTGCATGCCACTGCTTTGGAGCTTGTTTCAGTCCGCAGAAGAATTTTACAAGCCTGCACACCTTGTTTTCCTGTCTAGGAACTACGTAACCCTCAGATTATTTCATGTATATTTCTTCTTCTAAATCCCCATTTAGAATTGTGGTTTTGACATCCATTTGATGTATTTCAAGATTATGTAGAGCTGCAATAGATATCAGCATTCTTATGGAAGTTATTCTTGTGACCAGAGAATAAGTATCAAATAATTCTAGGCCTTTCTTTTGCCTAAATCCTTGTACCACAAGTCTCGCCTTATGTTTCTCTATTGAACCATCTAGTTTTAATTTTTGTTTGAAAATCCATTTGCATCCTAGAGATTTACACCCAGAAGGCAAATCGACCAACTCCCATGTATGATTTTGCATAATGGAGTATATTTCACTTTGATTGCTTCCATCCACATAGGAACATCAGGCGTAGACATAGCTTTCTTGAATGGTCTGGGCTCATTCTCTAACAGAAAGGCCATTACAAAGTCAGGCCCAAATGACTTTGATGTTCTAGCCCGTTTACTTCGTCTAGGTTCATTATTATCATCTCCTGGTTCATCAACCGAAGTGCTTGCATTCCCTTGCTCACGTGTACATTTGGGATACGTAGCATCCTTGCACGGAAACACGTGTTCAAAGAAGGCATTCCTTGATTCCATTATTGTATTCACATGGATGTCCGGTATATCCGATTTATATACCAAGAACCGATATGCACTACTGTTGTATGCATAGCCTATGAATATGCAATCAATGGTCTTAAGTCCTATTGTGACCTGTTGTAACCCCTGTTTCCCATTTCTTGTATTTTGGGTGTTTTTTTTTTTTTTTTTGTATTTTATGTATTTAAAATTTGTATAACTTTCTTTTCGCTTTTAAATTCTTTTTCAACAATTATATTTTTAATTGATCGAATTTTAACAAAATATTATTTCGGTTTCTAAGAAATTCTCTATTTCATTTATTATTCGAAATTTATATTTATGACGGTGTATTTTAATTTTATTTTACATTTCTAAGTAATCAACTATTTATTTTATATATTATTACTGTTTGGATTATTTTAATAAGTCTATTAAACTTGAATGTCCATTTTGGACATATATGTGTATATTATTATTATATCTATTTTTACTATTATTGTTATTATCATTATTGTTATTGTTATTATTATTATTATTATTACTTTGATTTCTTATTAAAACCCCATTTCTACTTGTTAATTTTATTTATAGTCATTTCAAAATAAATTCTATATTGATTATTTTATTTTTCTATTAGATCCTAATTTAACCCAATACTAGTTGGATCCTATATCATCTAACCCTATACCTAACCCAATTCCATATTGGATTTCAACCCGCTTACCCAAAACCCATTAACCTATATATATAACCCTATTCTAATACCCTAACCCTAACCCTATTTTCCACTCTTAAGCCCCCAGCCGCCTATACTAACCCCCCTGTTCATCCCTACCATCTCAACCCTAGCCACCACCCTTCTCATCCTCTTTCCCTCTTCAGTTGTGAAACCCCTCTCTCCCTCTACCTGTGTGCACCCCATCATCCTGCTCCTTCCCTTTCCACCTCCTCAGCCCCGACGCAGCAACTGTAGCGCTCACCCCTGCGTTGTGCCACCCTCCTACTCCACCAGACCGTAGCCAGCCAGAGTGACGCAACACCAGTCCCCTGTGTCACGCCGCTACCTCACCCCGACCACCACAGCGACGGTGACTGCACCCAGTGCTCCCCCTTCCTGTCGCGGGCTCCCCTACCTCACCGCGATGCCAGTAGCCACCTCCCGTTTAGCGCCAGACCCCCTGCCAGCTCTATGCTCCTCCTGCATCGCCTACAGTAGCGACTACGGCATCAACAGCCAGCGAAGCCGCCTTCAGCATGCCAACAGCCGCAGCAATCAACACCCCCATCGCGACTTTCCGTTGCAGCGACACTACACCCCAGTCGCGCTATCGCCCGCCGTCGACAGCCTCCGAGCCCACTGTTGCCTGCTTTGGTGATCGGTTGATCTTGGCCGTTCGATCTTGATCATCCGATCATATCCTAGCCATCCGATCTTGTTGATATCGATCATTACCTCTTGATCTCTTGGATCTAGCCGTTGGATCTCTTGATCTTCATCATCTTGATACATTGATCTTGGCCGTTAGATTTGCATTGATCATCATCACCATCATCATCATCATCAAGATCTTGATCTCGAACGTCAGATCTCTTTTGATCATCGCGATCGTGATCATCATCTTGATCTTGATCTTGATCTTGATCTTGATCTTTAATCTCAGTCGTTCGATCGACCGATCATACTTGATCTCGACCCTCGATCGTCTCGTTCGTCTTCTACTTAGTGAGTTAAACATTTGATCCACTTTTTGTTCTCATTTATCAAATTGTCAATAATGGTGTATTTACTCTTTTGGTACTCTTCTAATTCTTATATATTTTATATTCGATCTCGACCATTGGATTCGCTTGATCTTCATCTTGATCACCATCTTGATCATCGAGATCCGTGCCCGATCGTGATTATCGTGATCGTTTGCTCGTCGTCGTGTCGCCGGGATTCTGATCCCGTTATTCTTTGCATAATCGGATTAATCTAACATCGTCCTAAAAGCAAGTCATCTCACTTTCGAATTATATTGAATCACATTCGAAATTGTTTATTGAATCCTGCAAGTAGATCCATATTGATTATTGTATATTGTTATTGTTATCTATCGTTGGGATACTACGGATTTATACGAGCGAATCCAAATAGTAGTCTTGACTTCGTGCCTTTTTTGCCTCCAATGTATAGAGATCTTGCATGCATTCATGTAGTTAATTATTGAATATAGGGATAGGAATTATTATTGTATTTCATGTCATTATATTATACAACTATTATAGATTGTATACTAGTATTGATTGTTTATATGATTGATGATGGTGTATTAGTTGATTGTGATTAGTAAGATTATGAGCATTATACATCTTAATACTATGTTCACATAGATGTAACTTGCTGTGATTTATATTATCGACCCCTAACTCATCGTTCATAACATTCTAATCATTTTATGCATGAAAAATATATTGAGACCCCGAAATTTACTGCCAACCTGAACATTACCATGTTGTTTCGACCTAGATAATGTCACCAAAATCAATAACTTCCTGAATATGAAATGTAGCCCCAGATATCTAGTTTACTACCCTTTTGACGGAATCAAATTCCAAGTTATGGTTTGTGAGTTATCACAGTTTTACTGCTGCTGTGTCGTAGAATTCCAGATTCTAAAAACTGCTGCATCACTCTGATTTACAATTAATTTAACCATGCTACCTGTAAGATAATGACTTGAATTTTGCATGCTGATACTAGACACACTAGAGAATATTCCATAATTTTCTTGGAATTAATTAATGCATTTTCAGACCTGTTTCATATGTATAAACACAATTTTATAAGTTCTGGCTGAACACAAATCCTGTGTAGTTTTCTATTTTGACACTTGATGCTACAACTTTTATGTATCTTATTTATATGCGTTGGAACCGGGAAGGAGTCTAGTTTCTATAAATTCTGACGGATCCACATTTTCTATCCTGTAGCAACGGGAATTTTAATTTTGGTACAGCAACCTACTGCTGTTCAGAATTGGGTTTCTATGTTTAATGATATATAATTGAATCTATAATGTTGAATTTGGTGTATTTAATTGTATAGAGTACATTGCATGATCTTAGGGTTGTGTTGTCATCATTCTACTGTCCCTTATTAATCTCCTTATCGTTTCCCATTGATATATCTGTCTCCATTATTCTCTAATAGTATTGTATGTTAATTGAATAAAAGAATGTTAATCAAGTCGTAGTTAAGGGTTGACCAGAATAGTTGATAATATAGTGATTGTACTCGGAATTGTGGGCTTTGTTCCCAAAATATTGTGTTGGCTAGTGCTATCGATTTATTGTTGGATTACTGACTACAGTATCCCAATTCATCGTGTATTGTTTTAGAATTATCGTGCTGACTATTGTTATTGTTATTGTGTAAGAAATTGCTATTGTTATCGTGCGAGTACATGACCTATAGAATCTCCCACCTTAGTCTAAACGAAATTGATTGTATGCATGGAACCTGTAGTATGGGATGCAGTAGTACATGCATTAGTTAAGACTAAAATGAATAATAGACTTAAGATTTTCATCGCATTGTCATTGCATTTTGTCATTGTCATTGAATAGTGTTATCGTTATTGTTTACTATGATTATTATTGTTTCTTGTTATCGTTATACATCATCGTTATTACACATTGTACTATTATCACTTTGTCACTGTTCAATACTATTGATTTCATTGTTTATTGAATTCATCGTTAGACCGTTATTGTCATTGTTCCTCTGCTTCTCTACTTGCTTTCCATAATTTGCTCTAAGGACATATTTTTCCTCTCTTTTAGATGAACAACTTACAGGTAATCAGGGAGATTTTCCTGATGGACTAGGAGAACAACAATGATGAAAGACTTGGGTTGCTGTGCCGTTGAATAATTATTGTTTCTTTTTTTGAACCTTAATAATTGAACATTGTTGTATTTGTGGGCTTTTGACCCGAATAATGTCATTGTTGATTCAAGATGTTGGATTTATTTTATGTTGGTTATTTTATGCTTAAATTTCAAGTATTGTTATTTATGTGATTACTTGTTTTATTTGCAAAATAACTTCCTGTTTTATATTGTTGAGTTGAATCGATGACAGCCTATGAATGATGCAAGTCATTCGCTGGGCCATGTCACGTGCTTGTATTCCGTATTTTTGGGAAGCAGGGCGTGGCACCTGTTTTGGATTATGTACTGCCACTTTTGCTAGACACTCTCACACTTTGAGGTATTTATACGATGGTACATTACCTTTCCATAGTTCGTAGGTGTCTTGCCAGTTTTCTTGTGAGGTATTTTATTGAGAATATAATTGACAGTCAGCAACGCTTCCCCCCACATGTTTTGGGGTTACCCAAAATTCAACAACAAGACATTCATCATCTCCTTTAGAGTTCGGTTCTTGCACTCGACAGTACCGTTTGATTCAAGTGAGTAAGGAGCAATTGTCTGCGGAACTATTCCATGTTCAGAGCATAACATATTAAATGGTGCATCATATTCCCCTCCTCTATCACTCCTAACGATTTTAATCGTTTTGCCAAGTTGATTCTCAAGCTCAAGCTTATATTCCTTGAATTTATCCAAGGCCTCATTTCTGCTATGTAACAAGTATACATAACAGAATTTTGTGCAATCGTCTATGAATGTCACAAAATACTTTTTGCCGCTTCTGGTTTGCACGTATTTTAAATCACACAGATCCGTGTGAATTAAACCTAGAGTTTCAGTGTTTTTTTCTACAGAACGGGATGGAGTTTTAGTGAGTTTGGCCTCTGTGCAAACTTCATATTTTTCGCAGTTGTCTACCTTAAATTTTGGTAGTAAATTCATGTTAATTAATCTACGCAGAGAATTGAAATTAACATGGCCTAGCTTTCATGCCAAACAGAAGAAGACTCAACAACATAAGCAACATGAATAATTTCATTAATTTTGAGAACGACAGTAACAACAGATTTTGGGATGACTGTCATTACATTGAATTTGAACCGTCCATCCTTCACATACCCTTTTCCCAAGTACACCCCATTCTTTGAAAGTACAAAATTATCAGAAGCAAGAACGACCCTAAATCCATTCTTGCTTAGCAAAGATCCCGAGACCAGGTTCTTTCTAATATCTGGAACGCGCAACACATTGGTTAGTGTTAGTTTCTTGCCTGAAGTCATCTTCAGCACTATCATTCCTGTTCCTTCAATCTTGGAGGTGGAAGAATTACCCATGAACAACTGTTCATCCTTGTTGCATTTCTGGTATGAGGTGAACATCTTTTTGTCCAAGCAGATCTGCAGATCTGCTTGGTGACCCTAGTATCGTACAACCACTCACGAGGATTTCTCTCTACCAGATTTACCTCCGATATAACAGCACAGAGGTCCAAGTCAGAGAGAGCAGTGGACAGGTTCTCAGCAATGTGCGCATGGAATTTGTCATTCCCTTTTGCCTGTCCAGTACCAGCACGGTTGTTATCCTTGCTACGACAGTCAAAGATTTTGTGCCTCAGCTTACCACACTCGCGGCATTTTCCTGCAAACCTTTTTGTGGCAGGTTTTTTGTTCGAGGCCTGTGACAAGAACTTCCTCTTTTTTCCCTTTTGTTCGTGCTCCACCATGTTGGCCTTTTCTATGGACTGATGTCCATAGGACTTATCAGCCTTGCGATTCTTCTCTTCAATCCGCAACCTGACAATCAGGTCCTCAAGAGACATCTCCTTTCGCTTGTGCTTGAGGTAGTTCTTGAAGTCCTTCCATCCAGGTGGAAGCTTCTCAATGAACGCTGCAACCTGGAATGGTTCACACAACGTCATGTTCTCTGCAGTGATTTCGTGCATTATCACCTGCAGTTCCTGAATTTGACTCACAACTATCTTTGAGTCAACCATCTTGCAGTCCAGAAATTTGCCAACTACAAACTTCTTGGAGCCGGCATCTTCTATTTTGTACTTCTTCTCCAAAGACCCCCACAGAAGTTAGGAAGTCTTGAAGACACAGTAGACATTGTATAGCGGGTCTACTAAGCCGTTCAGGATGTAATTTTTGCATAGATAATCACCCTGAGTCCATGCATCAACTGCAGCAACGGAGTGCGCATCCATAGGTGCGAGCATAGAGGCTGTTTCAGTGAGCAACTTGTTAACCTTCAAGGTGGTCAGGTAGAACTGCATCTTCCCTTGCCACTTCTTGAATCCAATTCCATTGAACTTTTCTGGTTTTTCTCCCACAATTATATGTATGGGCAGAACGACCGTTTGTGCCGCAACCGATTGTGCAGTCACATTTTGGGTCACTGGTATTTGTGCACTGAGAAGTCCACTGACATTTTTGTTTTGTGTGTTTCCCATTTTTCCAAACAGTTAAAATTGAACTGTTAGTTTGTTTTTCCGAAATGATAACAGTACATGTAAATAATCTTCACAAAAACTGTTAGAACAGAGAAAAAATTTTGCTTTAAGATAGTTAGAAATTGAATTTCATAAAATAGAAAACTGCTAACAATGTTTGTGAAGAAATACAATTATAGGAAATAAAAGAACAAACCAGACACTTCAATACAGAGGCAAAATTAAGATCTATGTCCTTAAAGCAAAATTTGCCTCGTAGTATGACGGTGGTTGACGAATTGCCTCCCAGGATACAAATGTATTACCTTTTCCTGAAGAGCAGCACCCTAGCTTCAGAGATATCAGTGAACTAGTAGTTGTGTTGCACCCTCAGACTTTGACTCAGAGGAAGAAGAAGAAGGAGATTTTTAATTTTTAAAAATCTGTGTATTGGCAGACAAAAATTACTGGTCTTATTACTCTGTAACAGCAGAGTAATGGTTCAAAAAACGTAACTGATGAGCCATTACTCTGCTGTTACAGAGTAATGGTACCTGTAACCCCTGTTTCCATTTATACAGATTTGTATTTTTCTTTTCTTGTATTCTGGTATTTAAAATCTTCCATATAAATTTTCCTACTCTTTCGAACCCAAATTTTTGCATTCATTTAAATACCCGACTATTTTATTTGAACCCAGAATTTCAACCTACACTATTTATCACTATTTGATTATTTAACTCCTGATTATTATTTTACTACTATTATTCTTATTATCGGCATTATTATTATTATTATTATTATTATTATTATTATTATTATTATTATTATTATTATTATTATTATTATTATGTGTTGTTATTTTTATTATTGTTATTATTTTGTTA
Source organism: Hemerocallis citrina (assembly GCA_017893485.1). NCBI lineage: Eukaryota > Viridiplantae > Streptophyta > Magnoliopsida > Asparagales > Asphodelaceae > Hemerocallis > Hemerocallis citrina. The sequence goes on along the minus strand of CM030360.1, from coordinate 198,300,278 downwards.
AAGCTCATTGTTTTGATCTATATTATTTTTCAACTATTTAATTTGAAGCCAATTGTTTAATTAATTATCATAAGCCCAATCCTATAACTAGTTGATTAAATTGCTTTGAGCTCATAAACCAAGCCCAAATCCAATCCAGTACTCATATATAATTGTATAGACTCCATCCTATATGATTACATTCAAATTCCCACATTCTAATCCACCCATACACAACCCCTCACATTCCCCCACTCTTCTTATTCCGTAACCTCATAACCCCCCACTATTATTACTACCCATTATTATATTATATTTATTATATCATATTTATTATTTTATATATTATATTATATAACCCCCCCCCCCTCCGTTCTTTCTCTCTCCCGTCTCTTCCTTTTCCCATGCTCTTTCTCTCTCTCTCTCTGTTTCGAAACCAAAACAGAGGACCTTGGACTTCATCTTCCTTGCGAGCTGCCTTGCCCCCCCACCGCACTCGCCCTCCACTCAACACCGCATCCTCGTCGCCCCCGAGCCCCAACCTCCGAGAACCCTCCACTGCAGCGACCACCACGCCCCAGTGCTCCTTCGCCTTCTCCTCCATTCTCGTCTTCGTTCCTTTAGCCGCCCACGCTCCTCAATGCCAGCGAACAGTGCCGCCACGCCCAATGCGCCTCATCCCGCGTCCCTCTCTGTGTCGTGTAGCTCCTCCGATGACAACGATAGCCGCAACGACCTTCCCCCCGTCATGCTGCTCACACCAGCCTGTGCACCACACCTCCCTCCGTCGAAGCCGTCATCCCCTCTCCTCCTCTTTACGGCTGTCAGTCGAGCCCCCTTGACAGCCAGCGGTGCCTCCCTGCATCGTCTTTAGCCATAACAGTGGTAGCATCTTCCAGCAGTCGCCCCCTCCGGCCTGCCCTCCCGACACCGGTGCTGCCCTGTGCGCCGTCCACCGGCCATCGCCTTGCCGTCCTGTGCCGATGACAGTGCACTCCCTATTGGCTTTTGCTGTTATGTGGGTTTTGATCTTGTGGATTGTGAGCCGTCCGATTGACTTGATCATCTTGATCTTGATTTGATTGATTCCTAGCCATCCGTTGATTTGATCCTGATCATCACCATCGGGGTGATCTTGGTCGTCCGTTGGATCTTGATCATCATGCTTGATTGGATGTGGGCCGTCGATCTCATCTTGATCATCCGATTAGATCCTACCCGTCCGATCTCTTCTTGATCGTCACGATCATGATGATCATCAACTTCCTTTGATTGCAGCCATTCGATCGATCGATCTTGATCTTCATCATTATCTTCATCATCAGGAAAATCTTACCGTCCGATCTGATCCGATCATCTTGATCTTGATCTTCGATCTCAGCCATCCGATTGTGTTCGTGATTGGTTCGTGTGTTCGTTCGACCCGTTTGTTGTGTTCGTGCCGGGAATCTGTTCCCATTATTCTTGTTCTTGCTTCGTTTCTGTCTTCGTCTCTTAGGCAAATATCCTCTTGTATAACTCGTTTGTTTTCGTACAAGCTTCCTTTGAAAAATACCGCAAGTACATTCCTTGACTATCCGTTATAAATTCTAATTCGTATTCATCAATTTGGGCTTGAAATCTGTTACTATACAAAATCGGTTGATCCCGTATTCCTACATGATCATATGCATTACATGAACACGATTGATACACACATATGTACTCTTAGGATTATACATGATTATGTGCATAATTGTTTTACCCGTGATAGTAGTCTAAATATGATATCTTGTTATTGTTGATTAAAATTTATAAAAGTAACAAGTCGGGGTATAAGGATAAGGACCATAGTAGTGGACAATATAAGTAAGTATACTCGTAAGGGGGTCCGTGTTTTCCAGTACATGGTTCATGAACTTGTTGTATCTTGATGTATTCATGAAGCCATTACTTGGCTCATGAACTTATTGTATTCATGTACCCATTGTGTGGTTCTTGAACTTGTTAGTGGATCACGAACTTGTTACTTTATTTTCGTATTCATGAACCATGCTTGCTTGATACTTGATACCTGAATACACCGCCTTATAAAATCCACCACTAGGCCTAAGCGTAACTGATTGTATGTAGCAAGCATGTAGTATAAGTATGGATGCATGAAGTGCTACCTAAATAGAATTAAACAAAAGACATGATATTAACACGTGCACTTGCATGATCCGATTACATGTTACATGTTCTTATTGACTTGTTTACTTGATTGCTTGTTTACATGCCACTTGTTTCATGATGTCTTGTTCATGATCCACTCCATGATATTTTTCCTGCTTCTTGTTTCGTTTAATATTTGTCTCCTTAGCTTGTACCACTTGCGGCCCGTGACTTGCATTAACGGGTGCCTTCTTGTTTCTTTTTTTGTATTAATGTACTTGCAAGTCCGAATGGAGAGTTACCAGAAGGTGTTGCTGATCAAGTGTTTTAGTCTTGTTGATTATCATGTTATCTTTAGTTCATGTTTTATTCATGCTACTCTTTATTGTAATCCGGGCATGTTTGACCCGTAACTATATTTTTATTTCCAGCTGTTGGTTATGTTATGGACTATGTCATGTACTTTTGTTATCCTATTGTGATTTTACATGTCTATGTGGTTTGTGTTGTTATCTTGTTGTTGAGTTACATGTACAGCTTATGAATGGTGTATTCGTATCAATCGCTAGGCCTCAGTCACGTGCTCGTATTTTCGTATTTTGGGAAGCGGGGCGTGACAGTACCAGTTACAGAATTTGAAAAGCCTCAACAGTAAACTGGAAAAAATTTTGGAGCCCGGGCCGGGGCCAGGCCGGGCGCGCGCGTGTGTTTGTAATTTTGGCTAGGTCTTCTCTCCACTACACGTTAGTGGTAACCATAGGGCTACGCCTTTTAGTCCATTTCTTTAGCTTATATGCTGGAGAAATCGTTCCCATCTTCCGATGTGGGACTATCCATTTCAAATTTCCAAGTTAGTAAATTTCGAGTACCCAACTTTGGACCTATATTGCTCATTCATACGGAAACCGTTTTTGGCAAATGAGTACATTACGGAATAGTACTCGACGAGCGGAACGTAATCCAATCACTTTCCGGTGCCACCGGTGGCCGGAGCCCACCGGAACCCGGCCCGGAAAATATGCCAAAAATATTTCCAACACCAACAAGCTCAAAACAAGGAATAGAAGAGCTAAAAAATGAACATGTGTTGGTTGCCAAACTTCAACATAAGAATCTTTGTTAGGCTTCTTGGTATTTGCTTGGATGAAGAAGAAAAGTTACTTGTGTATGAATATGTGTCTAATAGAAGCTTGGACACCTTTTTATTTGGTATGATATTCAGAAAATAGATTAAGAATATAAATATATATTTCATTACATAAAATCTCCATAAGGTTTTTTAAAAAAAGATACAAGTCGTCTCCGTAATTTTTTAACTTGTGCACACCGTTTAGAAGGGCACTTCTTCGAGGTTTTTTTATATTATGAACCTTAAATCTCTAATATTATAATGGGAGAGTTGGTGTTGTCATTTGTCAATATACAAATCCGTGCATTGCACGTGCAACTCTAACCCTCTCATCAATTACAACAAAACAAATAAACAAACAAAATTTCACCTATTTAAACGTGCAACACACGTGCAAAATAAATTTTCAATATTTTTTTAACACCAAACAAACACATATGTTGCAACGCACGTCCAACCCCAAAACTATTTCTTAACGTGTGATCGAAAATCATCAAACTCTTATCAAAACGTGCATCGCACGTGAAAAATACTAGTATACTTAAAGCCAATCAACAGAGTAATACTTACTTCTGTTATGTTTGTGAGTGGTGTGGATACGACAGTGGCTGAAACAAAGACAGTGAATGGACAACAAACATTTGCAGCAGCGTGAACAGCAATAAGTAACTGCCGAAGGGAGTTAGAAGGAATGAAATTATGAATTCCCTCTAGTTCTAACAGCTGGCTTCTAGTCACTGTAAACTGCAGCTGCAGGTGCTTTTCGTCCACCTGTGACTCACGACAGCTGCCGCCTACCACCAGAAGCATAAAACAGGGGTAAGTGCTCGATCTAGTTAAAACTTTAGAGAGGCTATTAATTCTTTGCAAAGCCTATACCTTAAGAGGTTTTCTGTAATCAACTCGAAATTTATTTTAACGAGGATTATTTTATTAGTTATAGCGTATGCAAGCATTTTCTATATTGGACTACCTTTTCCATTCAATTTTCTGTATCCACTATGATTATACATTGGCATCAAACTTATACCAATTTTCACTGGCCATTTGACTTGCCATTATAGATCCGATCAGATGTGAACAACAACTAAACTGGGAAAGGCGGTTCAAGATAATTGGAGGAATAGCTCAAGGTCTACTCTACCTACACGAACAATGCCACTTGAAAGTTGTACATCCAGATCTTAAGGCCAGCAACATATTGTTAGATGAAGAAATGAACCCAAAAATTTCCTGACTTTGGTTTATCCAGGTTATTTGGAAGTGAAAAACGCAATGCACAACTAGTCGAGTTATGGGAAGTTTGTAAGTCAATTTCCTTATTCTTCTTTAAGAAATATAGAAAGAGATTGATTCCCACTTATCTATCTATTGAATTTTTCAGTGGTTATATGGCACCAGAGTATGTATGCGTGGACAATTTTCTATCAAGTCTGATGTGTATAGTTTCGGAGTTCTAGTTTTGGAGATCGTGACAGGAAGGAAGAAGAATAGCTTCAATGATTCTGAACGTTATGAAGATCTTCTTAGCTATGTAAGATTTCTACGGCTTTAACATATATATATAATCTGTATTTGTAGGAATCCCATTGGCTTCCTCTGTAATCCTCTGTAATGATAAAACAGATATGTTCACCTTAAAAAAGCTCCGATAACATATTCAGTAACGAAAACAAGTATTTACTTTTGAACTGTTACGCATTAATTTAAGATGAATACTTGTGAAGATTGTACCCTATGACAATTTTATTTTTATGTTTTTTTTAAAGAAACTTGTGACAGATATTATTAGAGGACATACTCATACCCATTAAACTAGTAGAGAATGAACGATTTCCAAAACTATAGAAGAAAAAAAAGAAAAAAGATAAGGAAGCATTCAAGAAAAAGAAAAACATCGCTACAAAATTACAATATATATTCAGTATTTTTGCTTTTGTATATTGGAAGAGCTCAACTTACCTTTCACCAACCGATAAGGATACTTTCTTAATCTCTTCAAGAGTTTTGACTCCTGTATCCATGTTAAAATAAGATGTCAGCTTAAATCTAACGAAACTAATCATGTTGGAAGAGTTTGACATTCAATTCAATCGATACAAAGCAGATAAGATGAGCTGAGATACTCAACAGCAAAAATTCAACAGATTCAGGCCATTAACATGACTACTTTGTCTTCTACATTTCATATATGTATCGATAATTTTTGTAATTCTCTCTTTGCAGACATGGGATCATTGGGATAATGGAAAAGCAACTTGAAATAATAGACCCATCACTGAGTGAGGAGTACTCGGCAACTGAAGTAATGATATGCATTCAAATAGGACTTTTATGTACTCAGAACGATCCATCAGATAGACCACTCATGTCATCAATCATTCCCATACTAAACACACTCTGATCCTTCAAAGCCAGCATTTAGTTCAGAAATGACTATTTCAGGTTCAAGCGATTCAGAACAAAAATCATGGTTGGTTTTGAAGAATGGATCCTCTCGTAAACGGTCAAATATAGTCATTAATCCTAGGTAGATATTGAAACATTACAATTTCTATTTCATATATGTGCCAAGGTTGTAATATAGAAAGTTCGTGAATTATAAAGCACATTGCTAATTTTTTTCGTGAATTATAAAGCACATTGCTAATTTTGTTGTTATTTAATTATGTGGAATAAATCCTTGTCCCGCAGAATAACCATGGGAACTACTCATTTAAGAAACTTCCAAATATTAATGTTGGGTTGAAAAAAACCTAGTGCTAGAAGAAGGCTCATGTTAAGGACGGCTTCACACTGGAATAGCTTTAACAGAAAAAAAAAATAATAATAATAAAAATTAAACAAAACGTTGGAGTTAGTGAGTAGGAAAAATTTACATCTCCATCAGGAAAAAAACCTGTCATTTTGCTTCAAACCCATATGAAAAATGGTTTATACATACCTTAGTATTTCTTTCTAGTTTTTTTCAAGGTTGTCTATTTTCAGAGAGTAATTAACTTTCTCGGCTTATTTTTTATCATTCCATCTACATTCTGTTGGATATATAGGTATATTCTCAATATAATAGAATATTATTGTGTATAATGTTCTATGGGGCAACACGTGCTGTGCACTGTTATCTGTTTAATTGTTGGACCGGGTTGAGTGGGCATAAAGCCCAGTACCCTAAACCCAGTTCATCTCATATAAAAGCTGGTCTAGAGGTAGTGTTCTGTGATATTCCAATACTGATAAGCAGGGTATAATATCTTAAGCGGCTATGAGATAAACCCTAACGCTAATTACTCATCTTAATCTCTAACACATTCAGCGTTGGTATCCTATAAACGAAGAATGGAGGTGGAATCATTTAGAGACTATGCGAAGTAAAATTATTAGTCTATGTTAAACCATAGGAAATCAATCTAGTACAGACCCTTGAATTTGTAATGCAAGGCATACCCTAGAATATCAGACATATGGATCAGAAATGATTTACAGTCTTAGGGGACGCCATTGAAGTAGTATTACCAGTGCGTCGTGGTTATAAGGAATACGGGACACAAAGCAAGGCTCATGGCAGAGTAACATAAAAAAGAGAAGGATGAATAATATAGGTAAAATCATGTACAAAAAAGGAAGAGAAATATGACAAAGGCAATATGCAAGTATTCCTTTACACAAAAATGCAACAATTTTGTTATACCAGGTTCACTTGTTTATTCTTCATACTAAACCTCATCCCCCTTTTAAATTAAATGAATGATGTGCATTAATCTCTGATTTTTTTTGCCTAAATAGGCCACTTTTTGAAAATATTTGCATTTTTGGGCCAGTTTCCCAACGATTAGCGTTTTTGGGCTACTTTGTGTCACGTCAGCAGCGGCCGCTATTTTCAATAGCGGCCTCTTCATTTTCGACGTCGCTAATGGGAATAGCGATCTATGTTTTAATTTTTTTTTGAATTTTTTGTTTGCTCTCGCTATTCCCACTAGCGGCCTTATTTATATGAGGTTGCTAATGGGGTTTAACGACCTTTAATGAGCTGTATTCGAACACTTAGCAAAATCTAGAGAGCTTTTGCTCTCTGAAAAATGACAATCAATTTATTTTTAAATCTAAGGTCGCTATTCGGAATAGAGGCATTTATTGTACTAAGGTCGCTATTCCGAATAGAGAGCTTAGTTATATGACTATTTTGCAAATTTTACAAAGAACAAGAAGATTGTGTTTCTTACTGAAGGTCGCTATTGGGAATAGCGACCTCAGTTTTAAATTTTTGGGGAGAGCTCTTTAGGAATCACTCAGTTTTCAATACATTCATTCGAGGTCGCTAATCTCATTAGCAACCTCATATAACTAAGGTCGCTAGTGGGAATAGCGACAGCTAACAAAAAATTCAAAAACATTTAAAACATAGGCCGCTATTCTCATTAGCGACCTCGAAAATGAAGAGGCCGTTATTGGGAATAGCGGCCGTTGCTGACGTGGCACAAGTTAGCCCACGACTGCTAATAGTTTCGAAACTGGCCCATAATCGCAAATATTTTCAAAAAGTGGCCTATCACGGCAAAAAATTCTTAATCACTCAACCCTTGCGTGATGCAGTGTTGACCACATTATTTTGGAATATCAGAGCAATTCAGGTTCAAATCTCGTAAGGGAAATTTCGTATTGTTATGTTATACATAACATGGCTGAAAAATTGACAATGAAGTGCAATGAATCCAAACCCCAATGACAATAAGCGATGATAAACGCATTAATGCGCTGTATCTGGTGCATTCCTTAAGAGGGTATATGGTGATGTTCATGCTTTTGTATTTTTACACTGTAAAAACCCAAACTGACTTTTGTAATTCCAATCTGTATGAAAGATTCGAAGTCCCAACAATCCTTACAGTTCAAGAAACAACAGGAAAGTATTAGAAAGCAGAAAAAGAAGCGACCTGAGGTGAAGAGAGGTAGGTTAGGTACACCGTACACCCTGGAAATTGAGGAGAAGAAGAAGAGAAACAGTTTTCTTTTTCTTATGAATTTTTTGTCGTACTTACCCACTTTTTTGAAAATATTTGGGGGTCTGACCCACTTCCAAAAACAATCTGCGATCTGACTCAGTTTTGGACAAGTCAGCATAAGCCGTTATTGAAAATAACGGCATATGCCGTTTTGGACACGTCAGTATATGCCGTTATTTTCAATAACGACATTATTTTACAATTTATTTAGCATGTCGTTATTTGGAGTAACGGCATCAGTATATTTCACATACAAGTGAAAATTGGAAAAATTCTAAGTGTTGAAACAACTTAGAAATAATGCCGTTATTATCAAGAATGGCATTCGAATTACTGATGCCGTTATTGGAGATAACGACATCAGTTATAATAAAATGATATGTTGCATTTGTTTGGAACAGCGGCAACATATCATTTTATTATAACTGATGTTGTTATCTCCAATAACGGCATCAGTAATTCGAATGTCGTTTTTGGGGATAACCGCATTATTTCTAAGTTGTTTCAACACTTAGAATTTTTTTCAATTCACACTTGTATGAGAAATATACTGATGCCGTTACTCCAAATAACGGCATGCAAAATAAATTGTAAAATTATGCCGTTATTGAAAATAACGGGATATAAATAACCTATGCCGTTATTTCCAATAACGGCTTATGTTGACGTGTGCAAAATTGGGTCAGATCGCTAATTATTTTCGGAAATGGGTCAGATCCCCAAAAATTTTCAAAAAGTGGGTCCTTACAGCAAATCTTTCTTTTCTTATTGGGCTGTGAGTCAACAGACCTTTGCAGGCCAACTACAATATTTTTTTTTCTTCTTTTGTTTGTGCGTGTTAAGCGGTCAGGACCGGGTATTTGAATCTCGCTTGTATAATTTCTTATTGTGGAAAAATATGTGACTGGAAAAAAATTATTATAAATTTTGTTTATTTATGAAGAAATAAATCTTGGTTCACAAACAGAGTATTATTGATCATTCTTCATATGAATTGATTTCCCAGTGCTGCTCCCACATACAATGTTGCTCAGAGGCGAGCTCAAGTAGTGACAAGGATAAGTTCAATAATTGAATATATATTCTATCACTTCATTAAAAAAAAATCACATTGGAATATTCTTAACAATCCTTTCCAAAACGGAAAGAGTCGACCGATCACTTTTCCACCACTGAGAGAGAAGACTCTTGACTTGTAAATTACAATTCCAGGAACATCATATGGTCGATATAGAACAAAGAAAAATCGTAATAAAAAAATTTGTGGTTTTGATGCAAAAGGGAGTTCACATCTCGAGCATGATCTCCTCCACCATCCAAGAATTTAAGATGGTGGACGAATTTTCTTCCAGCTCCTGCCTCCTCTGATTAGACGAGTTTATATGAATTGCCTGTACATAAAATTTCAGCATTCGGAGTAGGCCAGAAGCCTCAGACCTCAACTCAGTAACACAAAAGATGCGGGTTTCTATCTGTCTTCTCATGATTCTCCTCCAAGTTCTCTGTTCTACACATACTACCACTGCTGACCTTCTACACATATGTGAAGGCGGTAATTATACTGCTGACAGCAGCTTCAACTCAAATCTCCAACACCTCCTCCAATCCCTTGTTAACTCCAGTACCACTTCCACTTTCACAAACCTAACTGAAGCCTCAACCCCTGGCGACACTGCCTACGGCCTCTACCTCTGCCGAGGGGACATCAACCTCTCAGAATGCCAGACCTGCATCCAGAACGCGGTAGAGGATGTATATCCCTCTTGCAATTCCTCCAAACGTGCAACCCTCTGGTATGACAAGTGTGAGCTCCGCTATTCTGACATCTGCTTCTTCTCCTCCTACCCCAACAACGGAATTGCTTTAACAAATTATAAACCCCAGAACATAACTGATACTGCCATATTCAACGAGTTGGAGAACAACCTGAAGTTCTGGCTACCTTACAAATCGGCTAATAATTCTTCGCTGATGTTTGCAACTGGGAAATTGCAGTTCAGTAAAAATGGATCGATATATGGACTGATACAATGCACCAGAGATCTTTCAGAGAGTCAGTGCAGCAACTGTATAGATGCCATTTTCCAAAAATACTTGCATGACACTGACGGGAGGAAAGCGGGGACGGTTGTTCAGCATAGCTGTAGTGTTAGGTATGAAACAGATCTATTCTTTGAAGGAGAGCCCACGGTAAATATCGACCTACTCCAACAGTCTACACCTGCCCCTCCAAATTCCGTTAACCCACGCGGCCGGAAGTCTTCTCCACATCCATCTGCACAAGCTCCACTAACACGATCCCCACCTACAAAAGCTGCACCAACACAAGCTCCACCAATACAAGGTATACAATTAAGCACCACTAACAACAAAAGCTGTTCTAGTAAGCTTTTTTTTTTCTTCTTTAGTTGTAAACTATACATATATTGTGGAGCCCTACAGATGTCATCAGTATATTGGTATGCCGATGCTCCCTGGACATTCTGCGGATACATGTCAAATTCTCACAAGTCCCCTTTACTTATGATATGCTAGATTCACGGCACATGCACTGCACTTGTAAAGAAGTATGCAGATTCAGTATGAATTAAAAAAAAAAAACATTTGTTTCTGTCAACATTCGGTATGAATGTATATGAAGTAAAGTGAAGGAGACACAAAGTATTAGATGTATGACATATTATAAACATGCGAATTTTTCTTCATTAATGCAAATATGCAATAGCCTGCGATAAAAAATTGGATGGGTGTTGGTCAGGTTTATGGATATTATGATTTGATGAATGTCACTAAATATATGTTCACACGAACCCATCAAATTGAACTATAGTATAACATGTCATGTGGACGCTATGACTTAATGAATATCACTAGTTACATGTCCCCACATACCCATCAAATTAAGCCTACAGTTCAGACAGTTGAACAAATATGAATTTGAAAAGAATTTCTAGTTTTGTGTTAGGATCTCTTTAGTAACTTGTTCGATGGAGAGAGCACTGTATCTGTCCATTAGAATTCATGCTATCTTCATCAATGCCTTTACTGACAGCTTAAGAGTGCACTGGCTTCTCCAACAAGATGAATTTACAACATGTCCCCATCTAGTTTCTAATCTTTATGGAAAGTTATAAATTCTCAAATTCCTTATTTCCTCTTAAGATTTCAATGTTATTCATTGGCTAGAAAACACCCAAGGAATTTCCATATAATTTGTCCAGGGAGCATGTTTCTTTAATAATTCTGATCTTATTGTGCACTTCTGAATCCTGCATAGCAAATACTAAAGTTCTTTTCTGGCCAGGAATTCGGAGGGGAAATAGAGGGTGGGTAACTGATGTTTATTTGTGGAAAACTTATGGAGGAAATAAGATAAAAATCCAATCCTGAATTTGTGGACACTCTTTCTCCTCCATTTAACCTGGACCATGGACTCACCCACCTCCAACCCCTCCACCATCTCCACCACATCCACCACCTTCTAAACAGCCAGAACCAACCCCCCCAACCAATCAACACCACCACCATTACAGCCACCCCCATGCCAACACCACCTTCTAAACAGCCATATAAAACTAGGTAGAGCTTCTAGCTAGAACAGACATGAGAGACTTCCAGAGAGGAAGCCCCAACAACAACAACAACAACAACCACCAACACAAACATTCGATGGTCAAGCGAGGAAGAGAGGACGAGAGCGGAAGACGACTGGAGGGAAGAGGAGCCTACGGGAATGTTGCTGCTTTTTTCGGTGTGGGAGCAAACAAATAGCGAGTTAATAATGGATAGAAACTACTAAAAGTCAAACCTGTGCCTTGGCCGTTAAAAGACGTTAGAGCTCCTGAGATTAAATCTGGATCGTTAATTGACCTCTTGTGATCTGAAATCGACGGTTGTTGATGCGGCCGATGGACCTGCAAAACGTCTGAAACACCGGGGGGTGGCCCCCGGCGACAGACCCTCCGACGCTCAAGTCAGAACTAGAAAGAGAGAGAGTAAAAACTGGTGAATTGTTGATTACCTGGAGACTGAGGGGGAGAGGAGTATTTATAGGCCTGAAAAACATTCTAGAAGCCGAATCGTGACCGTCGGATCTTTCCTGTCTCCCCCCTGAAGAGATAAGATATCCCTGTGAGAGGATAAGAGATGAGACTCCTAGCCATCATGGGCTGGGTGTCTCTCTTAGTGGGCCAAATCTGTCACTTTTTATGGACTTGAGAGAAGCCCATGTCTTGGAGTGGGCCCAAGCCTGTAAAATAGGCCTCTGATGGCTAATCTGCTTGGAGACGCTTTGAGATCTGCGCGGGGATCGTACGGCTCTGATCTGCTGCAATTTTTACCATCAACATAAGCCCCCCACTCCCGAAAGGCGATTTTCATGGCTTTCGGGAAGTAGTACGTTTTATTTTTAGAATCTGGCAAACAATCTTAACAGTCGGAGTGTTCGGAGATACCTGAAACTGATCTGTGGCTTCTGAAGGTAGTGAATATATTCCTGGATTTTTCCATATTTTTCGGATTTTTCCGAATTTTCTGGGAATTTTTGCATATTTCTTCGGATTTCTCCAAATTTTATGAAATGTTCTACAATCTCAAAATCACTATTTCGAATTTTATAATTAATAAACTCAATTCTAATTATTTTTTCGGATTTTTTATTATTTTTCCGAATTTAAATAATTATTTTTGAATTTTTTTAATTAATATTTTGAATTAAAATGAATTTTCGGGGTCTTTTTTGTAAAAACCCCCGGCTTGCACTGATCTTGGAGCAATCTGGGGCGCTCATCAAGCGGCAGCTCGCACGTCGAGGGGATCGAGCGGCTATGATCTCAGTGCCAGCGATAGGGGCGACGTGGCGCGATCGAGACCACTCATCTCGCGGCAGCTCGTCCACTGAGGGAGATCGGACGGCTGTGAGGCGAGGAGAGCTCTGGGGACGATGGAGAGCGACGTGGACGCATCTGAGCCGTCCCTTGCATTCGGTCTCACATTTTGGAGAGATCCAACAGCTGAAAATGCCAAAGAGACCCCTTAGCTCGGCGAACCAATTCGCCGAGCTACTTTTCGTCCCCTTCGGTGCATAGCTCGGCAAATGCTTCTTTGGCGAGTTCTTAAGGCTCCGTCGACGAGCTATGAGCTACGGAGCTCTGAATTTTGTCGCGAGCTATAGAGACGTCGAGGCTTCGCCGAGGTGGAGCTATGTCAAGCTCTCGCCGAGCTATGAAGATGCCGAGTTCTCGCCGAGCTATGAAGACGCCGAGTTCTCACCAAGCTATGGAGCTCGAGCTCTGTTTCGCCGAGCTACGGAGTGTTGATCTTCGCCAAGCTTTGGGTTCGCCGAACTACCGAGTATTGATCTTCGCCGAGCTATGGGTTCGCCGAGCTATGGTAGCTCGTTTCGTTCTTGCCGAGATACGGTGCTTCAAGTTCTCGCCAAGCTACCACTGATTCGTCGAGCTATGAAAGTTTCGAATCCGCCAAGCTACGAACTCGAGGTCTCGCCGAGCTATAGGACTCCGTTTTGCCGAGCTACGGAGTATTGATCTCGCCGAGCTACGAAGCTCGAGCCTTTGCCGAGCTATAGAGTTAGGATTTTTTCGAGCTCTGTTTTTGGAGATTGTCGAGCTCTGCTTTCGGCGAAACTTTCGTCGAAGTGGGAGCTCGTGACCTCGGTGTGGCGGAGCTCGACGTCGGAGGCTTTGGAGGAGGCAAGAGCGTCGAGGTCGGCGTTGCAAAGGAGGAGAAGAGCTCTGTTCTTGGGTTTTCTCTGTTCTTGGGTTTTTTTAGCTCTGTTTTGGTGGGAAAACTCGAAGAAGAAGAAGGAAAAAGCGACGCGGGTTTTCGGGTGTTCGAGTTTGGATCCGACCTGTTAAGCCCCCTTTTCTTTACTTTTTGGTTTTAGTTTGCGGGTTTGGATATTGGTTTGTGGATTTGAACCCAAACCAGACCCGAAATCTTCTTTTCCTCCCTCTTTGCATTTGTGAGCTTCTTTTTTGGGGATTTTTTGGAGCTATTTTGAGCTTGGCCTTGCATATAAATTTATATATATATATATGTATATATTGTTGTGTATATGCAACAACTCATATATATATATGTATATATAATTACTTATATGTGTATACCCAGCTTTTTACTCCATCACCGTGGATTGGCGGATCTTGTACGCATATCAATAGCTGTGCTAGCAGAGTTGTTGCATACTGGCTGTTTGATCCCAGCGAGTGTGGAGAGACAATTCTTTGACTGAGTCAATGTATGGCTCGCTATTTGTAACTAGCGAATTTAGATGGAACTCAGTGGTAGAATTGAGTGCCGAGCTTGTTGATTGGCCCCAACAAATTTATAGGGGAAACTCCGTAATCGAGTTGTGTGCTGAACTTGTTGTTTGTTCCCAACAAGCTTAGAGAGGACTCTATGACGGAGTTGGATGTTGCACCTGCTGTTTGCACCCAGCAAGCGTGTAGAGACAACTCTTTGATTGAGTTGGTCCAGAAACTGCCGTTTGACCCCGGCGAGTTTGTAGGGACAATTCTTGGCTGGGTTGGCGTGGAGCTCGTTGTTTGATCCCAGCGAGTTCGTGGAGACGACTCTGTGGTAAAATCATTTTAAAAACCGTCGTTTGGTCCCGGCGAGTTTGGAGAGGACTCTAAGACAGAGTTGGATGTTGCACCTGCTGTTTGCACCCAGCAAGCGTGTAGAGACAACTCTGAGATAGAGTTGATGTAGAAACTGCCGTTTGATCCCGGAGAGTTTGGAGAGGACTCTAAGACAGAGTTGAATGTTGCACTTGCTGTTTGGGCCCAGCAAGCGTGTAGAGACAACTCTGAGATAGAGTTGATGTAGAAACTGCCGTTTGATCCCGGCGAGTTTAGAGAAGACTATGACAGAGTTGAATGTTGCGCCTGCTGTTTGCGCCTAGCAAGCGTGTAGACTACTCTGAGATAGAGTTGTTGTAGAAACCGCCGTTTGATCCCGACGAGTTTGTAGAGGACTCTATGACAGAGTTGGATGTTGCGCTTGTTGTTTGTGCCCAGCAAGCGTGTAGAGACAACTCTTTGATTGAGTTGGTCTAGGAACTGTCGTTTGACCCCGGCGAGTTTGTAGGGGCAACTCGTGGCTAAGTTGGCGTAGAGCTCACTGTTTGATCCCAGCGAGCTTAGACAAGACTCTATGACAGAGTTGGATGTTGCACTTGCTGTTTGTGCCCAGTAAGGGTGTAGAGGCAACTCGTTGATTGAGTTGGTCCATAAACTGCCGTTTGACTCCGGCGAATTTAGAGACAACTCTGAGATAGAGGTGATGCAAAAATTGCCATTTGGTCCCGACAAGTTTGTAAGGGAGACTCCGTGATGGACTTGAGCTTGAACTTGTTGTTTGTTCCCAACAAGCTTAGAGATGGCTCTATGACAGAGTTGGAGGTTGCACCTGCTGTTTGCACCCAGCAAGCGTGTAGAGACAACTTCTTGATTAAGTTGGTCTAGAAACAGCCGTTTGACTCCGGCGCGTTTAGAGACAACTCTGAAATAGAGCTGACGTAGAAACTGTCGTTTGATCCCGGCGAGTTTGTGGGGAGAGCTATGAGATGCACTTGAGCTTGAACTTGTTGTTTGGCCCCGACAAGTTGTTAGTGTTGCTTAGGCTAAGACCATGGTGTTGAACTTGTTGTGGGGAGCCAACGAGTTGTTGATGGAGCCCAGGCAGAGTGCGGAACACTGAACCATTTGTTTGGGACAAACGAGATGTTGATGGAGCTCAAGCGGAGAGCAAAGCGCTAAACTCGTTGTTTGGGACAGACGAGTTGTTGATAGAGCTCAAGTGGATAGCAGAGCACTGAACTCGTTATTTGGGACAAACGAGTTGTTAATGGAGCTCAAGCAGCGAGTAGAGCGCTGAACTCGTTGTCTGGGACAAACGAGTTGTTGATGGAGCTCAAGTAGCGAGCAGAGCGCTAAACTCGTTGTCTGGCTTAAGCAGCGAGCAGCGCACTGAACTTGTTGTTTGGGACAAACGAGTTGTTGATGGAGCTCAAGCAGAGAGCAGAGTGCTGAACTCGTTTGGAACAGACGAGTTGTTAATGGAGCTCGAGCAGCGAGCAGAGCGCTGAACTCGTTGTTGAAGGAGCTCAAGCGAAGAGTAGAACATTGAACCCGTTGTCTGGAGCCAATGAGCTATTTGGTGGAGCTTGAGCGAAGACCAAAGTGTTGAACTCGTTGCTTGGAGCCAACAAGCTATTTGGTGAAGCTTGAGCGAAGACCAAAGTGTTGAACTCGTTGCTTGGAGCCAACGAGCTATTTGGTGAAGCTTAAGCGAAGACCAAAGTGTTAAACTCGTTGTTTGGAGCCAACGAGCTATTTGGTGAAGCTTGAGGAAAGACCAAGGCATTGAACTTGTTGTTTGGAGTAAACAAGCTATTTGGAGGAGCTTGAGCGAAGACCAAGATATTGAACTCGTTGTTTGGAGCATGGATAGAGCTCAAGCGGGGTTAGAGCATTAAACTCGTTTGGACCAACGAATTGTTTGGCAGAGCTTGAGCGAAGTCCAAGACGTTGGAGCTCGTTGTTTGGAAACAAGTTGTAGCTTGAAGGAGTTGAAGCAGTATGCTGAATGTTGAACCTACTGTTTGGAACCAACGAGTTGCCAAGCGAGCCTGAATGAAGACCAATGTGTTGAACTCATTGTTTGGAGCCAACGAGCTATTTGGTGAAGCTTGGGCGAAGACCAAGCCATTGAACTCGTTGTTTGGAGGTAACGAGCTATTTGGCAGAGCTTGAGCGAAGACCAAGGTATTAAACTTGTTGTTTGGAGCCAACGAGTTGTTGATGGAGCTCAAGCGGCGAGCGGAGCGTGAACTCATTGTTTGGAGCCAAAGAGCTATTAATGGAGCTCAAGTGGCGAGTAGAGCGCTGAACTCGTTGTTTGGGACAAACGAGCTGTTGAGGGAGCTCAAGCGGCGAGCAGAGTGCTGAACTTGTTGTTTGGAACAAACGAGTTGTTGATGGAGCTCAAGCGGAGAGCGGAGCGCTGAACTCGTTGTTTGGGACAGCAAGTTGTTGATGGAGCTCAAGCGGCGAGCAGAGCGCTGAACTCGTCGTTTGGGACAAACGAGTTATTGATGGAGCTCAAACGGAGAACAGAGCGCCGAACTCGTTGTTTGGGACAAACGAGTGTTGATGAAGCTCAAGCGGTGAGTAGAACGCTGAACTCATTGTTTGGGACAAACGAGTTGTTGATGGAGCTCAAGCGGCGAGCAGGACGCTGAACTCATTGTTTGGGACCAACAAGTTGTTGGTGGAGCTCAAGCGGCGAGCAAAGCGCTAAACTTGTTGTTTGGGACAAACGAGTTATTGATGGAGCTCAAGCGGCGAGCAGAGTGCTGAACTCATTGTTTGGGACAAATGAGTTGTTGATGGAGCTCAAGCGGAGAGCAGAGCGCTGAACTCGTTGTTTGGGACAAACGAGTTGTTGATGGAGCTCAGGCGGCGAGCAGAGCGCTGAACTCGTTGCTCGATGCTGATGAATAGTTGACCGGAGGAACCCAAGTGGCGTGCGTAGCGCCGAATTCATTGTTAGAGCGAATGAGTTGTGGGTAGTATTCTGAATCTTCTTAGTATGGAAGTGAAGTCACTTGTATTTATTCAGCGTTGAGATAATTCCATTCTTCTCTTTACTGACAAGTAGTTGCGTGCATCGAACGAGGTTCTCCGGGACACTGAGCTTGCCCTCCTTCGTGATACGCTGTGCGTGACGGAGTTGGAACTCTCCCGTTTGCACGGCGCTTCAAGCGAGACGGAGTTGGAGGTTGCTCAAGTGAAAGAGGTCGAATGAATCTGGAGTTTGCTCGTCTAAGGAAGACTTGCCTTGAATATCATTATCAAGAGTTGAAGCGGCCCTATGGAGCTGTTAGCTGGTAGGAGGCCGGCAAGGAGTTTTGTTTCTCTTAGATAGAGCATCTCTCCAATGTGTATAGCTGGAAGAACAGCTTACATGACAGTTTATCGCACAATGTTCGCAGGACTTTCGGTAGCGTTTCTTAGACTTGAAACGTGGAGTCATTGTAACTTTATTGTTGTAATGAGACTTGTAGTTTTTGGAATGAGAAGTTTTCTACATGCCGGTGTCTTGTCCTGTGATACATCGTCTGGGGAGTTGGCTAGTCGTGTGAGCTGCTCTTGGGAGAGTTAAGACTTTGGACTAGCCGTTTTGTATTTACAGACGTCTATAGTGCTACTGGATCTGAACATATGTGTTTAATGATAGTTCTGTGATTTGCAGGATTCATTTCACATGCTTGACCCTTGTTGTCATGGTAGTGTCATCGACGAGTTCTCTGTCGCTAAATAACAGGGCCTTAAGTCTGTTGCGTATAGCTTAGAGAGTTGTCGACGGTATATGACGGAGTGTAGCATTCCTCCGTCTTAAACCTAGCTAGTTGTAGGGACAACTCTGAAGGAGAGTTGTTTTCCAAACTTGCTGTATGGGGCCTCTGACGGATTGTGAGAGTCACATCGAATGGAGAGTTGAACCCCAAGTGCGGCTTTTTATAAGTGTTGCTAGGGTAACTTCGATCCATGATTTTGAACCTGTTAATCTGTTGTAGAGGAAATTTACCTAGTTGCAGGAACAGATCGAATGGCGAGTTGAACTCTGAACGTGTGTCATTACAAGTTGCGAGAGTAACTCTGAACCATGAACATGGATTCCGAACTTGTTAGTTTAAGTATTAACAGGTTGTATAAGCAGCTCGAATGTAAAGCGCACTCTGAACTTGCTTCTTTGCAAATTGACAATATCTCTTTTGAACCATGAACTGGACTTCGAACCGGTCGTCGAGGCGTTGACGGATTGCAGGAGCAGATCGAATAGCGAAGTGCACTGTGAATTTGCGTTATTGCAAATTGTTTAGAGTCCCTGTCGAGCCATGGCTATAGACTCCGAATCCGTCTTACGGGAGACTCGCAACTAGTGTTTGGTGCTGCTTAAGTGTTAAGTGTGGCACTCGACTTGTTTCCGAGCCTCCAAGGAAGTTCAACTAGTTGCAGGAACAGATCGATCGGTGAATTGTGTTCTAAGCGTGCGAGGTTGCATGCCGAAATTCCGAGTTCTGGATTCCAAACTTGCGTTGTAGAAAGCTTGTAACGAGTGTTTGGCGCCACTTTGAATGTAAGTTAGGCGTGTAGCTCGTTGTTTTCTTTGATGAATTAACAGGTTGTAGGAGCAGATCGATTGGCGAAGCGCTCTGAATTTGTTTCATTGTAAATTGCTGTAGTAACTCCGCACAATGGATGTGGGCTCCGAACCCGTCTTGTAGGAAGCTTTTAACAATTTTGGTGCCGTTTTTGTGTACAAGTTTGGCACCAAAACTCATTGTACTTCATAAGGTGTTTTACTTTTCAAGTCCCTGTTGATATCTCCTTGTCCCCCGGGTCTTCAAGTTGATGAGCCGTCAGGCGAACAACTTGGTAGACCTTGCCAGGACTTGCCTGTTTTGGAGGGAGCCCCCCATTTGTTTTGCATAGTGAAAGAGGATTCTTCTGCTGCACCAATGTGTTTGGGCATGACTATTTATCTCCGTTGAATAAGTGGAGTGGCTTCGGGAGAGGAATTCAGGTTTATTATTGTGTCATGATGAGAACTAGTTTGGACCTAGTGAAAGATGAGGTGTCAGGTTTGGAAGTTCTTGGTAGAGTTGGTTATGGCAGAGGCTTGAAGCTCGTTTACAGTTTTTGAATTATCGTGACTACTTATTGACGGTGACTCTATGGCGTCGATGGGGAGAATGGAGCCCCCCATTGTAGTGGTGTAGCATGCTTGTGCCGCCTATTGGCTTCCTACAGCTTGGCTTACGCCAGCTGTTGCTGGGAACTTCATTTTCGTGTAAAAGGCAGAGGCAACTGCGTGGAATGCCGCTAGGCCGGGACGGCCGAATATAGCATTGTATGCAGCTTTGACATCGATTACCATAAAGTCCAGTGTTTCTGTTTGAATAGCGGGGGCTTTCCCTGCTGTTACGTCGAGTGCAACAATTCCCACGACTTGGACATGTGCACCAGAGGAGTCATGAAGTGTATAACCAGCTGGCTTGAGTCGGTCTTGAGAGAGCTTGAGAGCCTGAAATGTGGCCATGAAGAGGATGTTTACTGAGCTGTCATTATCAGCCAGGATGCGGGGTACCTCATGATTTAGCATGCAAAGGTTTATGACTAATGCATCGCAATGAGGTGTTTGGACGCCTTCTAAGTCCTTGTCGGAGAAAGATATCGGGATCCCGGTGCGTTTGGCAGGCGGAATATTATCTATGGAGTTAACTTTACTAACGAAAGCTTTGCGAGAGGAGTTGGAATCTCCCCCTATCGAGTCATCATGAATGGAGTGGAAGACGGTCATGTGTTCAGAATCTTGCGACTCGCACGACCTCTGCTGACGCTTATTAGCCTTCCGGGACGGAGGATTTTTGGCGTCGTTGTCTTTCTGAACGAAGTTGGAGAGGTAGCCCCTGCGAATCAGGGCTTTCGGTTCTTCGTTATAAGTTCGAAAGATGTCAGTAGTGCGTCCATGATCTCTATGAAATGTAAACCACTTATTTTTGTCTCTTCTTCTGCTAGATGTTCACATCGTGGGGGGAAGGCGGATTATTTCGTCCTTCTCCACTTCCATGAGGATGGCTGATACGCTTGCATTGAGAGGAGTGAATTTGTCGAGGCGTGACGCTAGAGTTGGACGGCGTGAACTTGCATCGTTTTTTCTGAAAATTCCTGAGTTCTTCCTCGCTTGTGTTCTTCCGTTTGTTCTCGAAAGATGAATCGTTCTCGCCTTGAGGATAGAGAGCTTCCTCGACCCTGATATACTTGTCACTCATTTTCAGGAGCGCAATGAAACTCTTTGGGTGGCTTTCTGGCGAGGGAGGCTTTCAGGTCTTTGTTAGTGACGTTGTGGCGAAAGAGCTGCAGTTGCGACTGAAGTGTTCAAGGCAGAAATTAATCTTGCTTCAGTTGTTAAATGTTTGACGAAGTCCTTTAGCAGTTCTTCATCTTTTGCTTCCATTCTAACAGGGAAACGCTGGTCTTTTCAGCTCTCTGGCTAGCAAAGAAGTGTGCAATGAAGAGTTCCTCGGACTGATCGAAATAAAATGTGGATTCGGGTGTCAAACGTGAATACCGTTCCCTAGCTGATCATTTTAGTGTAGCGGAAAATGTCCGACACATGAGTGCATCAGTAGCGTTATAGATCATAAGCGTTTTAAAGCTCTCGATGTGGTCCATCAGGTCTGATTCCCCGTTGTAGGATTCGAATTGAGGAGCTTTGAAGTTCCTTGGAACGGGTGTATCGAGGATGGTTTGCTGAAGGGACGTTGATTTGGGCGGTAGGCCTTGTTGGACCAGTTTCTCTCATTCTTCATCTGTTCTAGGCGATCTACTTCTTGGATACGGCGAAGGACAAGGTCATCCTTCTTTTGGGATCCAGTTGAAGCATTGTGGACTAAGATGCGGTCGTACTGAGGATGTTGTTCAGGACGGTTTTGTCAGGAGCCCCCCGGTGCCTCTTCGTTGGAAGGAGCGTGATTTGGCTGTCGGGGTGACTGCTGAGAAGGAATCTGATCTTCCATAGGAGGAGCTGGTTGACGAAGAGTGGTAGTGCGACGGCTGGAGGCCGCCCCTTTACCTCCTAGTCTTTGTAGCATGGCGATAAGTCTTACTTGTGTAGTTTCCCACAGACGGCGCCAATCTGTTGCTGCTTTTTTTGGTGTGGGAGCAAACAGATAGTGAGTTAATAATGAATAGAAACTACTAAAAGTCAAACATGTGTCGTAGCCGTTAAAAGACGTTAGAGTTCCTGAGATTGAATCTGGATCGTTGATTGACCTCCTGTGATCTGAAATCGACGATTGTTGATGCGACCAATGGACCTGCAAAATGTCTGAAACATCGGGGGGTGGCCCCCGACGACAAACCCTCCGACGCTCAAGTTAGAACCAGAAAGAGAGAGAGAGTAAAAACTGGTGAATTGTTGATTACTTGGAGACTGAGGGGGAGGAGTATTTATAGGCCTGAGACATTCTAGAAGCCGAATCGTGACTGTCGGATCTTTCCTGTCTCCCCCCTGAAGAGATAAGATATCCCTGTGAAAGGATAAGAGATGAGACTCCTAGCCATCATGGGCTGAGTGTCTCTCTTAGTGGGCCTAGTCTGTCACTTTTTATGGGCTTGAGAGAAGCCCATGTCTTGGAGTGGTCCCAGGCCTGTGATGGCTAATCTGCCTGTAGACGCTTTGAGATCCGCGCAGGGATCGTACGGCTCTGATCTGCTACGATCTTTACCATCATCAGGGAACGGCATCGGCGAGACATCCAGAGAAAGAGGCCAGTCAAGCTCGAGAGAGGTTCGCATAGACCATAGAGGTATAGAAAAGAGAGATAGAACACTCAGGGATAGAAGCCCGGTGGAAACCAAGAGATACCAATCGTCATAGAGGGAAAGATGTGAGAAACAACCTCCGAGGACTAATAGATGGTACTACACTGAAGCTACAAAGGTGGGAAGAGAAGAGGCTGGGAGAAAGTCACAGCGAAGGAGTAGGACGTCGCCAGAGAGAGGTTATTAAGAAGATAGTAGATGAGGAGGGACAGTGGGTTATATACAAATCCAAGCGAGCTAGGAAGGAGGAGAGGAAGAGCTCCTCATCATCAGCGGCAGCGGCAACGGCAACAGCGACCAAACAAGCCCAATACCACAAGTGTGCGGGAAAAGGTCACACTATACACAAGTGCATCAACGATTGATTTTGCTACGCGTGTAAGAAACATGGCCACATATCGACGGTGTGTCCAAGAAACAAAGCCACAAGTTCACTAACAAAGCCGCAGCCGGTGGTGGAACCGACCACTCCGAGGGGGAAAAAACCAAATCAACCAAAACAAGGAAAGTAGCGATGAGGGTCGGAAAGTTATCAAAGCGGTTATTACACCAATACTAATCATGGCAAAGTTCGAGAAGCGTTTCAAACATTGTGTAATTATCAAAATACATATGGGACCCCACAATCACTGCGATCACTGAACTACTGTTTATTAATACACTAGCGTGCCCGAACTGTAAATGAGTTGTGCAAATAGTGAAACAAGATGTGTTACTCGTACACTGCAAGACAGGAGAAAGAGTGAAAGAAGTGTTGACATTAGGAGGCATATACAGCGATGACTTCTACGTGACATTTAGTCGATGGTTGAGAAGCTACGGAGCTCTGAAACTGAATTTACTCCCGACGATGTGGGTTCGCCTTTTCAATCTACCATATCATTGTTGGGTGAGGTCGGGGTTCTAGAATCTAGTGAGTAGCTTTGGTTTCGTGATAGCCATTGACCAGAATACTCACCTTCAAATGCCCTGAGAGTATGCTCGCATTCAAATTGGAAGTGAAAACCTGAGCCTTATTCCGTCGGTTATCCAAGCAATGTTCGAAGGAGAATGTCATGAGGTGAAGGTGATTGTGGAACAGAAGAAGCGAGACTCATTTCAGGGATTGTCAGAGCCATTAGTAATGCCCTCTGATTCACGATTCAAATTTAAGCCAGAGGTTGAAGACAACAGGCAGCCGTTAGATCAGATCAAAGGCCTGGCAAAACCATTCGATGGAGGGGCTGAAGAATAAGGCAGATGGGAAAGATACACCATTGGATCAGGATAAGGTACATCTGATCTGCTCAATCAATCAAATGGGCAAAAGGAGTACAGGAGTTGATCTGATTGGTGGGATAGCGGATAGCTGGCAAGAGAGTGCGGGGTTAAGGAAGTTGGAGATGGGACAAGTGGCGCGGCAGGATTCGGCGAAGCTGCGACACGAATGCAGAGGGGACGAGGTACTGTAAGTGACAGGGACAAGCAGGATAAGGAAGATGAGAGGCAAATAGTGACAGCAGGGCCCACTCAAACTGAAACGAGCGTACTAACTCTCTTAAAAACGGAGTTTGAAGAAGCTGTGCGAATAGCTGTGAGTGCGGTTTCAAGGCAACTTAATTTCTTGGGGTAGGCCCACGTGTGAATGGGGCTTCAGTTGGGACAGAGTATGGGAAATATACTCAATAGAGAGCTAATGGTGGAAGAAAATAAAAGTATTGCAGTTGATGAGGTTAAGGAGAATGAGAGTACTCAGGTAGCGGAGACGAAGAGAGTAAAGGCAGGGGAGAAGATGACGAGGATGGTGGAGGCGTGGGACATGAAGCGAAAGAGGAACATGGGAAGGAAACCCAAGAGGGAAGTGAGAAAGAGCACAACTATGAGGAAGATGAAGATATCGAAGCAACAAGCTTAGACGACAACATGATTGGTGCTTTGAAAGGAGTTGAAGAAGAAGAACATGATTCAAGCAGCGAAAATGAGAAGTGGGAAAGGAAGGTGCGATTCTTGGCGGGAGGGGGAAGTAAGAATATAGAGGAAGAATACAAGGATCCAAACGATGTAAGTAAGATGAGACACGGGGAGGAAACAACGAGAAAAAAGAAAAGGCAAATAGACAGGTGGGGATCCAACAGCCCAAGCGAGGAAGATCTTATCAAAGCTGCAGCTAAATCAAAGGAACCAACATCGGCGTGTGGAAGTATGTATAAGGATAAGGAGTCAATTTTGAATTTTATTTCTGGAAATATGCTTCTTTATTATGCTAGTATGGTTGGGTTAGCCATGAGATCCACTAGCGAAGAACAAGTAGAACAGATTAATGCAATTAGGGGGGAGGCTTATAGACTATGTCTATTGAACATCCTATAGGTATTTTAAATGAATAGATGTTTGGTATAGTTTCCATGTCGTATATCTTTTGGAATATTAGAGGTATGCGTTCAAGATATATGGGTAGGCTAATTAATGACACAATCGCTAGGAAGAGATCATACAAGAAACTAGGATTGAAAACCCTAAGATTATAGACTTTGAGTTCTTAAGATCGCTTAGGAATTTTGACTGGCACTAGAAGTCGGCTAATGGTTTGTCGGGAGAAATAGCTCTAGGAGTTGACACTAACATCTTTGAGACTGTGGATGATTTCATAGGGATTTTCTCAGTAACTATTAGAGTAAGACATAAGAATGACGGTTGGGAACATATGGTTACGTCGGTGTACGGGCCATACAACTCAAGAATGAGAGAGGGTTTTTGGGTAGAATTAAAAAAGATTCGTGCTGGGTGGGACGGTCCATGAGTGGTTGGAGGGAATTTTAACATAACTAGATTCCGATTTGAACATAAAGGTAGGGTCACTAACGAATCTGATAGGAATGATTTCAATCGAACTATTGATGAACTAGAGCTCATAGAAATCAGAGCTGCTGAGAGAAGATTTTTGTGGACGAATATGCAAGCAAATCCAACTTTAGCTAAACTCTATAGAATTCTAGTGTCTACGGAGTGGGAATATTTCTTCTCATTGGTGACGGTTACGGCCATGAATAGATTCACCTCCGATCATACTCCACTAGCCCTGGAGTGTAGTAACGGTAGAAGAGTAAAGCAGAGACAATTCAATTTTGAGAAGGCGTGGACCCTAGATGACAACATTAGATGGATCATCGAAGAACGTGGTCAACACCGATCATCGCAGTGGATGCTGTCTCCAAATGGAACGGTAAGATGAGGTGGTTGCGCAAACGCCTAAAATCATGGTCTAATCAAAGAGTTTGGAGAACTAAGGAGGAAAAAAGATTAGGGAAACAAGCACAAGAACTATAAAAACTGGAAGAGGATAGAAATCTTGAAGGGTCGGAATATGAGGAATTGGTCTCATGTAGAAGAGAACTCCATTGTATAGGGGAGATGGAGGAATACTATTGGAGACAGAGATCTAGGATACAATGGCTTAAGGAGGACTTCAATATGGCTTTCTTTCACAAGGTGGCAAGTGGTAGAAAACGTGACAATCACATCACAGGACTGTTCGGGGGGGGGGGGGGGGGACTTGATTGAGGATAGCGAACAAATTAGACAAGTAATTGATACGACCCTTAGAGAGTTGTTGGGAAAACAAAGAACCAATAGATGTCGTCTAATCCCTGATATGTGGAACGAAGCGAGAGTCAAGGGGAGCGAGGGTTTGGTGGAAAACTTCCCGAAGGAAGAGGTTCTAAAAGCAATCAATAATCTGGGGCAAGACAAGGCACCATAACCAAATGGTTTTCCGATCTTCTTTTATAAGCAGTATTGGGCTATCATTAAAGAAGACCTCTTAAATATTTTTCAGGAGCTATTCCAGGGGGAAGCACAGGTAGACATGCTAAACTATGCGAATGTTATCTGTGGTAGGGTAAAAAATGGCCTGGGGCCCAGCCAAGGCCCAGGACGGCTCTCACTCAAAAATAAGAAAAACAACAATCCGGCTCGGCCTCGGACCGCTACAGGCTCGGCACCGAGCCGCAAGTTCACACCCACAGAACTGGTTTCCTCGTATCCGACGAACCTCGATGGCCATCGACCTCCGATCCGCGACAGCCCCACGGGCCGTCCTCCCAGTCTGGCGAGGAATGAGGATGACCTGGCACAACCTAGGTCATCCGATTCCCCCCGGAAGCACAGGAGCCTCATGATCAGCCACGTCAGCCCTATACCACTCTTGGCACTGCCACGTCCACCCTAAACCCCCTGGGCCTCCTGCCACGTCAGGCCCATGGGCTTTCGGGTTCAGACCCGGCCCCAAAGCGGATCCAAACCCGGTTGGGATTCCCTATAAATACCAGACCCTCACCCACCTTTTCAGGTAATCAATCTTTGCCACCCAAATTTCCCTAGTTATTGCTACTCTCTCACAGAGACTGACTAGATCGTCGGAGGGTCCGCCACCGGGATAAACTCCGGTGTTTCAGGACCGTCTGCAGGTACTCGAGGCGAGGCGATTCGAGCCGATCCTCAAGCGCCGAAGCGAGCCTCCCGCTCGTCGTCCCGTGCCGCACTCTTCCCTCATTACAAATTGAGTCCGAACTCACACCTGGTGCATCCACACTGCGACCAAAAACAAACCGCATCATTACCCTAATACCAAAGAAAACGGAAGTGCTTAGGGTGTCAGACCTCAGACCCATAAGTCTTCTGAACGAAAGCTTCAAAATCATTACTAAAGTCTTGACAAGTTGACTTCACTGCATTTGATGAAGATCATTTAGGACTCACAAAGTGGATTTCTACAAGGTATAGACATAATGGATAGCATTGTTTCGGCACACGAAATGGCTTTTGGAGGGAACTAGGACAAAATGGATGGTTTTATGTTTAAATTAGACTTCGAAAAAGCATATGATATAGTAGAATAAGATTGTATTGAGGAGGTAATGGAGCGCTAGGGCGGAGCTTAGTGAGGGCCCGAGCTCCCAAAAATTTCAAAACCCCCTTCATACTATTGAAAATTTTGGAAAAACCCAAAAATATTATGATTTGCCCCTCCAAAAAATTAAATTTTCTGGTTTGGCCCCCCTAAAATTTATGAAAAAACCCGTATATATCTATATATAGCCATAAAAAATTTCCTTGGCCCTTCGGGCAAAATTGTTCTAGCTTTGCCCCTGATAGAGCGCAGAGGGTTGGAGATAAATGGAGAGGGTGGATAAGGAAATGTATCAAAGGTGGTAAGTCATTCGTACAAATGAACAGAGAATACGAGAATGAAATTAGGTGTGAAAGAGGATTCTGGCAGGGAGATCCCGTCGCCGCTGATTTTTACCCTAATCGTTGATGGTCTTGCAGAAATGATAAGAAGAACCAGAGACTCAGATTTAATCAAATGAGTTGCGGTGAGAGGTATTACTACACCTACGACCATACTACAATACGCGGATGACACCCGATTGATTGGAAAGACCCAAGTGGAGGAGATGATGGCAATTAGATTACTACTTAGGTGCTTTGAGTACTGGTCGGGCCTGTCAGTTAACTTACACAAGAGTTGTGTTAGGGTTGGCAAACGGTTCGACCGGGCCGGGTCGAACCCGTCCAGGTTGGAACCCGAGTAGGGCAGGTTTGGGTTGGGTCTAAATGTTAACCGGGTCGGGTTGGTTTTGCAAAATGTCGACCCGCCCAACCCGTGAACCCATTCGGGTCCGGGTCGGGTCGGGTCGGGTCACAGGTTGGTCCGGCTATTTAAAATATTTTTAAATTTTTTTGTTAAACTTCAGAAATAAAAATTTGTACATTTTATATTAAATGGGTGTGAACAACAAAATTAATTGCTCACTAGCTATTTATAGCCCACTACTCAATTAGCCCACCCCACCCTAGCTATTTGTAGCCAACTCTATCTTCTCACTTCTCTCATCTCACCAATGTGAGACTAAATATATTTGGATTTTAAAGTTTGAAAATTTTTAGTCCCACATTGGTGAGATGAGAGATGTGAGGATGTAGAGTTGGCTATAAGTTAGGGTGGGGGTTGTCTAATTGAATAATGGGTAGTAATCAATTAATTTTGATGTCCACACTCACTTTCTAAATTTTTGATAAATTTTTGAGTATATCTATATGCCAATATACCTATGTATATACATATATTTGGCACAAAAAATATTTTAAAAAATCAAAAAAAAAAATCAAATGGGTCGAATCCACAAACCCGCGGGTCACGGGTCGGGTTCGGGCGGGTTTGAACGGGTTTGCGGGTTGACGGGCTGGGTTGAGCGAGTTGGTATTGGGATTTTTCTGACCTGGGTTGACCCGGTTGGGATAACGGGTCCAACCCGAACCCGAACCAGGCCAAGGCGGGTCAGGTCGAATTGGGCGGGTCGCAGGCTGACCCGATCCGGATGCTATCCCTAAGTTGTGTAGTGGCACTGA
Source organism: Hemerocallis citrina (assembly GCA_017893485.1). NCBI lineage: Eukaryota > Viridiplantae > Streptophyta > Magnoliopsida > Asparagales > Asphodelaceae > Hemerocallis > Hemerocallis citrina. Next base: position 198,271,230 of record CM030360.1, on the reverse strand, counting down.
GCACCGAGTTATCAGTCTCGATTGAGACGATATCAAGAGTAATCGAATGAGAGAAAGGAAACTACCCCCATCAAATATCTCGGGACTCCAATTAGAACAGGGAAGCTGCTTAGAGAAGACTGAATCCCTTTGGTGGAAAAAGTTGAAAAGAGGTTGGCTTGATGGAAAGGGAAGTTTCTATCGTTGGCGGGCAGAATTACCCTTATCAATTCGGTCCTCTACCAACATACCTGATGTCTATGTATGAGTTGCCCATATGGGTTATCCAGAGAATAAACAAATGCAGGAAACACTTCCTATCAAAAAAGGGCACTTGAAGATGGCAAGGGATTTAACCTCATGAGATGGGGTAAAGTGTGTAAAAAGAAAGAGTGCGGGAGTCTTGGAATTATTAGTCTTCGAGACATGAATAGAGTGCTACTCTCCAAATGGTGGTGGAAAATGAGAAATCAACAAAAATCGTGGTGGTGTAAATCATTTGCACTTTATCGGAGACAGAAAAAGTTTAGATACGGGAGTCAAAGTACCCACGGGTAGGCATCTTGTCTTTGGAAGGGTATTGCCAAAGTGGGGGAATTGTTTCACGCTGATACAAGATGCAGAGTGGGGAACGAGAAAGACATTAGCTTCTAGAAAGACAAATGGTGCGGGAAAAACTCACTACAAGCACTTTTCCCATATCTTGTTAAGAAGACGCTAAAGGAAGATGCGCTGATCTCGGACGTATGTAGGAATGAGGGACTTAGAATTGACTTTCAAAGAAGTCTGTCCGAAGAGAATCAGAGACAACTCCAGAGACTTGCTAATATGGTGGCAGATACGGGGATACAACGGAGTGGAGAGGAAGACGTAAGGGAGTGGAGGCTTGAACCTACCAATATCTTCTCAGTTAGATCGTTGTATCAACGATTGAATGATGGAGGTGCTTAGAGGCAAACACAATCTAGAGGTCCAAGGTGCCAAGTAAGGTGAAAACCTTCCTTTGGTTGGTGATGAACAACACTATCACACTATCATCTCCAAGATGAACATTAGCAAATGTAACATAATCGATACATGATGCCCTAAATGCAATTTAGGAGAAGAATATGTGAACCATATTTTCTTTGAGTTTCCTAAAGCAAGACTATCTTGGGAGGTAGTATTAGTCAGTTACCTACCAGCTATAGTAAGGATATTTGGGGGGTTCGGAGATTTAGATGGATTAGGAAAGATTATAGGGTAATGTGGGATATTACGATTGCGGCTATTATGTGGATCCTATCACTTGATAGGAATGAGGCTTGCTTTTTGCAATATGAACTATAGATTCCATATGATGTTGCATAAAATCTTGGCTCTTATCGATGCATAGGCATGTCAGGTGGGACCGAGGAAGAGTGCATGTACTTGAAAAGAAAAGTTGGAGTTTCATGCCATTTTGTTATATTTGTGCATATTTCTATGTTGATTTGTGATGTCTTTTGGTAGAATTTGGATGTAATCGAAGGAATTTTGGACTTGGTTTGTAATATTTGTTACTCTATGTTTCTTTAATTATCATTAATGAAAATGTTGACCGGGTGCCACTTTTATTTTTATTTTTAAATGTTTATTTGTAACTCATTCTAGATTCATTAGATAATTTCATTGTGAATATCACCTTTAGATAAGTTAAAAGAATTCCAACTTTACATCTTTTCTCAAAGTATTTTATATACAAGTTAATATACTTAATCAATCTAATTCACTATTTTGACCGACATTTTTATTTATCAATTTCTAACAGTCCCACCAAGGCTTCATCTATGGTTATTGCAAATAGTCGCTCAAAAGAAAAAGATTTATGCAATTAGTCAAGGTTTATGTATGTAAGGCGTTTATAAGAACATGAACAAGAGAGAACTAGATGAATTGGTTTTGATGGTTCATAAAGTTATAGTTTCATTATCCTACTTGTTGCTTTAAACAAACTAACAAGAGTTATTGTGTGTGTAGGAAACAAGAACAACGCTGGTAAGGTCGTAAAGACCGGTAAGATCGCAAAGACTATTATCCCTCTTGTAGCGATCCTGGTGCTCATCTTCACTATCACCATTTTCTTTTGTAGAAGGAAATCAGAAAAATTGGTCTCTCGTAAGTGCAACGATAAAAACTTGATAATGCTATTATAACTATTTGTTCCAATGATCACATTTTAGAAATAACATTGAGAATAAAATTTGTGCCATTTTTCAATGCTTAAATTTGCTGAAGTAACATTTTAAGTTAAACTGTACATGACTTCTTAGAGTTCCTACAATCAACATCTCGGCAGGAAAAATTTCATGTTTTTTTCACTACGTTCTGTCAGGTTCCACGATATTTTCTTTATAGCAGGTTGGTTAAATCAATGCTTTAAATATCACCCGTTACAACTTTATACCGGCCGTTATATCGTTTCGGACAGTCGGACAGACTAACATTACCGAAACCGTTCGAAACGTTATCCATCCGTTATATCAATAGATGTCTGAAATGCATCTGATTTAATTTCTGGTGTTATAAAAGAAAAACTTTCATAGACCTTTGAGTTAGGGTTTAATCCCCGATTAGACCCTTAACTCATATATTAAATGAGAGAAAGAGGTGAAAAAAATCAGCTAAAATACTTTATTGCTTTCTCACCCAAAAGTTTACCACATCATCACTCCTCTCTTTGTTATTTATTGTGTAACACACAAAGAAGATGTAGTTCTGGGTGTTTTCATTTATTGAATATGTGAAGAAGAGATTCACTCATAATCTCTAATAATAATGGGGGGTTTGTAATTATATTATAGATTAGAGAAAGACGAGAGAAACTAAAACTAATTATGATGGAGATATGACAGAATATGTCATTCATCCAGATCTTCAAAATTACAAATTTAATTTTATGTTCAGTATATCATTTTTTAAATTAAGCTAGTTGCTTCTATGAGTATATATACAAAAAAATAATAAATTAGCATCTTAAGCAAACAATAAATTAAAATATTACTTTAAAGTGGCATGAACAGTTTGCTAAATTGCTATATGGAGTTAACAAAGAGACCGTTTAACCTATCTTCAAATTTTCTTTCTTGTCTTCAAATCTTTAATATGTAGATATCTTTCTTTAATGTATTAGATTTCATGTAGGCAATTATACATTTCGGTTATACCTATTATTACTTGCATTAGGTTGCTTGTATTTGTAATATATGATGTATAAAGTTCATCTAAATCACAATTATAATACATATTTTCATCGGATATGTTAACCCAGTATTGTTTAAATATCACCGATATATCATCATATCCAATATCCGATATGAAACTTTGCCTTCCGATATGATACCGATATTTGATATTTAAAACATTGGGTTAAATAGAATAATTATGTATGAATATGTACATGAGTGCTTCATATATATATATATACATTCTCAACAAAATATTTAAGAAAAAATTTGTATATATGATATATAATTGTGCTTGAGTGTGAGATCCAACTTGGATGTATGCATACAAGTTTTTTAGTTTTATATTGACCGTATTATTCTCACTCTGAGGGGTAAATAAGAAATCCTATTCTTTTTTAAGGTATGGCTCAACTGGAGGAAATCTCAAGTGCAGAATCACTATTATTTGATCTATCTGTTATCAGATTTGCTACATCTAATTTTTCCGAAGCAAATATGCTTGGACAAGGCGGTTTTGGTTCTGTATATAAGGTAGTACTTTTGTTGCGTATTGCTAATTAGACTCGATAATACCATCTAAAATTTTCATCTTTTTTTAGGAATTTGTGTATAATCTTTGTGCTCATCAATCTTTTTACAGGGTACACTGCACAATCGAAAGGAGATTGCAGTAAAGAGGCTATCGACAAGCTCAAAACAAGGAATAGAAGAGCTAAAAAATGAACTTGTGTTAGTTGCCAAACTTCAACATAAGAATCTTGTTAGGCTTCTTGGTATTTGCTTGGATGAAGAAGAAAAATTACTTGTGTATGAATATGTGCCTAATAGAAGCTTGGACACCTTTTTATTTGGTATGATATTCAGAAAAGAGATTGAGAATATAAATATATATTTCATTACATAAATCTCCATAAGGTTTTTAAAAAAAGATATAAAAAGCCTCCGTAATTTTTAACTTGTGCACACCCTTTAGAAGAGCACTTCACTTGTGTATGAATATGTGCCTAATAGAAGCTTGGACACCTTTTTATTTGGTATGATATTCAGAAAAGAGATTGAGAATATAAATATATATTTCATTACATAAATCTCCATAAGGTTTTTAAAAAAAGATATAAAAAGCCTCCGTAATTTTTAACTTGTGCACACCCTTTAGAAGAGCACTTCTTCGAGGGTTTTTTATTATGAACCTTAAATACACTTAAAGCCAATCAACAGAGTAATACATACTTCTGTTATGTTTGTGAGTGGTGTGGAGCCGACTGTGGCTGAAACAAAGGCAGTGGATGGACAACAAACATTTGCAGCAGCGTGAACAGTAATAAATAACTGCCGAAGGGAGTTAGAAGGAATGAAATTATGAATTCCCTCTAACAGCTGGCTTCTACTCACTGTAAACCGCGGCTGCAAGTGCTTTTCGTCCACCTGTGAGCTCTGCGACAGCTGCCGGCAACCACCAGAACTATAAAACAGAGGGTGAGCATTACGGTGTTTTTGGTATTAAAATAAAAAAATTGGAAAAATGACTCAGGAATGTCCATTAATAGGGTAAGTGCTCTAGTTAAAACCTTAGAGAGGCTATTAATTCTTTGCAAAGCCTAGACCTTAAGAGATTTTCTGTAATCAACCCAAAATTTATTTTAATGTGGATCATTTCAGTAGTTATAGCGTATGCAAGCATTTTCTATATTTGACCACCTTTTCCATTCAATTTTCTGAATCCATTATGATTATACATTGGCATCAAACTTATACCAATTTTCACTGGCCATTTGACTTGTCATTATAGATCCGATCAGATGTGAACAACTAAACTGGGAAAGGCGGTTCAAGATAATAGGAGGAATAGCTCAAGGCCTACTCTACCTACACGAACAATGCCACTTGAAAGTTGTACATCGAGACCTTAAGGCCAGCAACATATTGTTAGATGAAGAAATGAACCCCAAAATTTCTGACTTTGGTTTATCCAGGCTATTTGGAAGTGAAGAAACGCAATGCACAACTAGTCGAGTTATGGGAACTTTGTAAGTCAATTTCCTTATTCTTCTTTAAGAAATATAGAAAGAGATTGATCCCACTTATCTATCTATTGAATTTTTCAGTGGTTATATGGCACCAGAGTATGCTATGCGTGGACAATTTTCTATCAAGTCTGATGTGTATAGTTTTGGGGTTCTAGTTTTGGAGATCGTGACAGGAAGGAAGAAGAATAGCTTCAATGATTCTGAACGTTATGAAGATCTTCTTAGCTATGTAAGATTTATACGGCTTTAACATATATAATCTATATTTGTAGGAATCCCATTGGCTTCCTCTGTAATGATAAAACAGATATCTAAGGATCTACATGTTCACCTAAAAAAAGCTCCAATAACATATTCAGTAACAAAAACAAGTATTTATTCTTTAAATATTACACATTAATTTAAGATGAATACTTGTGAAGATTGTACCTTGTGACAGTTTTTTTTTTAAAGAAACTTGCGACAGTTATTATTAGAGGAAATGCCCATACCAATTAAACTAGTAGAGAATGAATGATTTCCAAAACTATAGAAAAAATAGAAAAGGAAGCATTCAAGAAAAAGAAAATCATCGCTACAAAATTGCAATATATATTCAGTAATTGCTTTTGTATATTGGATGGGCTCTTCGCCAACCAATAAGGATACTTTCTTAATCTCTTCTAGAGTTTTGACTCCTGTATCCATGTTAATATTAGAGGTCAGCTTAATACTAGAGAAACTAATCATCTTGGAAGAATTTGACATTCAATTCAATTGATACAAAGCAGATAAGATGAGTTGAGATACTCAACAGCAAAGATTCAACAGATTCAGGCCATTAACATGACTACTTTGTCTTCTACATTTTCATATATGTATCGATAATTTCCGTAATTCTCTCTTTGCAGACATGGGATCATTGGGATAATGGAAAAGCAACTGAAATAATAGACCCATCACTGAGTGAGGATTTCTCCACAACTGAAGTAATGACATGCATTCAAATAGGACTTTTATGTACTCAGAATGGTCCATCAGATAGACCTCTGATGTCATCAATCATTCCCATACTAAACAAATCCTCAGTACCTCTCTCTGATCCTACAAAGCCAACATTTTGTTCAGATATGACTATTTCATGTTCAAGCGGTTCAGAACAAAAATCAAGGTTGGTTTTGAAGAATGGATCCTCTAGTAAACGGTCTAATATAGTCATTGATCCTAGGTAGATGTTGAAACATTACAAAGTCTAAAGGTTTCACCTATTTGCCAAGGTTGTAATATAGAAAGTTCGTGAATTATAAAGCATATTGCAAATTTTGTGCATTAATCATACTGAACACCAGCCCCCTTTTAAATGAATGATGAATACAAATATCTGTGCATTAATCTGATAATCTCTCAACCCTTGTGTGATGCAGTGTTAAGCACATTATTTTGGAATATCAGAGCTATTCAGGTTTAAATCTCGTAAGGGAAATTTCGTATTGTCATGCAGAACATGGCTGAAATTTTGACAATGAGGAGCAACAAATCCAAACCCTAATGACAATAAGCATGATACATTGTGGGTACTACGAGGTTATAAACGCAATGTGCTATATCTGGTGTATTCCTTAAGAGGGTATATGGTGATGTTCAAGCTTTTGAATTTTTACACAGTAAAACCCCAAACTGACCTTTGTAATTCCAATCTGTATGAAAGATTTGAAGCCCCAACAATCCTTACAGTTAAAGAAACAACAGGAAATTATTAGAAAGCAGAAAAAGGTAAACAAAGAAAAAGAAGTGACCTGAGGTGAAGAGAGGGTAGGTACACCATGGAAATTAATGGATAATGGAGGGAAATTGGAGGTAGGAGGAGAAGAAGAGAAACAGTGGGAAATGAGACGGGGTTTTTCTTTTTCTTTTTTTTTGATAACGCGGATAGAGTCCTAAGACTCCAGCCAATTAAATAAATAATAAGTGAAAGTACAATACGGATAAAGTACATGATAAATTTTACACTATGTAAAATTGAAAAAGAGAAAGAACAACACATCTAAACACAGATATACAGGCAATGGAAAGCATTGCCACCACAAGACTCCAAGATCAGCTGGGTAACCGACGGCACGAAACAAAGGCAACCTAAATAGTAGCATCACACAGCTGGTGCGATCAAAGAGAGGCACAAGATCGTCTGCAAAAAGCCAAAGAAAACCGCAGGTGAACCTCTGAAGTGCAGGCAGCCTCGATCGACTCCCATTAAACAGATCTCCGGCGCACCAACGACGTCGGTTGAACATACAGAGCCAAAACTGGTGGCCTCTATATGAGCTAACCAAAACAAGGCAATATGCCGAAGAAAAACCACAGGAACTAGGGACCAACTCGCCGCAGCGCTGCATGCCAAAATTATAAGACAACGGGAGGCTAATGCCAGTAGGTAGAGAACACCAAACGGTCGTAACATAAAGTAGAAGGAGAAAGCACAGAACATGAACATGATATCAAAGCAAAATAACCCATAAGCATAAACAGGCCACAACAACGTAGGATAGGATCGACTCGAAATATCGAAGGTCGGCTCCACAAAATAAACAAGCTCACCGAGCTAAACATCCCAAAAATGGGAACAGCTCCATCTGTGAGCAGACAAAGCAGCCAGACGACAACAAACAAAGGAGAGTATACCTGCAAATGACCCATCTCAGGGTGATGCCAAAGCAGTGCTTATGAGCAATAGGAGAAGGCCCAAATAAACCCAGCCAATGCTGGCAACAAAGACCAAGCACCAAAGGGCACAAGCAAACAACAACAAACCGCCCAAACCAAAAACAACCCAATACCAAACTCATGGACAAAGTTACAACAAGTAAAGAAACCACAATACAAACATTAAAGTTAAGGGAGGCTACCTCCCACTTGAACAAAAGAGTCGATCGCAATCGGTAGGCAAGTAAAACAACAGCACTAAAGTAGAGATAAAAGAACAAAATAGGATAGAGAACATTTATAACCAGCACAACAGAGGTACATTAGTAGCGGCAGAGAAATCAATCGAGAGAGATGAAGTACCCAAAAATGCATGTACAGCAGCAAAGAGCCACCAAGGCCAGCCGCAGAAAGAAAAGGTCCCGGGGATCAATACTAAACCCCCCCAAAAACTGCCCAACAAACAAAATGAACAGAGAAACAAAACATCCGCAATCTCAGCCCTGCAAAGAAATTAAGAAGGTGCAAAGAGATAAGAATAAGCTGAAGCTGATTAAGTATTAATAGAGTTAAAAGAACGAAATAAGAGAGCGGCCTCATCTAGTCGGTGAAGGTTCAAAGCCTGAACCTTAGCGAAAAATAGATAAGTGGGCCAGTGCTTCGTGAAAAAAATAAACTCATCAATGACCGTGTCAATAGGTTTAGAGGAAAGATTAAAAATGCGATAATTTCTTTCCTTCCAAATAACCCAAATAATAGCCATGATAGAGAGAAACCAAGAAATGCAAAACTGAATCCTCACAAGCTTAGAGTTCCAGATATCAGAGAAGGATAAGGGAAGAGCGGGGACCGGCCAGGCTAAAAGACAGATCTGCCATAAAAAGCTAGAAAAAATGCAGTGTAAGAATAAGTGATCAATATCTTCGTGACAATGATGACACAACGCACATAACTGACTTATAGCTAGATTCCTCCTACTGAGGACCTCAACAGTGAGAAGTCTGTTGTTAACAGCAAGCCGATACAGGATCTTAGCCTTCAATGGAGCGTAAGAACTCCAAATGTGTTTCGCGAATGGAAAGTTGACCCCACCATGGTTAATGAAGTTATAAAAGCATTTGATAGAGAAAGAACCAAAACTGTTCCAACGCCAACTGAAATCATCTTTAGGGTGCGTAGCGTAGTTATTAAGGAGCGTGAGAAGGTGCGAGAAGTCCGGCACAAGAAGTGGAGGGAGAGTATCAGAGAAGGGTATATTCCAGACCCTGTGGTTATTATTGGTCGACAGATAATCCGACACAGTGGCATTAGGGTTGAGGGCAATTTGAAAGAGGGCCGAAAAGGCGGATGCCAGCTTCAGGTCGCCTATCCATAGGTCGACCAGAACTTGGTCTTAGAGCCATCCGCGCAAATATGATGAATGCTACACCGAAAGGGGTCAACCATCCTTTACACTCCTTTCCAGAAGGAGGAGGCTCTAGAAGAAAGAGAGGGGCAAGGGTTTTTCTTTTTCTTGATTGCTCTTTTTCTTATTGGGCTGAGTCAACAGACTTTTGGCTTTGCAGGCCATCTACCATTTTTTCTTTTCTGTGTGCGTGTTGAGCAAGAGGTCGGAACGGGGTGTTCGAATCTCGCTTGTATCATTTCCCATTGTGGGAAAATATGTGACTGCGACCTTAGTCAAAGAAGAAAATATTATTAATTTTGTTCATAAGGAAATAAATCATCTCACAGAGTATTATTGATCATTCTTCATATGAATTGATTTCCCAGTCCTGCTCCCGCATACAATATTGCTCAGAGGTGAGCTCAAGTAGTGACAAGGATAAGTTCAATAATTGAATATATATTCTATCACTTCATTGAAAATTTTCACATTGGAATATTCTTAACAATCCTTTTGATGTAATACTTAACCCTAAGTAGAGAATTTCCAAGAATATTAAAAGATTAAGTTTACCAACATGTAATGCAGATTAAGTTAGAAATTATAACTATTAATTGGTTTGATGGATCTTCAAGATATGAATTGGTTTAACAAGCTCAATTAAAGATTCAATCCTATCAATCAACAATAATACTTAATCGTTCTTAGCACATCAGATATTCAATAAAGATTCGTACTCTAATTAGCAAGTAGAAACGCTCACTCTCAATATTTGTGGAGGACAGATAAATCAAATAATATAATAAACATGATAAGGCAGTAACAGAGATATTTGAGAAGTGGAAAGAGTTTACCGTGGTTGCAGATAGTGTGTAATTGTGGTGGAGGAAAAATGCCAGGACGGTTGTCGTGGAGCCGCCGGCGAGACAGCGAGGGAAGGCAGCGACGGACGGTGGAGGCAATGAAGGGTCGTCGGGGGCAGGCAATGGGTGCTTCGGGTCTGGAGGGTGGGGCAGTGGGGGTCGTCGGGGGAGAGAGGGTGGGTTGTCGACTTCGGAGTGTTGGTGGCTTGGTGGTGATTGATTTGGCAGCGGTGGGGCGATGAGGCAGCAGCGGGAGTCGATGGGTTCTTTAATGGAGGTAGAGGAGTGCGGTGGCGCGAGGTGGTGGGCTTCGACGATTAACGGTGGTCGGTGATGGGGGCTCGAGGTGAGGGTGAGGGCGATGGCGAGGTGAAGAGGGCAGAGGAGACAGTCGGGGGGAGAGAAGATGAAGAAGAAGAAGAGGGTTAAGGTTGACTTTGAGTTGGATTTGGGGATTAGGGTTTTGGAATTTTAAATTTGGGGATTTTGGTGTAGTTTTACAGTTTATCACAAACCCTAATACTTCTCTCAATTGTCTCACACAAAAAGAGGGATGAAAAGCAATAACTCAACACAATAATTTTTTAATCAAGAATAACATCACTTCTCATTAATCTCAAGGCCTATATATAGCCTCAAAACAAATTTTGATACAAATCTCAAAATATTCTAAAGTCCCAAAAATATTCTAATGCATAAAAGAAAATGGTACAAATCATAAAACTACTACATATGGCTATAAATGCTAAAAACAAATATGATTACTGAATAAAATACTAAACTAATGAAGCAGCTGTCGTAGACGATACTTGCGCTGATAGAAACGTCTAAATCGTCTTGAACCGATGTCCTCATCACCTTTCCAAAAAGGAAAGAGACGATCACTTGTTACCGGGGCACCAACAATTATCCAAAAAATAGACGAACCGAGAAAAGACATGAAGGAAAAGTAGTTTGAGTGCTAATGATTTTTCAAGTGGGGATAATAGTGAATGTTCAATACCTTTTCCGCCACTGAGGGAGAAGACTTTGACTTGTAAATTACAATTCCAGGAACATTATATGTGATAATGGGAAAGATCGTAGCAAATCAAGGCTGTATGATCTACAAATCCTAAAGCAAATGCATATTAATCATAACAGGTCGGGCCTATTTAACCGGTCCAGGCCTTTTTCAGGCTCAACTGCAAGAACATGGGCCGCTTTCAAGCGCATTAAAAGTGACATACTATACCCACTAGGTGAGACACCCAACCCATAAGGGATGTGAGTCAAATCTCTTATCCCCAGACAAGAGATTTATCTCATAAGAGGGAGAATCAACATGAGAAAAGAAACTCATATCAATATCCTAAACTGTTTCTCAGGCCTATAAATACCCTCCCCCTCCTCAATTAGAAGGTAATCTGTAATTCACAATTTTTCGCTCAAACTCTCTTTTTCTCTCTAGTTCTGACTTGAGAATCGGAGGGTCTGTTGCTGGGACCACCCCAGTGTTTCAGGCTTTTTGCAAGACCATTGGCAGTGTTAGCAACAGTCGAATTCAGATCACGGTGTTCAATCAACGATCAAGATCCAATCACAGAAGCTCTAACAACTTTTTACGACGACGATCAAAGGTTAGATCTTTGTTGGTTTCCTTCGAATATAAATTCAGTATTTGTTTACTCGCACACCAAAATAAGCAGCAACACAACTTGAAGACCTGGGGGCAAGGAGATATCAACAGGGACTTGAAAAGTAGAACACCTTATGAAGTACAAGGAGGGCGTCTAAAACATCCTCTCTTAGTAGTAGTAGCAAATTTTCTCAACTTATAATAGAGGTCAGCCATTAGAGCATCCATTTAGTTTATTTTTCAATAAAAGACCGCTTTTTCTACCGGTCACTGCATGTAATAAAGGTCAACCACTAGAGCAGTTGCTTAGTTTTATTTCCTAATAAAATTCAGTAATAAACCGAATTTAACTGCCTAAGGGATGTTTGAACTATTCTATTTTATTTTTTTACTGTAGAATCCCAAATGACTTGTAATTGCAACTGTATGAAAGATTTGAATCCCCAACAGTCCTTGAAGTTCATCTTTCTTTAAACTTTTTTCTCCCTCCACTTTAAGGATTTGGTATTATCATAAAAGAAGTATAGAAACAAGTTATTTAACTAGATTAAGCATGAGCTATAATTAGTAACAGAGAAGCTATATAACATAGATTATTTATTAGATTGATGACATATTGACATGTCATCACATACTTGAGTCAGTCACATGCATGAGAAATGATACTTCTTATCATATCGTTGCTATTTCTACGTCATAATTCTTAATTTGTCATGTGTTAGTGTCGTGTTCATGCCGTCTGTACTTCTTAGCAAAGAAAAGCATAAAGTTGAGTAAGAAATTAAGAACTAAGAACTATATGGGACATCAGGCCCAGGTTGATAAAAATTGTAACATACTAAAAATTGGAGTCATGGAATAGATAAGATCATGAACAGAAGATGAGAAACTCTCAATTAAATCATACCAAGTTCACTTGCACATACTGAACCATAGGCCCCACTTACCCAACTTGTCAAATGATGATGAACTAAAGTAAAGCATTTAAATCAACAATGGGTTGCTTCATTATGGATTTCAAAACTTAAACCACATAGACGATGAAGCTAAACAAACATAGAAAAAGAAAATTAAAAAAATAATCAAGAACAATTGAAAGGCTTGTAAAAGGATTTTAAGAGACATATCACTTTGTATGAGTGTTTATATAACATGTATCTTTCAAATTAAGACATGCCGCAAAATTCTTTCAAAATGAAAGACATTCCGCAAAATTCTTTCAAAATGAATCTACTGATATGGCCAAAAATTGGATGAAATCGGGACCGTTCAAATCGGGCACGAATCTAAAATCTCTCAGGGGTAAAACGGTAATTTCACCTACAAACGGGTCTGAAATGGAAACTGGGTCTTTCTTCAAAACCCAATAACCCATAAACGGATCTGTCCTATTGGGTATGGCTAGTAGCCCGCTACGAACCAGCCCTGGATACTTAAAGAGTAATTCAAATTCATGGTTATCTTTATGAAACAATTTAAACTCTACATCTTATCCAAAAACACCGGAAAGTAGAGATAAATCCTTATCTTGAAACGGGTCCCTAAGGCGACTATAAATACCGCTTTCCCCCCACCGTAACAAGGTAATCAATCTTTTTCCACATAATGCTCTTTCATAATCTTCCTGATTACTGACAAGAGCGTCGGAGGGTTCGTCGCCGGGATCCATCCCGGTGTATCGAACTTTTTTGTAGGTCAACGGCAGTGGCAAGAATCCAGTTAAACGTCGGTGAAGGTCAACAGGTTTGCTTTATTGTTTCCAAAAAGAATCCACAAATTCATCTGTTTGCTCCCACACCAAAATCAGCAGCAACAGATTGGTGCCATCTGTGGAAAACTCGAAAAGCAATCCAACCTTACTTCATCAGCGAAAGTCGTTTTCAAACCATGCATCCGAAAGAGAAGAGGAAGACAGCAGCCTCCAGTCGAAAAGCCACTCTTCTTCCTCCTCCAATCCAAGATGTTCTTCCTCAACAGCCTCCTCCTCAATCGGCCCCTCCAAGGTCTCGGGGGGCTCTCGCGGAGTCGTCCAAAGCAATATCCTCTTCGTGACCATGTCTTGGTCCACAATCCTTCAGTTGACTCTAAGGCTTCTCAAAGGCCTCCCGAGCAAGATCTCCGTCAAGTAATTGTTAACCGCCAGCAGGGGGTTGACCTCCGAACTCGCTTGAATGGATGGCGAGCCCTTGAGGGAGTCCATCAACCTGAGCACCCAAGGGTCTCGAGAGTCCGGACCCTCCGTAGACCGAGGACCAGAAGATCCCCTCCCCCGATGAGGTGAAGAGAGTCCCCTCCACGCCATCGGTGAAGAAGTCATACTCCAGTAAGCCGAGCCACACCTAGGGATCGCCGAGATGGAGGGGCACTAGTCACTCGGGCCGACCTCCAAAACATCAAACAAGATATCATGCGAGCTCTTAATATTGCCACAAGTCAGGATTAGCGTGCCCCAAACCCTTGCCATACCGCCGCTCATGAAGGAGAGTCCCGAGGGTCAACTAGATCCGACCAAAGCGATGATTCGGTCCGCCGCCATCTCCACGAGATGGAGAGGCGCCTTAACAAGATAAATCCTGAAGAAGAACAACGGGCCAATAAGTTCTGGCCAAGCAAACCCCCCTTCTCTAGGGCCATCATGGAAGCTCCGGTCCCCGAAGCCTTTAGGCCGCCCCGCTTTGAACCCTACAATAGGGAGTCGGACCCGGTCGATCATATTGAGAATTTTAAAACTCTCATGATGATTCATCAGGCCTCGGATGCAGTCCTCTGCAAGGCCTTCCCAGCAACATTGAGGGGACCAGCGCGAGAGTGGTACTCCCATCTAACCCCCGCCTCCATCTTCTCATTCGAACAGTTTGAGGAGCTCTTCCTCACCCACTTTGTAGGAAGCCACAAAACCGAGAAAAGAAGTACATCTTTGGTGACCCTCAGCCAAAAAAAGGGTGAACGCCTAAGAGATTACGTTCGGCGCTGCACCGCCGAAGCTTGGTCAATTGCCTCCCTCAATTAATCAGTAGCCTCAGTGGCATTCTGGCACAACATCACTAACGCCGACCTCAAGGCATCCCTTGCCAAGAAGCCTCCTCGGGACTTCTCAAAACTCCTTCTTAGGAGTAAGAAGTACATCTGAACGGAAGAGGCTCTCAACCCCCTCCACTCTTGAGGAATCATCTTCCGGGAACAAACGAAAGAATACAAGCGAAAAAGGGTCCCAGAAATTCTAGAGGGACGACAATGGCCAACGCCGCCCAGCTCCTCGTTTTGAGAAGTTTACCCCCCCCCCCCCCTAAATGCTAGTATATCGCAGTTTTTATGGAGGTGGACAAGGAAGGACTACTCCTCGGTCCCCCTAAAATGAACACCCCTGGCAAAAAAAGAAACAGGGATAAGTGGTGCCGCTTTTATAGAGACCACGGCCATGACACGGATGATTGTCGGGCTCTCAAGAGGAGATCGAAGAACTCATACAACGGGGACACCTGGCCAAGTTCGTTAGAAAAGACGGGGCCGATCTTCCACCCCGAAGAGCCAACAAACAAACAGAAAGGCCCACCGGATTCCAAGATTCCAAACCTGGGGCCGCCCTCCACCTTATCCATGGAGGTCCAATGGGGGGAGAACCAAACTCCTCCAAAGAGGCCTTCACCCTATCGTAGAAGTAGGTTTTCAGTTTTCAATAAAGACCATGCTTGTAACATGACCAAAAAGCATGTAATAATGGCTCGCCCCATTGAAACGGCCACTTAGTTTGTTTCAATAAAACTTATCTTTTTTCTATTGAAAATTATTGCATTTGTCTCATTTCTATATCTTTGAGTCACATCTACGACTCGTTAAACGGTAAGTTCAGGGTCCAACTTTTCCTACAGGGCTGCTCCCACAACTTACTAAGCTCAAAAAACGAGTTTGGAGTCCAACACTTGGTTCGACGTAGCTTTAGCCGCTTGTAAACAAACAAGTACAGAGCAGCTCGCCATTCGGAATTGCTCCTATAACTCGTTAACCCCCTCAAACAACAAGTTCAGGGTCCAACACTTGGTTCGATGCTACTTTAGCTACTTGTGAACAAGCTTGTACAAAGTGGCTCACCATTCGAAATTACTCCCACAATTGTTGAAACTCTCTTAACAACAAGTTCGGAGTCCAACACTTGGTTCGATGCTACTTTAGCTACTTGCAAATAAGCTTGTACAAAGTGACTCGCCATTCGAAATTGCTCCCACAACTGTTGAAGCTCCCGTAACAACTAGTTCGAAGATCACAATCATTGTTCGAAATTGCCCTTACAGCTTGCAAGTATGCGATTTCGGGGCTCAAAACGAACATTCATACTACTCCCACTACAGGACAGATTTTGCAATAAGCAAGTTCGGAGCTCAACTCTCCCCTAGAGTTGCTCCTCAAACCTGTCCCCCAAACGGCTCTCTCCTAGAGCGTGGGGATGGTTCTTTGTCCCACTCGCCTCCAGAGTGGTCTTCTTCCAACCGAGTCCGCAGCTCAAACTCTCCCCTAGAGTTGCTCCTCAAACTCGTCTCCCGAACGGCTCTCTCCTAAAGTCTGGTGAAGCTCTTAGCTCCGCTCGCCTTCCGAGCGGCCTTCTTTTCAATGAGTTCGGAGCTCAAATAGAGTTGCTCCTCAAACTCGTCTCCCGAGCGGCTCTCTCCTAGAGTGTCACGCCCCGCTTCCCAAAATAGAATACAGAATACGAAATCGTGACAAAATCCCAGCGAATGATTTTCATCATCCATAAGCTGTTCAAGAATCTTTACAACATATCACAATATAATCAGAGTCGGAAGCCAGAAGAGTCAACCACATGCACATATAAACTAAATACCAACAAGAATACTTGAAATAAAATATATTAATCTTAAATAGTCATGATCTGAATAACACAAATAATTTTGGGTCACATTGCCCAAATACAAGAATAAATCCAAGTACATGAATACAATATTGTTCAAGCAACTACAAAGAATAATCATAACAAGACCCAGCACTAATACTTCATGTCACCAATACCATCTGGAATCTGTTCTCCAAAATCTGCAATTCAACGAATGCAGGAAAGAGGAAAAGAGAAAAACAAGTACCCGTCAATTGCAAGTTACGGGCCACTTATAATGTAAGATACAAGCACATGGGGAAACTAACTAGCCACATGGTATGAGCATGATGTCAAAATAAACAACTAACATGCCAAAGTAAACAAGTGTAAATGGCATGAATCAAGTGTCAAGTAATCAAGTATCATGTAATCATATATCAAGTGTCAAGTATCATGTTCAAATATCATATTCAAGTCTTATAGTGATTTCTATCTAGATAGCACTTCATGCATCCATCCGTTTACTACATGGTTGCTACAATCAATACAATTTCGTTTTAGATTTCGTAAGGGACCATACAGGGCAGTATACTCAAGTATTCACAGAATCACAGAACTTGATCGGTAAACTTGATCGGTAAACTTGATCGGTAACTTGATCGGTAAACTTGATAGGTAAACTTGATCGGTAAAATGTCATACATGAAACACAAGTCCCCTTCCGAGTACACGTTTCTGCACTATCCACTACTAGATCTTTCCCATTAAAACCCTGGCTTGATTATTTATTATTATTCTCAAACAGGCAGGTATAAGCATGAAACAGTGTCAACTAACATAGTATAATCAGTATCAGGTCTAGGATAACAAATAAGCATGCACAGATGATAGACAGTCACATAAACGAGCAAAACAGTATATGTTAATGTTCAGGACAGCATGACAGTACAGTACTAAAACAGTGATTCTCATTACTACAGAAATCCAAATCTGGATCCGTCGAAGGATCTGGAAAGTAGATTTCCACACGAATCCAGTGAATATAAATAAGTCACATAGTAATTCACAAAATCATAACTCAAAACTGCTTTGAATCCAGAAAACATATTCAGTCAGAAATCAGTAAGACGAATTCTCAGTCAGGAAAATCACATCAAAACCTCTCAAATAAATCCAGAAAAAATCTAGGGTATTCCCCTATATGTCTAAAATCAAAATATAAAGTTTCATAATATTTCAGTAAAATTAGTTCAGTCATCAAAATTAAGAAAACATCAAGAAATAGTAGTTTGGCAAATCTGGAACTCCCAACACTGCTGTACGAAAACTGTGATATCTCGTAACCAGTGAAACGAAATCCAATTCCACCGAAGGGATATGAAAATAAATAAAATATACCAACTTTCATATTTCACAAATATTTTCCATACAGTAAAAGGAATCAAGGTGAAAACATAATTCTTTACAGGACAGCAAGTAAAATACAGCATGTACAGTATCCATAAACGACCATGAAACAACACATAAAACTCATCAATAAAATTCACCAAAATTCTGGGTAATCCCTAACTAAATAAACACGGACCAAAGTTTTGGATCAAAATAATATATGTAGCATAGTTCTTTAAAATGATTTGTCATCAAAATTATTGAAAAACAGAATCTGGAAAAGATCGACACCTCTGTACTAAAACAGTCATAACTCAATCATACGAAATCAAAATCAAGCAAGGTCAGAGGGGTTTGAAAATAGACGAAATTCTCTAAAACTCATGTTTTATACCGAAATTAAGATACTGAATTTAAAGTAGTCCAAAACAGTAAACAAAACAGATCAGCGACAACATACAGATTTTTCCCTTAAAAACAAAAACAACATAGATTCAAGAAAATTGATCCAAACACACCCAAACATGAAATCAAGTCTACCAAGTGTCTAATCATCATGAATTATGGTTATCTAACATGTCCACACCAAATATTTCACACGGGTCTCAACTAAAATACGCATTCTCACAAAAGTCTCACATACATGAACAAAATCAAGAACGGGTAAACCTAAGTTAAATTCATGTCAAGATTTGTGTCGTAAGTCATCTATGGTCAAGTTTTCACAATAGAGACAAAACTCATCAAGCATATCACAAACAAGAGTCGTCTCTAGACCTAACTACACTAGAGGTGAACTTTTTGACTTGTATCAAACAAATGAATTGAAGTACAAGCTACTTGTCAGAAAGACAACGAGAACAACACAAGAGCAAGAATAACGGGACGGATCCCGGGTAACGAACACAACGAACGACTACGAGTCCACGAACTAAAACGAGCAACCGAACTCAACTACAAACCCGCAAACTCAAAACGAGCACATGAACTCAATAAGCGAACAACCCACGAACACCAAAACACGAACCAATCACACAATCCGTGAACCCAAGAACAAGTCACACGAACCCAACGAACACAACACTCGCACCACCACGAACCAACCAATGAACAACGACGGACGAACCCAAACACAAAACGCACCACAACGGCAAGAGTGGGGACAGCGATGGCAAGGGGAACCGAGCAACGTCGAGGCACACGGCAGCGAGAGTGGGTACCGCTGTAGTTGTCACCGATGCCGAAGCTGCATCGAAGGGGAGCTGGCCTGTCGCCGAGGAGTCGCGACGGAGGCAAGGGCTGTCGACTGGGCGTGCTACAGGACGGGGGAGCACAGGGCATCGGGGAGGAGCCGCGGCTGACGCCGGAGGACACAGCACACCATTGTGCTGTGGCGCGTCGACGCAGGGGGCACGATAGGGCGCAGCTCTGATGTCGGGGCTGAGCGCTGCTGGGGGGTATGGGTGTTGTCAGTGTTCTAAAAAGCGGCCTAGGCGGCGCCTAGGCGCTAGGCGGCTCCCCAATGCCTCGACTAGGGCCTAGTCGTTTATGAAAATCGGAAATGGGTTCTAGGCGGCTAAAATCGGACCTAGGCGGCGTTTAATCGGTCTAGGCGGACTAGACCCGCTTAGGCCTTAAGTAATTTTAAAAAAAAGTAAAAAAAAAACCACCGCTTTCACTTTCTCCTCCTAATAAAATTTAAGCATATCTTTAGTCTTTTTTTTATCTGGCATAATTTGACATGTATTCGCACTCTCATAGCAATCATGTTAAAACTGACAAGTATGGACTTTAATATCACTAACGCAGCCAAATAAGTGAAGTTATGCACCAAAGAGGGAAGTTTATAAGAAGTATCATGTGCCAACAACTTCAAGGCTCAATCAGTCTACCAGATTATAAGTAGTATGCTTTTCCTCATTAGTGAAGCTATTTATTCATCTTCTATTTACAGCTCCTAAAATGTCACCCAAATCTACATATCTTTCCAAAGCAATCTATGGATGGCCAATCCACTTCATATGGGACAGCATGTCATGAGATGGGAGGAAGTTATCTGATTTAAGTGTGGTTATTAGTTAAAGCTGTTCATCGTTATCAAGCATATCATGAGATCATCCATCAACTTTACATTTATTCTCTCTTTAGAACTTGTATTCTTTTATGAGTAGCCACAATTTGGTTTACATCGGATATGGAGAAGATAGAGTCCTCATGTTCACCGATACAATAATACACCGATTCGACTATGTGAAGCCCATCCTACAATTGCAAAGAGAAAAAGTTCAATAGTAAGAATGAGTAGCAATAAAGAGTAAAAAGGGGTAACAACAAAATAAACCCAAAAGATCGATAAATAAATAAATAAATAAATAAATAAATAAACAAACAAATAAATAAATAAATAAATTTAAAAAACCGCCTACCGCCTAGCCGCTTAATCCCCAATTACAAGGTCTAGGTGCTAGGCCCCCATCGGCCGCCCGACTACCGCCTAGCGCTTTTTAGAACATTTGGTGTTGCAGTCGGCGCAGGAGGCAGCAGCGGGTGGCCAGGGGCTGTGGGCTTCAAATGGGTAATTGGGTTTTAATGCAGATGGGTTTATAATGGGTTAATGGATAGTTTATTGGGTAGTTGGGTTTTGGGTTAAAAATAAATAAATAAATAAATAAATAAATAAGTAAATAAAGTAAATAAAATAAATAAAATAAATAAATAAATAAAATAACAAATAACAATATAAAGTTTGGATTTTATAGAATACTAATAATAATAATGAAAACAATACCATTAACAATAATAACAATAATAGTAGTAATAATAATAGAAACCTAGGTAATAGTGAAAATAATAAGATTGGTATTATAATATAGATTCGTTGGAAAATAGTAACAAATAAAATCATAGATTAAAATAGACTTTAATAGAAAGTCTAGTAATACATTTTAACAAAAATAGTTCGAAAGCGGAAAACTAATTTACAAAAATTTTAAATACCGAAAATACACAGAAAATACATTTTCGGGAAAACAGGGGTTACATAGAGTCTGGTGAAGCTCTTCGCTTCGCTCCCCTCCTGAGCGACCTCTTCTCAACGAAGTTTGGAGCTCAACTCTCCACTAGAGTTGCTCCTCAAACTTGTCTCCTAAACGGCTCTCTCTTAAAGCCTAGTGATGCTCTTCACTCTGCTCGCCTCCCGAGTGGCATTCTTCTCTATGAGTTTGGAGCTCAACTCTCCCCTAAAAGCTCGTCTCCCAAACGGCTATCGCCTAGAGTCACACAAAGCTCTTCCCACCCCATGGAGGCAAAGATGTTGCGAGACTATTTCGACCATGAGGAAGGATGATTCTTCAACTGACTTCTAAAGAGAAGTTGTAGATCTTTGAGTCAGTTTCGAAACGAAGGGTCACACGCCCCGATCGGACCTCCGTAGCACCGGGAAAGTGGGTCACAACACAGTTGCACCGAGCTGCAAAATGGCGAAAACTATCGCCTCGGGATTCGTGCCAGATCTTCATCAAGCGGCTCAGATCATGCCTCGTACCTCGGATCTACAATCCGAGGACCCGAGCACCGAGCTGCAAAATGGCAAAAACTATCGCCTCAGAATTCGTGCCAGATCTTCATCAAGCGGCTCAGATCATGCCACGTACCTCGGATCTACAATCCGAGGACCCGAGCTACTGAGCAGCAAAATGGCAAAAACTATCGCCTCGGAATTCGTGTCAGATCTTCATCAAGCGGCTCAGATCATGCCACGTACCTCAGATCTACAATCCGAGGATCCGAGCTACCGAACTGCAAGATGGCAAAAACTATCACCTCAGAATTCGTGTCATATCTTCATCAAGCGACTCAGATCATGTCACGTACCTCAGATCTAAAATCCGAGGATCCGAGCTACCGAGTTGCAAAATAACGAAAACTATCTCCTCAAAATTCGTGTTCGATCACGATCAACGGATCAGATTCGCCAAACAAATTCTCAAAAATAGGGGGAGTTAACGGATCGGGTTCGGACCCGTTATGGACCCAAAACCCCAAAAGCAAAAGGGGACTTAACGGGTTAGGGTCTCAAACCCGCACCCTCACTCTCCTCTTCTCCATCAGGATTTGGCGCCAAAAACCAAAAAAGAAAAACCCAACCTCCGCTTCGAAACTTCAACGCCGAGCACCTCCATGGTCGAGCTCTCCTCCATTTCGAGCTTCCTCGTCGAAGCTCCGCCAAAGCTCCGAGCTCCTCGCCTAGCTCCTCGCCGACCACATCTCCCATGGCTTCGTCGAGCTCGCCAACCAACCACCTCTCGACAACCGAGCTCGAGCTCCGACGTCTCCTTCGTCGAGCTTCGAAGCATTGAGCTCCACGTCGCCGAGCGTCAACCTCCTTCGCCAAACCACCATGGCTTCGCCTTGTCGAGCTCCTCCAACAAGTCACGACGCTCCGAGCTCGAGCTCTCTCTTCGCCAAGCTCTCCACTATTCCGAGCTCCAACCCAACCGTCAAAGCTCCTCTCCTTCGCGAGCTCCCCTCGCCGAGCTCGACTGCAACTCCTCGTCAACCTCCACGTCGCGAGCTCCCCCAATGCCGAGCTCGGGCTCTCTCTTCGCTGAGCTCTCCACTATCCCCGAGCTCCAACGTCTCCTTTGCCGAGCTTCGAGCTCCCTCCCGAAGCATCGAGCTCCACGTTGCTGAGCATCACCTCCGTCGCTGCATCTCTCCACCACCGCCATCGTCAACCTCCTTCGCCAACTCGCCAAATCACCATGGCCTCGCCTTGCTGAGCTTCTCCAACAAGTCACGAAGCTCGAGGCTCCTCTCCCCTCCATCGAGCTCCCTCCTCGCCGTTGCCGAGCCAACTTGTCGAAGTCGCTCGCTACACGGGTGCTCGGAGAAGAAGGTTACGTTCATGGTGCAGCGATGTTAGGGAATGGCAAGGTCGGGGGCAGAGGAGCTACGGGTTCCTCGACGAAGAGGCTCAGTGGAAGAAGGCAAGAAGAAGTGAGAAAAAGAAGGAAAAAAAACCACGTGGCGGTCAACGGTCAATGTTGACCGGCCACGTGGTGCCTCCTCGAGCTCTCTCACAGCCCCGTTCGGCGCTACCGAGCAACCGACCCTGTAATTGCAGCAAAACACCCCGCTTTGCGATGCGCACCCCCTGATCGTGATCAACGCACAGGATTGCGCCACGTGTACAGGTAAAATTTAATTAATTTATTTATTTATTTGAATTAATTATTTAAAAAATCCGAAAAAAATAATTAAAAATCGAAAAAAATAAATAAAAATCGAAAAAAATAATTAAAATTTTCTAAAAATAATTATTAATTCGGAAAATAATTTTAAAATTCTGAAAATAATTATTATTAAATTAGAATAATTAATTAAAATTTTCGATAATTAATTATATAAATTCGGAAATTGGATAAAAAACCCCAAAATGGATAAAAATTGGGGGGAAATTCTGGAAAAATCACAAAAATCCAGAAAAATCAGGGAATAATTTTGGGCATTTTATAAGCTCAGAAAAACACCGTTACACCTCGAGCGAGATCCAAATCCCCCCCGAGAAGTCCGATAAATTCTATTAGCCATTGAAAACGGACAAAACTACTCCTTAAAGACTGTAAAACTCAGTCTCCAGGAGTGGGGGGCTCGTGATATGACTAAAAATAGGATTAAATTGGGACCGTTCAAATCGGACACGAATCTTAAAGCTCTCAGGGGTAAACGGTAATTACATCTACAAATAGATCTGAAATAAAAACTGGGTCTTTCTTCAAAGCCCAATAACCCATAAACGGATCTGTCATATTCGGTATGGGTAGCAGCCCGCTACGAGCCAACCCAGGATACTTAAAGAGTAATTCAAATTCGTGGTTATCTCTATGAAACAATTTAAATTATACATCTTATCAAAAAATACTGGAAAGTACAGATAAATTCTTATCTCGAAACGGATTCCTAAGGCGACTATAAATACCCCTCTCCCCCCACCATAACAAGGTAATCAATATTTTTCTACATAAAACTCTTTCATAATTTTCCTGATAACTGACAAGAGCGTCAGAGGGTTCGTCACCGGGATCCATCCCGGTGTATCGAACTTTTTTGCAGGTCAACGGCAGCGGTAAGAATTCAGTCAAACGTCGGTGAATGTCAACAGATTTGCTTTATTGTTTCAAAAAAAAATCCACAAATTCAGCTGTTTGCTCCCACACCAAAATCAGCAACAACATCTATAAAAGTTTTGAAAAAAGATGAGCAACAAAATGTCCACATAGAGGATCAATCTATATTTCTCTACCAAGAAACATAGGCACACTGCCCTCAATATGGTAGGAATCACTATGGCACACCAACACAGAGAAAATTCTAAACCAATAGCACATATGAGTAACAACAATAAGACATAAAGTGTCATCTAATGCACACCTCCAACACGACACAGCTTCTTAAATAGAAGCATCCATGCAACACCCTCTCTATCTTAATAATCCGGTGGCAAGTAAATTAGTTTACATTATTACAGCTATCTAGGATCAAAAATCACCCATTTTCATATCAAGCCATAATTTTTACAGGAAAAGGTGGCATTTTGTGGATAACACAAAATGGGGTCCACAAAAAAGGAGCAACTGAATTAAACAATGACATTAACAACCCAATGGTGCCCAAAGCTAACTCATTTCGCTTCCTATTATAGTAATTATCTGCATTGCTTCAGAAAAGGTACAATCCTTCTATCTTTACAACGTAATTTGTCAAATGACTTGTTCAATTCCAATTTGTATGAATCAAAACCTAACGGTATTTCAACAGTTTAAAAAATTTCGAAAAAATCGGGAAAAAAAGAGAAAAAAAAGGAAAGATAAGAAAGGAGTAACCTGGTGTGAAGAGAGAGAAAGATAGCCCCACCGTAGCATGCGAGAATGGCACCATCGCCATGGCGATGGAAGGAGGAGAAAAGAAAGAGAGTGATTGAGAGGAGGGAGAGAGGCATTTGTTTTTCTTTTCTTCTCTTTTAAAAAAAAAAATCTTTTTACAGTCATTTGATTGGGCCGGCCTATTGGGCTTTTTATGTAGTAATATCACAATGGGCTAAGCTACAACTCATTAAACTTAAATGGACCTGGGTTCGGTTTTACATCAGTCCGACCCGAGTCTGGCGAGAGTAACCTAATCGATATCATCACCCCAACATTACCAACATCCACTCCTCCCAGGTCACTTTCCCTGCACCTCAACCGGCTACACCCGGTATCCCGACGCTCGGAATCCGAACCCAACCGGTCAATTAGGGCAAGCACTCTCCCCCTTACAAAACGACCAAGGGAGAGAATAAAAAACCGACAGAAGTGCAAAAGACTTGGTTCATTTTTTATTTTTTCCCCTTCTCCTTCCTCTTTGAGAGTCTTGAGAGATGGCTTCTCCTTCATCCATAGCTTTGTTATGCCTTTCCCTTGTCTTGCTCTCTTCCGTGCTTAGCCCGTGCTCTGCTGCTGTGCTAAAAGTGGGTGATACTGTTGGGTGGACCATTGGAAAAATTGACTATGCAACTTGGGCTTCTAAGAAAACTTTCCATGTTGGTGATACCCTTGGTATGTTTCATTTTCTTCATAGTATTTGCTTACCTTCAATCCAAATGTTATCTGACTAAGACACTCAATCCTAGTTTAATATCACAAAATATGGGATCTTCTTCTTCTTCTTCTTCATCTATATTCTTATTTTTCACCTTAGGAAAATCCTAGTTTAATGTCATAAAATATGAGAGGGTATTTATCTGACAAATTAGTCCAGGCTTATTGGTATTTTATTTTTTTAGAATGTTTTTTTAGCTCCCAAATCTGTGTAGATTCTTCTCAAAATGAGATAATTAGTTTTTGTTTTTAAAATGTTTGATTAAACTTTCAAGTGAGTACGGCGCAATTCACTGTGAGTGAAGGGGAGAGAATCACGTGTTGGGTCCTTGAATGATGTTGACTGACACGTGGACTGCTGGGATTAGGTATATGGTATTAAAAGATAGTAAAATAGTACTCCACTATTTGCGTTGTTTTAAACATTGACTGCCTTTATTAATCACGCCATTGCATCAGTCCTGGTTTCTCACCATAATTTGTAGGCTTATAAATGTCTCTCTTACTTCCTGAAATTTTGTATTAATTTGTATCATTATCATGTATAGTAATTTACAAGTGGGATGCATGTCTTAATAAGTATATATAGTAAAAATTTCGACATAATCTAGCCTGGAACTTAGACATCTTTTATATTAGTTATGCACGGACAATGCATGTAATAATAAAAAAATAAATTTTAAAAAACTGTAACATAGTGAGGACTCGATCCGAAAAACCTCTTTCACATTAGTTATGTACGTGCGTCAGACGCATTGATAGATTGACAAATGGCACTAAGGCCTTCTCCCATTATAATATTAGAGATTATTAGAGATGTTAGTTCTTTGTTGAGATTTTGTCATTTGTCTCAATTATGTATGTTTACAACTTAAAGATATCTTGAATTATCTCACCCTAAAAGTTGAGATACCTGCATATTTCATTACTCTACTCCAGATTTATAAGTTATAGGTTTTCAAACCGTATTCAAACTACAGTTTGCGTAACTCTATCTCCACTTTGAAATTCTAACTGATTTGCGGCAGGAAAATTAGATGTCAAGTTGGAGACATTGAGATACATATTAGAGCCAAGAGCAACAGTGTATATTGCCAAATTTGCATTCCAACTCACCTTTGCATAATAAGGATTTAAAATGGAAGCTTATACTTCATTTTTTGCTAGTTAGTCAAAAAATTGAGACTCAAGTTGAGGAAACTGACAATTCTTGTTTTGGCCCCGTGTATAGATGATGCCTTCAAGATGAGGGCATTGCCTTTCGCTTTGTCAACAATGTTTACGTTTGAAAGACTGAATAATTTACTCTTCTTTTGATCTTTATCTCAAAATTAACAAATGTTTTCAAGTTTTTTAACATATATTTTGAAAGGAAAGCGATGTTTATTGTTTAAACTAGTCTCTGAATTTAAAAAGCCAACCCAATACTCCGTAAGAAGAAAGTTGTCTTTAAACTATTAGTGACACTTGTTTCTAGATTTGGCTTGAGTAACCAAGTAAAACAATTATTGGGGTGGGTTCAAATCCCTTAGTTGAAATATATAGCTGTATTGTTGGTTGGATCTGACTCCGAATTTAAACCAATTTTGACCATCTATGTTTGGCGCACAACCAAAAAAAACAAACTGGGTCACATTCAAAAAGCAAAAAGCAGATGAGTGCTTCTTTTTGAATCACTTTCAGATAAGTGGTCTCTAAAGATATTCTTTTTTAATCAACCTTAAGAGGATTTTTTTACCCCCCAGAATATGTTATGTTCTAGTTTAATTCGTGGGCAAATTTCGGTTAATGGCCTGTTATTTTCCTCGTGAATTGTGGTTGTATGCAGTGTTTGTGTACAACAGTTCTATCCACAACGTGATGGAGGTGAAGAAGGCTGACTACGACAACTGCGCTACTACGTCACCAATTGCAAAGTACACGACTGGCAACGACTCCATTGCAATCAAGTCTAAAGGAGATCATTACTTCTTCTGTGGTGTACCGGGGCATTGCCAATTAGGACAAAAGCTCATGATCTCAGCTCTCGCAAAGGGCTCCTCTGCTGCCCCTTCCGTGTCCCCTTCCCCTGCCACTGCCCCTTCAGCAACTCCTACGGCCCCCACCCCCAGCGGTACTAGTGGAAGTAGCGGAGCGCCTACTGCACCGACTCCTTCTACCAACAGCGGAAACAACAATGCACCTGTGACCTTCAAGGGTTTGAGCTTGGTAGTGTTCACTGCTGCAGTTGCTGCGCTTATGGTCTGATATGGTTTTTCTGATATTAGAGGGTTATACATTGAGTCAAAAACGGTTGAAACATTGAGCTTTGATTTGTTATGTAGTAGTCTGATTATGTGAACCAGATCTGTGTTTATCATGTTTTTATTGTTAGAATTTATTTGCAATTGGTGCTGATGTGAACTTATATCTTTGATAGTTGATTAATAAACATGGTGCCAAAAGTAAAAGTATGTGATTTTCCTTTATTTTTTACCTAGTTTGAAAAGTGGGCTTTCTTGAAAAGTGAGGCTATAATTTTTGTGGGGGAGGGGAACCTAATGCTCAATTGGTGCCATGAATTAGGGACCTTCGACCTGTGTTTTTTCATATATTCAAACATCTCTAGTTCTCTACTTCAAAGGTGCAAGGCACAAAGTGACGACTAGTCTACATTTGAAAAGGTGAACTACAACAAATTTAAAATTACATTTTATTAATGACAAAATAACGAAATAATTTTAATAAGAGGATCATATCAGCTGGGCTGAGGTCATGAGTTCCAAACTCGCTACGTTCCACATGGAAGATATTTCTTACAAAATATTATGAACATTTTCCTTGTTTAATATCTTTTTATCTTTTCATTTCAATCTTAGATGAGCACTACAGAACTTTAGCAAACAACTACAATTTGGATTTCCTCATTTTGCTTATGGAAATGTTCTCAATGTAATGCTCACTAGTCCTCGCCATGCCTAACCTAGCTATCAACCTGTGGGAACGGAATCTTTTTTCTTTTTGTTTTCTTTGGTTTTATTTTTTGTGGACCATGGTGTGTTGTATTTTGGTTTTGTTCTTGTTCTTTCTGTTCTATTTTTGTTGTAAACTCTTAGAGTTGGCAACTATTGCTCCTTTAGTATCCTTAATTGTTCGGTTAAGATAATTACCAAAATCATTGTTAACAAATTAAGCAAGTTGATGGACCGATTGATAAGTAACGAACAAACTGGTTTCATTAAGAAACAATGTATCATAGAATGTGTAGTTATTGCTGAATAAATTATTCACCAATATCATATCTCTAACAACTTGAGTTACTTGTTAAAACTGGACTAGGAGAAAGCTCATGATTCAGTTGAATGAGACTGTATACTGGAAGCACTTAAAGACAGGGGTTTTGGGGTCAGATGGATTAGGCATTGTCTTTCTACTAGTAGGACGACTATACTAGTCAACGGAAAGGTAGGTAAGTCGTTCTCTTGTAGAAGAGGCTTGAGACAGAGGGGTTCTCTTTCCCACCTGGTATTTACGATTGTCGTTAATGTCCTTAAAAGCATGATTAATAACTGTTGAAAAATGGGGTTGATAACACCGGTGGCTAGGGCTAGAAGCCGTCCTGGATGCACAATCCTACAATATGCCAACGATACCCTTATTTTTGGGAACAGACATTTAAGGGAGACTATTACCTTCAAAGGAGCCATGTACTGCTTCGAAACTTGGTCAGAGCTAAGGATTAACTTCCACAAGGGCGTCATCATCCCTATTGTCATGGCAGAGGAGGAAGCACGAGAACACGCAACCAGCCTGAACTGTAAGCTTGATAACTTCCCTATTAAATGCATGGGCCTACTACTCCGGCCAATCAAACTTAAGAAATTGAACTGACTGCCGATTATTGACAGAATTGAAGCTATGCTGGTTGGTTTGAAGGGTTAGACCATTTTCTTAAGAGGGAGAGTGATCATTATCAATTCGGTATTGTCCAACCTCCCGACATATTACTTGTCCTTTTTTGAATTCCCGAAATGGATCATTCAAAGGATCTGTTGACTCTTAGTTTGGTGTGCACACAACGTGCTCATTAATACTAATAAGTTTAAAGTTAGTTGTTCAGATTTTCAGGATCAAATAAGGAGAGTAATATCAACAAATGTCAACAAGAGATACAAGAGAGATTCAAAAATATTCAAACAAGGAAAGTAATAAAGAAAGATGGCAAACACAAGCAAAAGAGAAAGATATTCACAAAGAGTCCATGATTAGTTGGTCTCCAAGAAAGCTATCAAGACCTGAGTTTTCTTTCTATTTTCGTGAGATTTTAATTGTATAAGATTGATTAAAGATTGATTAGTTTATGGTAAGAAAACAGAGTGGATTCGGGATATACAGCGTGATACCGGTCGACCGTACTTCATGACGGTCGACCGCATCGCAGTCGACCGCAACCTTGAGTTGCTTGAGAAGCGGTCGACCTTTCACCTCTCTAGTTTACATCAGAGAGCTAAACGGTCGACCACACCAATATGTCGGTCGACCGCACTTTGTGCTGTGTGTATTTTTGGAAAGTATCGTTTCTATTTTTTATCGATACACTTCCCTGTCGACTTATATTGGACGAATCCACTGTGTGTTCTTCACCCTATTACTTCTGAAAAAATATTCTGAACTAATCTTTCAATAATCAATCCGAGTGTGAGCGATAATTTTTTCTGTATTCTTCAGGCAGGATCATTAACGATCTTGAGTTTTGGTTTTTCTTTCTTTTCCACTTCGGTGAGATTGACGAGATTTGTATTGGAAGTCCTGTGGGTATAATAGGTCTCTCGGCCTGAATCCGAGAATCACTGTACAAAGGGTTTTAAGTATAGTGAAACGCTTGTGGCGGAGAATTGCTACAAGTATGGGGTGTGGACGTAGATCTGAGGGTCGAACCACGTTATATCACAACGTCATATGTGTTTGTTGCTCTTAACTTTTTTACTTACCTTGCACTTTATTTTATTAATTTTTAATTCCGCACAATCACCTATTCACCCCCCCCCCCCCCCCGGGTGATTTACAGTGGTACCAAAGCGAGGTGCTTGTCAAAAGCTTAAAAGCTTAAGCAAAAAGTTCAATGGCCGAAATCCCTCCTCCCGATAACTTGTACTCATCGGAGCTATTTATCTCCAATGGGACAAGCCTTACACGATCACCATTTTTTGATGGAAAATGCTATGACGTCTGGAAAGTTCGTATGTCTCATTTTTTACAGATGCTCAGAGAAGAAGTATGGAATGTGTGCATCAATAAAACAGATATTCCAGTTAGCGACGGGAAGACATCCTTTACAAAAGCAGAGTTGGCCCTCAAGACGGCAAATTCTAAAGCCATGATGGCTCTCTATGCATAACAAAGAACTAATGTGATGCGGCGTAACTGTAAAACAGCATACGAGATCTGGAACAACATGCTGAAGCAGCATGAAGGAACCGCTTTTGAGGTAAAAACTAAAGTTAATTTATGTTTCTATAAGTTTGCTGTGTTTCGCATGTTGCCAGGGGAAAATGTGGATCAAATGCTCGCCTGCTTCGATATCATTACCCACGAACTTGAGAGCTTAGGTAAGGGGCTAGATGATGACCGAAATGTCGGAAAGCTCATAAGCTGTCTCACGCCAGAATGTGATGTAAAGACCGCTGCAATGAGGGAGACTCTTCAAGAGAAGGGATTCGACCACTACACATTCTGAAAGCTGAAGACATACGAGATGGAAATGTCGGAGACCAAAAGATACAAACAAAACATCAGGATTGAACCAAAGACTGAAGAGAAGACCATTGCACTAAAAGCAGAAAAATCCAGATCATCAAAAGCAGATTCAGATCGTAAGGAGTCAGACGAGTACATTGCTCTATTGACAAAATAATTTCGTAAGTATCTCAAACATAAGAAATATGGCAGGTACCAAGGAGAAAAGGAGAAGGATAAAGATGATGTGTGCTATAATTGCAAGAAGCCTGGACACATTCATGCAAATTGTCCCGTCTCACAAGACAGGAACATGGACTACTACCGCTCAAACCCACGTCTGAAAAAGAAGGCACTAAAGGTAACAAGGTTAGATTCCGATTCAAGTGAGAGAGAGCAAGGCTACGATGACGTCGGCTTCACGGCTCTTGGGCATGGTGAGGTGCAATCACCATTTCAAGAAGAGGTAATTGAAGAACCCACTTATGATGAACTAGTAGACATGTGTAATGATTTGAAAGACTATGCTAAAAAATTAAGTCGTGAACTTAGGTAATATAGAAAAATTTCAAATGACACCCATGACTCATGTATTACAAAAAATCATAAACTGAAAAAAAAGAATGCCTTGATCTTGAAAAAATTTGAGTTATTTAGAAAAGATCATGTTGTATTGTTAGAGGAAAATTATATCTTAAAACAACAAATTTGAGAGTCTTTAGCAACGCATGATGATCACTTAAGTAAAATTCATGAGACATCTATTTATATCGCCAAACTCACAGATGATTTAAAAGAATGTAAAAATTTTTTTGATGAGGTTGTGGAAGGATGTAATGAAGCCCTTGAACAAAATAAGATTCTTGATGCTACACTAGACACTCTTCGTTGGAACACAAAAGAAGATGAGAGGACTAGGAAAAGATTATGTAAAATAGTAACTAAGCTTGAAAAGATTGTTGAAAAATATGAAGGCCCCATTTACCTTATTACAAAAAATTCAAGATCTTATCATGATAATCGAGGGCTTGGTTACGAAGAGCCAATACACCATCAAAAATGTAAATCATCATGTCATACACACTTGCACAAACTCCAACATAATCATAAACCAACCCAAAGCTATGCAAGTGTGCATGACTGAAGACATAGTCGTATCACATGTCCTTACTGCTGTAGATTAGGACCTATTTCATATAACTGTTCATTAAAAAGAAATACTAATTTTGTTTGGGTAAGAAAGAATATTAATGCAAGATCAAAACCCACTTGGACTCCTACAAAAATCCATGTAGGTGGTCCGATGCTCTCAACTTAGGAGATCGTAGACACCTTGATAGAAGATGCTCGAGAGGTTCAACAAGTTATACTAGCAAACAACATCTCTATCAAGGAAAAAGGAGAAGGATCTTGGTCCTTCAGATAAGTATAGCATCGGGTAAAATCTACACTAGCCTGAAATTATATTAAATGTGCATTTGCTGAATTATTCCTGAAATGTGCGAACTTTACAATAACATAAAATCACTATTTGAATGATCGGTCGACCAGCCGGTCGACCGTAATCTCATTTATTCTCAATCAGTCGAGAATGGACCGGTCGACTGAACGGTCGACCGTCCACCCCTCTGTCACAAATCACCAAATTAAAACTCTGTATTTGTGTTGAGCGGTCGACCGTATATATGAACCGGTCGACCGACCAAGTCGGCTGACCTGCTTCTTCCCTTTCTAATATATATACCTCTTCACCCCTAACCTTTCTTTCTTATAAAACCCTAGCCTCCAAATATAAACCCATCAAATAAACCCTCACCTCTCAACCTTTTTGTCAAAAATTTCTGAAGTGTCCTCTCATCCCTTTTCTCCATGGCTTCCTCTTCTCACAAATCGAAGGGCAAGAAAGTTGTTGCCTCCAAATCCGTCACTGAAAATGGTATAATCTTTCGCAACTTACATTGTGCTGATCTTTACTTATCTTCTCTCTATAATGCCCCCGTTGTTGCAAATCGGGTTATTAACCTATCATCCTTGGGAAGGCAATTCTCTGCCATGGTTAGAATTCTTAGGGATTTTGGGTGGGAAAACTATCTTGCTACCCCGAGCACTCACTCCGAGTCTCTAACTCAACAATTCTATGCAAATCTTGAGGGACTTCAAGATGATGATCTTACCCTCTCTTCTATCATCCTTGGCCGAAGAGTCAAAATCACTCCCGAATATCTCCGTGGGAGATACGAGTTTCCCGAAGGGGAGTTCGATGCATATCATTTAGACTTTAAAACCCTCAATTATAAGCCCGGTCTCAATCAAAACACCATCAAATCTATGATCATTCAACCCTAATTCTCTCGTCTCCCTCATTCCACTCCCACAAACTTCACCGATACTGCTCGGGTCCTAAATAAAATTGTTAATGCAGATATTTGGCCCAAAAAGAATGATAAAACAGAAATTCGGGTCGATCAGTCATTCATTATTTTTCTTATTCTCGGAGAATACAAGTTCGATCTTGCTACATTCATCATTCGCACGATGAATTATGCAACTACTACAAATCATGGTCTCCTCTTCAGCTCTCTCATATACAACCTTGCCATTGATTACCGCATTGATGTCGGGAACTTCTTGCTCAGTAAGAGCCCTATGCCCATTCTCCCTCAAAAAATGGGTATTGATGTACCATTCAATCAGCGTGCTCATCGTCGTCAAGTCCAACAACAAGAGCGCCAAGCCGAACAAGCACCACAAGCATCTTCCTTTTCACGATGCAAGAGTGTCGCTGGCTCTTGATCATTCGTGACTCATGAGCAGTTTACTGCTCATCAATTGTAAGTATATGAATATTATGTAAACACAATTGAGTATTTGCAAGGGAAGGAAGATTGGGAAATTCTTCCTTCACTGAATGATGAAGATGATGAGGAAGATGAGGAAGACGATGACGGAAATGGAGTTGATGGCGATGATGGCGAGGATGATAATGATGAGTAAATATTTTTTATTGAAATATCACTATATATGCTTCCTATTGCTGTGTAATCTTATATGAAGAAATATATCTATATTAAGTTACTTGTCTTAAATATCTGATTGCCTGCAATGTATCAGTTTTTCGGTCGACTGTGTGGTCGACCGGTTTTTGCATAAATTGTCCTTCAGTATTTGCGGTCGACCGAACGGTCGACTAGTTTGCCCTCTGTGATTTGTTGTGGTTTTGTCAAAGGAGTGCGGTCGACCAGTATGCTCTCGGGAAATTTTGTGAATTTTCGCTTTTGTGGTCGACCGGTCTCTTTTCTGGTCTTCGTTACAATTTTTAAAACCCTCTTTATTTTTTATATGATTCTTGAAACTCATTTTTTATGTATTATACCTGTATTGGGGAGGATCTCGAATCTATGATATTATGAAGAGCTCTCATTGTACAACAAAGAGTCTCTCTATCAACGGTATCATGTAAGAAGATTCTCTTCCACTCATTTACATTAACATTTCGTCATTTTCAAACTTTATCCCTCCTAATGAATTTTTTTAACGTGCTTTAAATGGAATATCTTATTCATTTTTCTTCTACTTAATCCCTCTTGGTGTGTTCCAAAAAGGGGGAGAATTTCTTTTGGAATGTTTTCAAATAAAGTCTAAAGTATTCATGAAATGTTTTCAAATGTTTTACAATGATTCTACGAATGTTTTCAACTACAAATATGTTTTCAAAAGTTTTACACTACAAATATGTTTTTTAACGTGCTTTAAATGGAATATCTTATTCACTTTTCTTCTACTTAATCCCTCTTGGCGTGTTCCAAAAAGGGGGAGAATTTCTTTTGGAATGTTTTCAAATAAATTCTAAAGTATTCATGAAATGTTTTCAAATGCTTTACAATGATTCTATGAATGTTTTCAACTACAAATATGTTTTCAAAAGTTTTACACACACCATATATGTTGTAGTTCCGTATAACAGGTAGCATTGAATTAAGGGGGGGTATTTACATCTCTCTTAACACTAATCATATATGTTGTAGTTTCGTATAACAGGTGGCATTGAATTAAGGGGGAGTATTTACATCTCTCTTAAAAGCTCTTACTTATGAAAATCTGTGTAATAGGATATACTAAACCCAGGGGGAGTATTTATGTGGCTTATTTTAATTTTCAAACATTCTAGCATGTTTTGTTCACACCAAAAGGAGGAGATTGTTGACTCTTAGTTTGGTGTGCACAAAATGTACTCATTAATACTAATAAGTTTAAAGTTAGTTGTTCAGATTTTCAGGATCAAATAAGGAGAGTAATATCAACAAATGTCAACAAGAGATTCAAGAGAGATTCAGGAATATTCAAACAAGGAAAGTAATAAAGAAAGATGGCAAACATAAGCAAAAGAGCAAGATATTCAAAAAGAGTCCATGATCAATTGGTCTCCAAGAAAGCTATCAAGACCTGAGTTTTCTTTCTATTTTCGTGAGATTTTAATTGTATAAGACTGATTAAAGATTAATTAGTTTATGGTAAGAAAATAGAGTGGATTCAGAATATACAGCGCGATACCGGTCGACCATACTTCATGACGGTCGACCGCATCGCAGTCGATCGCAACCTTGAGTTGCTTGAGAAGCGGTTGACCTTTCACCTATCTACTTTACGTCAGAGAGCTGAACGGTCGACCACACCAATATGTCGGTCGACCGCACTTTGCGCTGTGTGTATTCTTGGAAAGTATCGTTTCTATTTTTTATCGATACACATCTCCATCTACTTATATTGGACGAATCCACTGTGTGTTCTTCATCCTATTACTTCTGAAAAAATATTCTAAACTAATCTTTCAATAATCAATCCGAGTGTGAGCAATAATTTTTTCTGTATTCTTCAGTCAGGATCATTAACGATCTTGAGTTTTGGTTTTTCTTTCTTTTCCACTTTGGTGAGATTGACAGAACTTGTATTGGAAGTAATGTGGGTGTAATAGGTCTCTTGGCCTGAATCCGAGAATCACTGTACAAAGGGTTTTAAGTATAGTGGAACGCTTGTGGCGGAGAATTGCTACAAGTAGGTGGTGTGGACGTAGACCTGGGGGTCGAACCACGTTATATTGCTGCGTTATCTGTGTTTGTTGCTCTTAACTCTTTTACTTACCTTGCACTTTATTTTATTAATTTTTAATTCTGCACAATACCCTATTCACCCCCCTAGGGTGATTTACAGGATCGACCGGGTGCGGAAGAGATTCCTCTGGAAATGGGCATAGGCAAACAAAGGAGGCTACAACCTTATCAAATTGGTGAAAGCATGCATGTAGAAAAGCAATGGTGAGCTTGGCATTATCGACCTGAGAGACATGAATATGACCCTCCTCAAAAAATGGTGGTGGAAAGTGTTTCACCCGAATGGAGAATGTTGTACAAGAATATATTCACTCTTACCTTCAAGGAAAGGGGACATGTAGATTTGGGTTCTGGATGGGACCTAAAGTGTCTTGGTTTTGGAGAGGAGTCGCCAAAGTCTATGATCCGTTTTACAGTTGCTTCACGTCCTTCATTGTCAACGACTTGATGACCAGGTTTTGGTGGGACAAGTGATGTGGATATCACTCTCTAAGAGAACTATTCCCTGATGTCTTTGAACAAGCTTCTCAACCCAACATTATAGTGGCCAAAACGTGGAAGTGTGGGTCTTGGGGACCTGACTTAGTTCAGAATCCCAACTGAGGTTAGGGGCATTACAATCTTACATTGTTCAATCAGGGGTTAAATATTCTTAAGGACTAGACCGGAAGGCATAGGGGTTGGAGAAGAATGACTCCTTCACGGTTCGGTCATTGTATAACTGTATACACATTAGAGGGTGCAGTCCGAATTGGTCTGCGATTCTTTGGAAAGCAAAAGCTCCCCTGAAAGTTAGAGTATTCATGTGGCTAGTACTCAACGATGCGATTCTTACTAGGAAGAACCTGGCTAAAAGACAACCACACATCGCTACTAACAGTGGTTTTTGCAATACACACGGAGTCGTGAAATCAACTTTTCTTAGATTGCCCCCGGAGTAAGGTCTTCTGTGCGAGGTTCTGATGGCTCTCGTCACATCAGTTTACCTTCAGGTTTAAAAAGATCTTTGGATATGACCCAATTTCGCTTGCGAGAGACGTGAGATAAGGAAAGCATGGTATATCGCAATTGCCCAATGACCTATGTTCCATAGCTTGATAGAAATAACATTTACTTTTGTTGGACTTGTAATAGTAGTTATGGTAATCTTACTCATATCATATTTTTTTATTTCTTTTTGGGCTATAGCTGCAGCGGCAGGACCAATATGGAGGATCGCCAGAACTTTTGTGATGGAGGAGTACGACGATGAGGAGATGGTGATTAGTCCCACTCTGGACTGATACAAGCGCGTCTCGATTTAGTTGCCCACCCTCAAGAGCGTTGTTTGAGGGACTTATTATATCTGGTCGTAGTCGTTTTGATACTCTTGTATGTTTGGATTTGGTTGAATTTTGTTGTATCTGTTCCACCCTCTTATGTACTTTGGAGGTACTATGTTTTATTTCATACTTAGTTTTTGTAATTGTGCTAAGTACTCTGTATTTATTTTATTAACTTCTTATTAATGAAATATGATGACTATACTCCACATTCTTTTGAAAAAAAAAAAAAAAACTTTTAATGAAACAAGCCACCTTTTCTTGAATTAAAAATTAAAAAAATTAAATAAATTTAATGAAACAAGCCTGTCTGTCTCTTTGATCATCTCTGATTCAACAGCAATAACAAAACAAAAGGTAATACAAAATAAAATGCCACTTGCACGTACAAGTCTGTGTGATGGTCCCAAGTATGGCCATACTTATTTAAGATAGCAAGTGACAGGCACAGGTAGAAAGAGCATTGATTTGTTTCATCGCTTGCATATTGCAATTTTATTGCCGTACCAAGTCACTAGTCAAGAGTGAATGATTGGGGGAGGTTTGCTAGTGTTGAGAAATAAACAATGTGATGTGTATTCAGTTGAGACAGAGAAGGCAATGGCTGTGATGTGACTTTCAGCTCAATTGGCAGTGGCAGTACCATCTACTGGTCACAATCTTTTGTCTTTTCAATTGGACTTTCAGTCAATTAGAAATTAGTATGCTTGCATCATGCTTCCCTCATCCTGTCGTCACGATACAAAATCATATTCAATTGCTTGCACGCGCTTTCCGCGGACTTAAAACATATCCGAAGTTAATTCTCGATCGCTACGGTATTATATCTTTGCAAACAGTGGCATAGAAATAGTAACAAGAAACAACTTGAGTTTATTCAGATATAAATTTCAAAAAGCACTAAACTCCTTGGCGGATTAAATATGTAATTTTTACAGCGTACGTCTAATGGAAGGCCTATGTTCCTTCAACAAAGTGATTTACTTCGGAAGGAAAGTACTGTACATGGTTCCTTTACAATGGCTCTCATACTGTTTGTTGCTCATGGAGTTGATACTAAAACGTGCACAATTAGATGACAGTACCGCTGCGAACCAAAGCATCTTTGATTATAGTAAC
This sequence comes from Hemerocallis citrina, assembly GCA_017893485.1. Classification (NCBI taxonomy): domain Eukaryota; kingdom Viridiplantae; phylum Streptophyta; class Magnoliopsida; order Asparagales; family Asphodelaceae; genus Hemerocallis; species Hemerocallis citrina. The sequence goes on along the minus strand of CM030360.1, from coordinate 198,232,350 downwards.
TATGCCGCTCTTGATGAAGTACCCGTCGGTCTCTCGTGCTGCTTCGTGCACGTTATCGCTGTTGATGATCTGGAATAGAATAATTAATTTGTTAAAATGGGGATTGTATGAATATGATAAAAGCAAAAATGAAGTCTATTTCGCTATGAGAATCTAGACCGAAAGCATGAATTTAGTTTGTATCCAACAATTATGAGTTAATAAAAAAAAAGAAAAGAAAAAAAAAGACATGTCAACTGAGCATTGAACACGAGGGGTGACTCCCAATTATTTTTTCTTGAAAATGAAAGAAAGAGTCAACAGGACTTCGTATATAGATAGTGAATTTTTTCCGTACTTACCCACTTTTTAAAAATATTAACCAAACTGACATACTTTGAAAATATTTACCCAACTGATCCAGTTTTGGACACGTTGACTCGGCATAAAACTCTATTGACAATAACGGCATATGTTATTTTGATATCGTTATTACCAATAGCGGCACCTATATAAAAAAAATCCGTTGTTGCTATTGAGAGTAACGACATTAGTATATCTCGCATTCACTTAGGAGTTATATGCCTTAAAGAAAAATTCTAAGTGAAAATCGCTTATAACTGATGTCGTTATTCCTAATAACGGCATAATTAGCCTGATGCAGCTATTGACAATAGCTGCATCAGTATAATCCAAAGTTTTTACTCCAAATTTTATACATGTGCATCAACTACAAGCCCAATTTCGAACTTGATGCAGCCAGTACCTCTCAAAACTCAAAATATGAAAGTTGTAAAATTTTTCTTGGTGTTCCATAGCATTTTGAATCATCTCAATCAGAGTTTGGATGATAGAGTTATGCCCCGGTTACGAAGCGATGTCAAAACTGTAACTGTTTTTTGACAGTTTCGACATCGCTACGTAATCTGGGCATAACTCTATCACCCGAACTCCGATTGTGATGATTCAAAATGCTATAAAACATCAAGAAAAAGATCTACAACTTTCATGTTTTTGAGTTTTGAGAGATACTGACTGCATTATGTCGAAATCAGACTTGAAGTTGATGCATCTGCACAAAATTTGAAATACATATTGTGGATTATATTGAAGCCGCTATTGCCAATAGCGGCATCAGACTAGTTATGCCGTTATTAGAAATAGCGGCATCAGTTATTATAAAATTTTTTACAATTTTTTCTCAAGTCGGAATTCCTAAGGGAATGCGAGATGTACTAATGTCGTTACTTCCAATAGCGACAATGATTTTTTTTTTTTACAGGTGCCACTATTGACAACAGCGGCATCAAAATAACAGATACCGTTATTGCCAATTGCGTTCTCTGCTTAAGTGCCCAAAACTAGGTCAGTTGGATAAATATTTTTGAAAGTGTCAGTTTGGTCAATATTTTCAAAGAGTGGGTCAGTACGGAAAAATATTCTATAGGTAGCATGGTTGTACCATAACATTGTCGCCAATTCGTGCATTCTTGTCAATAATTGCTCTTTTGATGTGAGAATTCTTTCCAATACCAATAGGAACAGTGCCTTTTGCAGCTAGGAAACGCTTGTCAGCATCAGTCTGCCAGCAATACATAATCCACATATAAGTTAATAATTCAATCAAAATTAAATAACTGCACTATCTCGTCTACATCTGGGATCGTATCATAATAGAAATTACCTCATAATAATCAGCTCCCATCAATAGAGAGTCTTCTATAATTGCACCCTCAGAGATACAAGAACGAAGGCCTACAACAGAATGGTGAATCTTGCAATTCTGCAATCAAACAAGAGCATCACCATCACATGCTTATTAAAAAACTCCTTATGTGCAGTCACCTTTTCTTTACAGTGTAGGACAGAAAAAAGGAAGTTCCCCGAAGAATGTAGCTTGTGTCCTAATGCAAAATTGTTGAATTATTGCAACAAGCAGTGTCGCTTATAGAATATTACAACAGAAAAATGATTTCATGCACAGTTGTAAATATGAGAATCACATTAAGGAGATTCTGGAGTACCAGAAAGTCCAAGGAACATAATCGATGACAACGGAGTGCATTGCTTGATTATGCTTCTATGTCGAACAAAAAATGTGGCTCGTGTTTTCAAATTCTGATGATTTGGACCATTTCAATACGGGTAATGCTACACCTACTACCAAATCTACTACTTTCTCTTCACTACCTTAGGTGGTACACTATTGGTAGTGGTTATTGTAGAGTAGATGGTAGAAACATCCAATAGCAGTATGCCACCTAAAGATAGTAAAGAAAAAAGTAGTAGATTTGGTACTAGGTGTAGCATTACCCTTCCAATACTGCATTAACAAAATCTAGGGTGCTTTCTAGAAAGACCACCCACAAATGTTCTAATTCCAAATAAATCAACCACAAATCGCTATTTCAAAATACACCACCCACAGTATGGGACTCGCTCCAAAAAAAGTAACTCTGTTAGATTTTGTTAGTTTACTCCAAAAAGTAACCCTAGTTACCCCCAACTAGGGTTACAAAATTACTCGCTTCTCCACCTCTTCCCCTTCTAAACAATAAACTCTAACTAGTAAGTTTTACGTGCGATGCACGTTTAATAAAGACTTGGAGTTAAATGTGCGATATACATAAGTCGGTAGTAATTAGCACGCGCGATGAATGTCTTAATTTTTTAAAAAAGTTGGAGTTGAACAGGCGATACTCTTAAGTTTTAAAGGATGTTGAAGAAAAAACTTTGATTTGCACGTGCGATGTACGTGTTAATAAATAGAGATAAATGGAGATGGAGGTACGCGTGCGATGCAATGGTCGGCGAAAAAAATATTTTAAAAATGTTTGTTTGTTTGAAAACTTTGAAAAGTTTAATTTACACGTGTGATATTCGTGTTAATAAATGGTAATGGAGATGTGCGTACGATGCACGAGTTTGTTTGGTGACAAAAAAATAATAAAAAAATTGTTTATTTGTTTGAACCCCAACTCTCCCATCAATATAGTAGATTCTAAACAGAAATTCTTACTTAATCCGACCCAAAACCCTAAATCCTAACAAACCCTACCTGAAATCCAAAAGAATCCTCACTCGTCTGCTTGCCATACCCTTTGTCCTCGCACGTCCTGCCCTCCGCCCTCCTCTCCACCCTCCTCTCCACGTCTCCACCTCGCATACCATTCTCTCTAAAAAGGCGTAATTTTTGTAATTTTATCCCCATTCCTCTCAAAATAATGGAATAGTCTTCACTTATTTAGCAACAGATAACCCGAGTAGCTTTTTGAGATAAGAACCAAATTGTGGGTGGCTTATTTTGAATTAGAACATTCGTGAGTGGTCTTTCTAAAAAAAAAAAATCTATAAACTAATAGCCAACAAACTCTATCAAATAAATTTCAGTTAAAATTTTCAGTTTGTGTTACCAGTATGTCAATTTTGTACCATTGATCAGATTTTTAAATAAAAAACGCCAACCAATGACAGTGTGACTCCTGACTTCTTCAGGACATATGCAAATAATGCAAATAACAATTAGCGGGATTTTTTTTTAGAAATAATGCAAATTAACATAACATTTGTAACTTAAACTTCTCAGCGAAGCTTAAATGACTGAACTGCAATCATGATGCATGTTCCGTTTTCATACTTCTACAAGCATCTACTGAGTTCGACCATCAAACTGATCCATGTCCAATATACATTCAAGACTACTATAAAATGCAAGGTTCTCCAGTAACTGGCTTGGAAAAATGATTGACAATCTTTACAGGTATTGTATGGCACATGACGTTCATATCAGTAAATGACTAAAAGTTTATATAGTTCAAAATTCCATATATAAGAACAGTATGGGCACATCATTTATAAATTCATTAATCTGTAACAATGCAAAGGCAGAAATGATCATTTTTTACCAAAATGACCAACTTTTTGAAAGTATTTACCAAACTGACCCGAAACTAATTACCAAAACGACCCACTCACTATCTACGATAGCGAATTTGGTGAAAACCTCATCGCTATCTGAGATAGTGAATGTATGGTCATGTGTTTCACCAAACATTGGAGAAAATTAGAGAAACATACTAAGTTTAGACTCGCTATCTCAGATAGCGTGTATATTTGTACCACACTCGCTAACTGAGATAGCGAGTGTATGGTTTTGTAGAAAAATACCAAGTTTAGACTCACTATCTTAGTTAACGAGTGAGTTTGTACCAAACTCGCTAACTGAGATTACGAATATCAATTGGGATGAAGTAAAAGACCAGTGGGTTTAGACTCGCTATCTCAGTTAGCGAGTGTGTTTGTACCACACTCGCTAACTAAGATAGCGAGTGTCGATTGGGGAGTTTTAAAGACTCGCCATCTCAGATATCTCTCATTTCACTCTTTCCATTCTCTCTCTCGTCTCCCCCAAATCCGAACGAAACTCAAAACCCTAGCCCTCCAAAATCGTTATTTTCCCAACAAAATCCGTCCAAAATTATTGAGATCCGCTTCACCACTCTCAACCCTCTCTGCTCCCACTCTGAAAACCCTAAACCCATTACCCCAGATCCCGAATTTGGTTGATTCGTGAACGGTAAAGAGGATTGTGGCAAAAGCGGGTGCATTCATCTCATCCTCATTATCTACCTCGTAAAGCACTCATCTATCGTACAGTAAGTCTTCATACGTTTGCAATTTGATTTTGGTTAATTTTGCCAAACCATTGAAGGAGTTTGCAAACGTATGAAGACTTAACCGTACGATAGATGAGTGCTTTAGAAGGTAGATAATGAGGATGTGATGAATGCACCCGCTTCCACCATAATCCTCTTTACCGTTCACAAAATCAACCAAATTCGGGATCTTGGGTGATGGGTTTAGGGTTTTCAGAGTGGGAGTAGAAAGGATTGAGAGTGTTGAAGTGGATCTCAACAGATTTTGGACAAATTTTGTTAGGAAAATAACGATTTTGGGGGCTACGAGTTTTGGGTTTTTGTTAGGATTTGGTGGAGACAAGAGAGAGAATGGAAAGAGTGAAATGAGAGAGATCTGAGATAACGAGTCTTTAAAAACTCCCCAATCGACACTCGCTATCTCAGTTAACGAGTATGGTACAAACACACTCGCTAACTAAGATAGCGAGTCTAAACCCAATGGTATTTTACTTCATCTCAATCGACACTCGCTATCTCAGTTAGCGAGTTTGGTACAAACTTACTCGCTAACTGAGATAGCGAGTCTAAACTTGGTGTTTTTCTACAAAACCATACACTCGCTATTTCAGTTAGCGAGTGTGGTACAAACATACTATTTATCTGAGATAGCGAGTCTAAACTTTGTATTTTTCTCTAATTTTCTCAAGGTTATAAACGGCGTTAAGCAGTGGCGGTTCGATCAAGGGGTGCCTAGGCAGCGCCTAGGCAGCGCCTAGGCAGTTGAATTTATTTTGCCGATTTAGTTAATTTCAATCCCTAGTTTTTAATCGTAAGTATAATCATTCAATCCAATTGTAAATATTCATCATGTTCTTGTGTAATATGTGTAATTAAAGGGTGTTTATGCATAAAAAAAACTTTCTCGTGCAATTAAAAAAAATAATTGTTCAATTGTAATATGTGTAATATGCCAATATGTGTAATATGTATAACATGTGCTATTTTAATGTGAAATTGGTGTAATATGTACAATCCATCACCAATAATACAAAAAAAGTAAAAACAATTACACTACTATTAAAGATCCATACATATTATATAACAGATTAATAGATTAATAGTAGTTCTATTTTTGTGTTATTTTATAGTATTTAAACTTTTAAAAAATAGAAAACGCCCGAGTGTTGGACATCAGGCGGACGTCTAATCAGCGCCACGGATACCTACTCAACAAGACGGCCGCTTAATCGTCTCTAACCGCCTAGACCACTGCGTAATGCAAAAGCGGTTCATTCTCCTCCATTTGAGTGCCTAGGCGCCGCCTAGGCGTCCGAGGCGGACGCCATTTAGAACACTGAATTTTCTTCAAAATATGGAGAAACACATGACCATACACTCGCTCTCAGATAGCGATGAGGTTTTCACCAAACTCGCTATCAGGTCATTTTGGTAATTAGTTTCGAAAGTGGGTCAATTTGGTATATACTTTCAAAAAGTGGGTCATTTTGGTAAAAAATACCAGAAATGAACTTACTTTGATCACACATCCTTCACCAATAACACTATCTGTGACATCGGCATCAAGCATCTTCGACGGTGGTAAGTATCTAGGTAGCGTATAGATTGGAGAAGAACGATCATAGAAGCTGCATGATACGAAGTTTACTTTCCTAATAAATCAGTGCTATCAAATACATTTAGGTGAAGGATACTTCACGTCACCAATCAAAGGTATACCTGAAATCTGGAATTGGTTTTTTAGTTATCCCAAGGTTAGCATTATAAAATGCTTCAATTGTACCAATATCTTCCCAGTAACCATCATACAAGTAGGCTTGAACCTGTGGGTCAGCAGTAAGATCAATGGAGAAAAGTGCTGAAACTAGAAAATATATTAAAAGCAAGTGCATGAACCTTTTTTAGAGAAATGGTGTGGTAAAGTGCATGAAGTTTAACTAACATAGCATTAGAGGAAAGTGTTTATTAACTTGCATATACCTGAGCTATATAAAATATTTTAAGAATGAATTAGCAGAGAGTTGTACTCAAACATCATGCTAATGAAGAGGGAGCGCATCTAAATATATCCGAAGATAGTAACATTAAGACATAATTAGAATTGGTGAGAAGGGTTTTATTTTTTTCTTTTAGTTGTTATATGAGTTATACCGTAAATAGAAGTACCATTCTGATGTCAAGAGAACTTTTTTTTTACTTACCCTCATACCAATGCTAGTGGCACCAGGAATCACTTCACTGCCAAAGTCATTGGCTCCAGGAAACTTCTCACGAAGTAACTGCAACATCACATCTTTGCTAACCACATAAATACCCATACTTGCTATGAAAGGCATCTCTTTTGCTCTTTCATCATCAAGGCCTAAAATAGTGGTATCAACCTGAAAACACAAATTTAGAAAATACTATAGTAATATACCATGTACCCACATCAAAAGCACCGTGCAACATACACTAAGCAAAGCCTTTAAAATAGCAAGGAAAAAAAATTATGAAGGTTCTAACCTTCATTGCTTTGAGCTGGTCGCCTTTTGGCTTCTCAGCAAATTCAATGATGCGTCCTTCTTCATCAATCTTCATCAGCCCAAAAGCAGTTGCACGCTTCTCGTCCATCGGCAGAGCAGCAACAGTTATATCTGCATCAGTTTCTCTATGTGCCTGGATAAACTTCTCATAGTCCATGCGATATAGATGATCTCCAGCAAGAACAAGAAATTCCATAACATTATGTTCCTCAAATAGCCACAAGTACTGTCTTACTGCATCAGCAGTACCCTGAAAAGGATATTGCAGGCAAAAGATTCGCTCAGCAAAGAATGGTATTACTCACAAGTGGATAGAGCTATTCAACATATTATCTGCCATATCTGCCTCACACGTGTTATGACACTAATTCGACACTACACTAGGTATTTTACACTTAAACTATAAAAGATTTACCATGTGATATGAAAATTGGAAGATTTACACTATCACACCCCGCTTCCCAAAAACATGGAATATGAGCGCGTGACGAAACCCAGCGAATAAGTTTAACATCATCCATAAGCTGTAGGATCAACTCAGCATCACAACAAGAAGATAACAAGTATCCACAACCAAGCATGCATGAATAATTTATTAAGCAACAGAAAACAATTGAAATAAATAATAATATTCAAACAGTTTTCAAGTCTGGATCAAATGAAAAACTCAGAAAGATAAGCCAGTCCTTTCTCCACTTGAAGACTAAAATCTCTGCTCACCAATTCCAGCAGGTAGCTGTTAGAAAATATTATATATGGGCTCACATATGTGACTAAATGTATAATTGCTATTCTAAAGTATAACCCAAATTAAAGTGATCTAATCAAGATTAAGTAATGGGTTAAAAGCATATAATTTAAAGTGTGATATAACACGTGTAGAGACCGTAAAGTAAATTTCTTATTTTGTGATGGGCAAAATTGAAAATCAATAATTATCAATTAGGGTTATGGTCCCCTATATATACGCATCTTCTTATTCCATCTGTAATCCCATCAACAGAAGAATAGAGAGACGGCCTCTCATAGAAGTGTGTATCGTATAGGAAGATCCAAACCCCCTTCGCAATCTCCATCAATGGCTTCAGGTTAGTGCTTCCGCTTTTAATGTTCCTCTTCTTTTGGTTTAGCAAAGATCTATAGTTTCATAATTTAGGATTTTATATTAAAACACTTTTGCAACATGATTAAGATCTAGATTCATATAAACTTGTATTAGGTTGTTATTAATGTTTTATGCATGTTCATAAGTGTATATAAAATTCTAACAATTGGTATCAGAGCCATCTTTGCTGAATTAATTGAAGAATTGATAATTTTTTGTTTAAGAAATTTAGGATTTCTTGTTTAAAGAATTATAGGGCTTCTTGTTTAAAAAAACTTAAGAAATTAAGAATCTATTTGATCTTCCTGCTTAAGAAATTTAATTGAAAGAAGAATTGGATCCATTATTATACACATAAAAATAAATATAAAAAAAAAATCAAAACCGTAAGCAGTTTTTTTTAAATATGGTTTTGGATGATCCTTTTCTGTTGATTTGGTTATTTTGGATTTTGATAAATTTTATTTTAAGATGTGGTTTTAATTAATATTGGATTCTATTATCTATCATTAATCTTGGTTTTAAGATGTGATAAATCTAATTGTGCAAATGGAACCCACGAGAGATATCTGGTTTTGACTGTTGGCTTCAGGATTTCATATTGAATAATTAATATAGTTTTGATGACGTTTTCATTTTGGATAAATAATATAGTTTATATGGGTAATTATGCTTGGATGGGGCCCACGGTTAATGCTTCAGAAATGATGAGTAAACTAATCAGAAACTAATCATTATTCAGAAATGATGTGTAAACTCCAAAATGCCATCAGAAGAAACTAATCAGAAGTATTAATTGCTGGGGTTATTAAAGAAGGAAATATTGTTGTGTTTCTTTTTCTACCAATGCTTTTATTTTTAAGAATCATTGTATTCAAGGATGTAAATTTTTGAAAACTTGTTGAGAACAGTAAGAAGTACTGGTTGAACACCACCCATGGGCTTCCGTGTTCAACCAAACACCCATTCTAAAAGTCAACGAACATCTAATGTTGTTCAATTATCTGTTATGTTTTTAATTAATTTGATATTATCATATCAGTAGATAGATAAGGTTCAGTTATGGTTTTGTTATCTTTTTAAATAGATATTATCTTTATATTATCCATCTACAAGTAATGTAAAATTATAAAATTAAGGAAAAGATAAAATTTTGGGAAACAACTAAATTCAAATTATGGTTTTGGATTTTCTTATGAATGTCTAATATTTTGAATAGATTAATTGAAGCAAAATGTTGCCAAAGTGACCTCTTTTGTGTAGATTAATTTATTTAAAATATCAAGATGATTGTGTGTTTGTAATTCATGCGTTTATTAACCGACCCAAAGGTAAGTTGATATTTGGCCGAATTTCATACACATCTGTTGTAATAAATATGTGACAATTATAAGGTATTCCATGTGAACAATAAGTCAGTCCAAAGAATGACTTATTATTTGACAGGATTTATTGTCAATATTTGATTACTACAACAAGAGTACCGCTTACAGTTAATGTTACTGTCCAAAGACTTGATATTAACGTTGTGCCTAGTATCTTGAGATGAGATTAACCATTATTTGAGTTTATTGTTTTATATGGATTCTCATGTGAGCTTATTTGTTTATTTTTGTTCTATATTCAGCTAATGTATCTTCTGCTGCCTCAATAACTGCTAACATCAATTCTATTCCCATGCTTAATGGGACAAATTTCAAGGAATGGAAAGGGACCCTACTGATAACTCTTGGCTGTATGGAATTAGACCATGCATTAAGAGAAGAACAACCTCCATCTCTCACTGCAGAAAGCACTCCTGATGATAAAAGGGTATTTGAAAGATGGGGTCGTTCAAATCACATGAGTCTAATGATTATGAAACACAGCATTCCAGAAGCCTTTAGGGGCACATAATCCGATGAGATTACTAAGGCCAAAGATTTCCTCGATCAAATTGAGAAACGTTTTGCTAAAAACGATAAGGTTGAAATGACTACACTTCTGACTTCTTTGATGTCTATGAAGTATAAGGGTCGAGGAAATGTAAGGAAGTACATTATGGAAATGTATCATGTTGTTTCAAGACTTAAGGCACTCAAGCTTGAATTTCCTGAGGACTTGCTTGTGCTTATGGTTTTGGTATCACTTCCTGCACATTTTAATCAATTCAAAATCAGTTACAACTGTCAAAAGGAAAAATAGACTCTAAATGAGCTCATTTCTCACTGTGTGCATTAGGTAGAAAGGTTGAAACAAGATAAGATTGAAAGTGCTCATTTAGCCAAAGCCTCCAAGGATAAGGGCAAGAAGAGGAAATCTGAGGATGAAAAAGCTAAGGATTCAGCTAAAAAAAAACAACATAAAGATACATAAAATTGTTTCTTTTGTAACAAGCCTGGACATATGAAGAAGAAATGTACTAAATATCACGCACAATGTTCTAAAAAGCGCTAGGCGGTAGTCGGGCGGCCAATGGGGGCCTAGCACTTAGACCTTGTAATCGGGGATTAAGCGGCTAGGCGGTAGGCGGTTTTTTTAATTAATTTATTTGTTTATTTATTTATTTATTTATTTATTTATCGATCTTTTGGGTTTATTTTGTTGTTACCCCTTTTTACTCTTTATTGCTACTCATTCTTACTATTGAACTTTTTCTTTTTGCAATTGTAGGATGGGCTTCACATAGTCAAATCGGTGTATTATTGTATCGGTAAACATGAGGACTCTATCTTCTCCATATCCGATGTAAACCACATTGTGGCTACTCATAAAAGAATACAAGTTCTAGAGAGAGAATAAATGTAAAGTTAATAGATGATCTCATGATATGCTTGATAACGATGAACAGCTTTAACTAATAACCACACTTAAATCAGATAACTTCCTCCCATCTCATGACATGTTGTCCCATACTAAGTGGATTGGCCATCCATAGATTGCTTTGGAAAGATATGTAGATCTGGGTGATATTTTAGGAGCTGAAAATAGAAGATGAATAAATAGCTTCACTAATGAGGAAAAGCATACTACTTATAATCTGGTAGACTGATCGAGTCTTGAAGTTGTTGGCACATGATACTTCTTATAAACTTCCCCCTTTGGTGCATAACTTCACTTATTTGGCTGCGTTAGTGATATTAAAGTCCATACTTGTAAGTTTTAACATGATTGCTGTGAGAGTGCGAATACATGTCAAATTATGCAAGATAAAAAAAAAGACTAAAGATATTCTTAAATTTTATTAAGAGGAGAAAGTGAGAGCGGTGGGTTTTTTTTACTTTAAAAAAATATATATACTTAAGGCCTAAGCGGGTCTAGTTCGCCTAGACCCGCCTAGACCGATTAAACGCCGCCTAGGTCCGATTTTAACCGCCTAGAACCCATTTCCGATTTTCATAAACGCCTAGGCCCTAGTCGAGGCGTTGGGGGGCCGCCTAGCGCCTAGGCGGCCGCTTAGGCCGCTTTTTAGAACACTGATCACGCATGGCGTGTAAAGAAAGGTATGTTTCTTACTTTGGTCTGTTATGAAGTTAATTTATCTTCAGTACCTAGAAACACTTGGTGGATAGATTCTGGTACTACTACTCACATAAGTGTTTCTATGCAGGGTTGCCTGAGCTGCCGGAAGCCAAATGATGGTGAAAGACACATCTTCGCGGGCGATAATCGGTAGAAGTGGAAGCAGTTGGGCATTTTAGGTTGTTATGAGGAACTGGTTTCTTATTTGGATTTGAAAGACACTTTTGTTATTCCGTCTTTTAGACAAAATTTATGTTTCTTTGTTGGACAAATTTGGTTATTATTGTTCATTTGGAAACAATCAATTTAGTTTGTCTTTAAATTCGAATATTGTTGGAACTGGTTATTTGAATGCTTATGACAACCTTTATTTGTTTGAAACAATTGCATCCTATAATAAAACCTTGCATGTAGAGTTACGTGGTACTAAACATAAATTAAAGAAAATTCGGCGTCATTATGGCATAAGTGTTTAGGTCATATTTCAAAAGATAGAGTTGAGCGTCTTGTGTCTGATGACATTTTGGAATCCCAGGACTTCACAAGACCTTGATGTCTGTGTAGACTACATAAAGGGAAAACAGATCAAAACTAAGAGATCAGGTGCCAATATTCTTAATGTTAGGTGTTATGAACACATTTGTTATTTTCTATGAGAAAGCTTAGTCATGGTCTCCACAATCCAGAATATGTTCTTATGGTGTTGCATTCTCTGTTCTAAAGTTTAGTTCCGGTTTGGAGTTAAATATAGCATTCTGATCAAAAGGGGTAGTATTAATCAGATATTTATGAAATGACCAATGATTTTAATAAGTATTCAAACCACTTTATTATATCCTAGCTTAAGAATATGGTTAGAAAATTGACAAAATCTATCTATGGACTCAAGCTAGCTCCTCGTCAATGGTACCACAAGTTTCATCAAGTAATTATCTCTTTTGGTTTTCAGATGAATGTAGTTAATGATTGTGTGTATCACAAGTTCAGTGGGAGTAAGCATATATTCCTAGTTTTATATGTCGATGACATATTGGTTGCCACTAATGATATAGATTTATTGCATGAGACCGAAAGGTTTTTGTCCAAGCATTTTGAGATGAAGGATCTTGGGGATGCCTCTTTTGTATTAGGAATTCAGATACACCGAGATCGTTCTCGAGGTATTCTAGGATTATCACAAAAGCGATACATCGATAAAATACTCAAAAAGTTTGGCATGCAAGATTGTAAACCAGGGGATACCCCTATTGCTAAAGGAGACAAATTTAGTCTCAATCAGTGTCCTAAAAGTAACCTTGAAATTCAGGAAATACAAAAGATCCCCTATTGGGAGTCTAATGTATGCTCAAGTATGTACGTGTCCGGATATTGCGTACATTGTTGAGATGTTAGGCATGTATTTAAGAAAACCTGGTATGGACCATTGGATAGCAACCAAGAGGGTGATGAGGTATCTTCAGAGAACAAAAAACTACATGCTCACATATAGAAAATCAGATCATTTGCAGGTCGTAAGGTATTCTGATTCTGATTTCACTAAGGTGCCAAGATAGCAAAAGTCTACATCAGGCTATATTTACCTGTTAACTGGAGGAACTATATCCTGAAAAAGTGTCAAACAGACACTTATAGCTTCCTCCACTATGGCAGCAGAGTATGTAGCATGCTATGAGGCATCGAATTATGAAATATGGCTGCGAATTTTTTTTTGTCACTGGGCTGCGCATTTTGGAAAATATAGAAAGACCACTCAAGTTATTTTGTGACAATAAGTCAGCAGTGATGTATTCCAACAACAACAGGAGTTCGACAAAGTCGAAACATATTGACATAAAGTTCCTAGTTGTTAAAGAAAGAGTGCAAAGTGGACAGATGTCCATAGAGCACATTGGGACAAACTCCATGATAGCGGATCCGCTCACAAAGGAATTACCACCCAAGGTCTTTTATGAGCATACTGCTCATATGGGTGTTGTATTTTTGAGGATATCATGATTTAGTGGGAGTTCGTATTTTATTTGCATTATGTTTGTGTGAGACATTTATACATTTGGTTATTTTCTGATCAGAAATAAAGAATTCAGTTTTCTCACCTATTTGTCATGTTTTGGTTCTGACCTCACTTAAGTTTTAAAGAGGACCAGTTGGAAATAAGCATGTGTATAGATCACATTGCATGAAATTTTCATGCTACACATTCACACTTGATCTATGTCATTTGATTATGTTGATATATGTGACCATTGATGAATTTAGTTACGATAAATGTAACGAAAATTGCTTTGATCCTATATTTACATGATTAATGGACGAGATTGTTTGGCTATGCTTTTGGTTATAATAGCAAAATTTTGAGCTCATAAAGTATGTACATTTATAAGGAATAACATATGTGGCCCAAGTGGGAGATTGTTAGAAAATATTTTATGTGGGCTCACATATGTGACTAAATGTATAATTGCTATTCTAAAGTCTAACCCAAATTAAAGTGATCTAATCAAGATTAAGTAATGAGTTAAAAGCATATAATTTAAAGTGTGATATAACACGTGTAGAGACCATAAAGTAAATTTCTTATTTTGTGATGGGCAAAATTGGAAATCAATAATTATCAATTAGGATTATGGTCCCCTATATATACGCATCTTTTTATTCCATCTGTAATTCCATCAACAGAAGAATAGAGAGACGGCCTCTCATAGAAGTGCGTATCATATAGGAAGATCCAAACCCCCTTCGCAATCTCCATCAATGGCTTCAGGTTAGTGCTTCCGCTTTTAATGTTCCTCTTCTCTTGATTTAGCAAAGATCTATAGTTTCATAATTTAGGATTTTATATTAAAGCACTTTTGCAACATGATTAAGATCTAGATTCATATAAACTTGTTTTAGGTTGTTATTAATGTTTTATGCATGTTCATAAGTGTATATATAAAATTCTAACAGTAGCACGTCTCCAAAGTCTGCTTAATAAATATAAAAAGAAAAAAATAGAGAAAACAAGAGAAAATGCCCTTAGTGCAAGTTAGGGCCACAAATAGTAAAAACGAATAAAAGTAATGTGGAACAAGAATTGGAATCAAGAATGTAACAGGGATACAACAAGTAGTGAAAATTCAAGAACTAACTAGCAAGAAGGACAACTCAAGAGATCGGATTGGGTAACAAACACTAATAGTAGATCAAGTGACTAGTGACATATAAGAGTATCCAACATCAAGTGACAAGTATCAAGTATAAGTGTCAAGTAACAAGTCTCAAGTCTAGTGTCAAGTTGTCAAGTACAAGTATCAAGTTTCATGTATCATGTAGTCAAGTATCGAGTGAGCATGTATCAAGTTCAAGTTTCATGTTCAAGTCTTCAAGTATCAAGTAAACATGTATCAAGTTCAGATTTCATGTATCAAGTCTTGTAGTTATTAATATCTGGGTAGCACTTCATGCATTCATCTTTTTACTATATGATTGCTACAGATAATGCAATTTCGTTTAGGCCTAGTAATGGATTTTATAGGGCGGCGTACTCAGGTATCAAGTATCAAGTAAGCACGGTTCATGAATACGAAAATAAATAACAAGTTCATGAAGCAAGTCCGTGAATACTAATAAGTTCAAGAACCACACAGTGGGTTCATGAATACAACAAGTTCATGAGCCAAGTAACTGGCTCCATGAATACATCAAGTGCAACAAGTTCATGAACTGAGTACTGGGAAACAAGGGTCCCCTTCCGAGTACACTTACCTATATTGTCCACTACTATGGTCTTTCCTTTAAATCCCGGCTTGTTACTTTTATTAATTTTTATCAAGCATGCATGCAAGTGTGTGAAACAAGTCAAGAAATAATAATCATGGACATGGAACAAGTTTGAGGTATTTAGATAGCATATTCGAGGGTCAACACGAATAAAAATATCACGAACAACGAAAATCTCAAATCTGGACAGCACGATATTGTTGTACCAAAACTACGATTCCCGTTGCTACGAGATAGCAAATGTGGATCCGTCAGAAGATCTAGAAACTAGACTCCTGCCCGGTTCCAACGCATATAATTAAGGTACATAAAAATTGTGATAATGTGTCAAAACAGCAAACTATACAGCTATTGTGTTCAGGCAGAATTTGTGAATTTGAGTTTATACATATGAAACAGGGTTGAAACATTACTAATTAATTCTGAGAAAATTTGGGAAGATTCTCTAGGGTGTCCAGCAATAGCATGTCAAGTCAACCGCTTACTGTTAACATAGTTAAATTAATTTGCAAACTAAAGAAGCGCAGCAGTTTTGTGAATCTGCAACTACCGACACAGCAGCAGTAAAACTGCGGTATCTCCTAGACCATAACTCGGAATTCAAAAATTCCGAAGTCTATCGACATCTAGACAACTAGAGCTACATTTACTGTTCAGGGCTCGGGTTCAGATTCTAACCTTAAAGGGGTCAAAACAGCAAGTGAAGTTCAGGACAGCAACATGTGGGAATGTCTTACGCGTATAGGTTGCATGATAATTGGTTGTTAGACGTCTAGATTAATGTGTGATACATATACGGGGTAATGGTTATCAAAACAGCAAGTAACATTTATTTATCAACTCAAATGGGTGCAAGTTCATCACATACAAGATATAACACATATCTACAAATCTAGGGTTCCTTAATTTCATATGTTCAAGTATCTAGGTGATAAAATGAGTCCAAGTAGTTGTAATATAACAATGAAATTGTTGTGACTCTTAAAATTATGGGGTTGATGAGGATTAATATTTGATCAACAACGACGAGTCGAGGAGTCACAACTACTAACTATTTGCGGTATTTTCAAATTAAACGCTTGTACTTAGAACAAAATTTTGTACAAGATGAATACTTGCCTTGATTGGATGAGGGAGATGATCGACGATCGCGATCAGATAGATCGGATCGGAGCGGATCTTGATGGAAGATCAAGATCAAGACGATCGGACGGCTGGATCTGCTTGATCTGGGCTAATGATCACGATCGGATTGGACGGCTGAGATCTGATCTGGCTGAAAAGATCAGATCTGATCAAGGTCAGATCTTGATCGAATCCGACGGCTAAGATTCAATCCCACTTCTTCTTCCTTCTTGATCGACAGAGAGCGAGGGAGAGATCTGCGGCGGCGGGGTCTTCGACGTGGCGACGCGACAGCGTGGCTGCGACAGCCACGAAGAGGCGGCGATGACTGAGGTGGCGCGACATTGAGGAGCGACGCAGTGACGGGGCGGAGCAACGAAGCTCTGTTTCCGGGTTCAAAACAGAGTGGCGAGAGCGAAGGGTGGCTTCAGGGTGTTTTGGGTAATGGCGAAGGTGGTTGCGACCGCGAGTGGCTGGCGGAGGTGCTGGGGGTTGTGACTGTGGAATGAGGGCGAAGGCGAGGCGACGAGAGGTGGGGAGTTGGGTAATGGCGAATGGGTTCGATGGTCGAAGGAGTTGGGGACGATGGTGGATGATGGCGGTGGGGGCGAGGGTGTTAGCGATGAGGAGGGGGAGGCGATGTGAATGGCAATGGAGGCGAGGGTGGAGGTCGGAGCAATGGGGCGAGGGAAATGGGTTGAGTTGGTTGGGAACGATGATGCGAGATGGGTTCGGTTGTCGGAGGGCGAGGGGATTGGGTGGCGATGGGGATTGTGACTGAGGTGGGGCGATGGTGGAGACGATCAGAGGTGACAAAGGGAGCGACGATGGTGAAAGGAAATGGGTTTGGGCGAGTGGAGAAGACGGGGAAGAAGAAGGAGAGCGGCGGGTGGTTTGGGGTTGCACAGTAATTAGGTCAGGGGTTTAGGGTTAGGGTAAACTAGGTTAGGGTTATATAGTTAGGGTTTGGGTTAATGGGTATTTGGGTAGCGATTTTGGGGGGGATCCAACTAGAGAATTGGTCAAAAATTTATATAAATGGGGAAAAAGAGATAGATGGAATGAATAGTCCATTTCTACATGAAGAGCGACACAAAAAGAGTAGAACGAACAATACAATTGAATTAGATATTGGCACCAAAAATTGAGTTGAAGCAAAAGAAGAGATTTTATTCGAACTGGAACAAAATATAGGATTTCAATTTGAATACAAAAATACCAGGAATGAAAATACAGTAGAAAAATTACAGATACGGGAAATAGGAGTTACAAATCAAAACATGGCATATGCATGGACTTAACATGACAACAAGAACAAAGCTTTTTTCCCAACTAGTTGGGGTCAGCTACATGAATTATGTTTCCTATTTTACTCGGTTTAACACAATGTATTCTGTAAGAACATAAGCTATCATATCTTTCTCACCGTTTCCACTCAAATAAGTTTAGGTCTTCCCCTATGCTCCAACCCCTAACTCTACCCTCAATACTTATCAAATCACTCTTTCTAACCGGGACACTACCAGGTCTACATGTAACATGTGCAAACCACCTGAGGCGATTCTCTGTTAATTTATCTTGGATATGAGATACCCTTACAATGTCTCGTGTATGCATGTTAATAATTCTATTCTACCTGGTTTTACCAAACATTCATCTTAACATCCTCATATCTGTTACACTCATTTTTTTGACATATTGTTTTTTTATTGCCTAATACTTTGCTCTATACATCATTGTTGGTCTAACAGCCGTCCTATAAAAAAAATTCTTCAACTTCAAAGGTATACATTTGTCACACAAAACCACTAGCACTTCTCCACTTAAGCCACCTTGCTTGAATCCTGTATATAACATCTTCACATATCTCTCAATATCTTTGTATAATCGAGCCTAAATATCGGAAACGGTCTCTCTTAGTATCTCTTGTTCATCAAGCTTTACTACTTCCTCATTTGTGTTCCGAATATCACTAAAATTACACTTCATATACTGAATTTTAGTTCTGCTTATTTTAAAGCCTCTATGATGAGGACAACAGTTCGAGACGATTTGGGCGCTTCTGTCGGCGTAGGCATCGTATAGAATGACTACTCCAGTAGCATTGTTATCTTTATTTCAACAATTTTTTATTTATTTTTGGGCATTCTAGCTATATGTAGTAGTTTCGCAATTTGCACTCTTTATTTTCTGTATTAGAATATTTTGGAGATTCGTATTGAGATTTTGTTTTGAGCCTATATATAGGCCTTTAGAATAATGAGAAGATATGCTATTATTGATTAAAAAAATTACAGTGTGTTGAGTTATTGCTCTGCATTATTTTCTTGTGTGTGAGACCATAAAAAATTATTAGGGTTTGTGAGAAATCTTAAATCCCACCTTTATCTCTACCGCCGCCATTAAACTAAATCCCCAAATCTCCAAATCCTTATTCAACTCCAAACCCTAACCTAATTTAACCTTCTCCACCCCTCTCTCATCTTCTCCACCCCTTAACTTCCCTGAAACCCATCGCCGCATCTCGTTCTCCAGTCGATCACCTCGAGTCCCCTTCTCCTCCTCGTCGTTGACCGCTCTCGCCGTCGTCGAACCCAACCCCACTGCTTCTTGAACACAAACACCACCCTTAAAACCCCTGACGGCCACCTCCCTCCATCATCCCCCTAACCACCACCATCGACCCAGCACTACCCTGAACCCCTTCCTCTCCAATCCGATGCTGACACCGCCATTGCCACTGTCGTTGGTGCCACCACGAGCCATCGACGCACCCCTCCACAAGCAGCAATCCCGACTTCGATTTCTTCCTTCTCCCGAATGCATAGCAATGACAGAACTGACCAAATCTGATTTTGTTTTGGAGTGGGTCTTTACTCGTTGTTTGGTGTTGGCAAGATCCAGATTCAGATCTAACAGCTTCTTCCTCTCCATCTGTGGTGATGACTCGTTCATTGAACTTCGTCAACTTCTTTCCATTCTTCCATTAATTGTGTTACTACCTATCATATCTAGAATATTATCTAAATTTACTGTCGTCCACAAATATTGAGAGCGTGCATTTCTACTTGACAATTAGCGTACGAATCATTATTGAATATTTTACTTGCTAAGAACGCTTAAGTATAATTATTGATTGTTAGGATTGAATCTTTAATTGGGCTTGTTAAACTATTTTATATCTTGAATCCATCAAACCAATCGTTAGTTTTAGTTTCTGACTAAATCCGCGTAACATGTTGGTAAACTTAATCTTTTAATATTCTTGAAAATTTCTCTATCTAGGGTTAAGTTTACATCACTCTTGCTTCCAAAATATTTCTCCACAGTTCTAATTTAGCATTGATTCATGTGTTAGTCTCGTCCACTAAGATGACGTCATCAGCAAAAAGCATACACCAAGGCACCTCATCTTGTATTTCTTGCATCAATTCATCCATAATCAAAGCAAAGAGGTAGGGGTTTAAAGCCGAACCTTGGTGTAAACCTACTGTAATAGGAAATTCACTACCATCTCTTGTGGTTGTTCTAATTATGGTCATTGCCCCTTCATACGTATCCTTAATCACCTTATACCGAATAGTTACTCT
Source organism: Hemerocallis citrina (assembly GCA_017893485.1). Lineage (NCBI taxonomy): Eukaryota > Viridiplantae > Streptophyta > Magnoliopsida > Asparagales > Asphodelaceae > Hemerocallis > Hemerocallis citrina. The sequence continues at coordinate 198,212,111 of CM030360.1, read as the reverse complement.
TTTGTTATTTAACACTCATTATACTATGTCTCTAGGGACTTTATCATATTTTTTTCTAGATCTGTAAACACCATATGTATTGACTCAAACATTAAAGACAATAAATTTGCTCTAGAATTCAAAGATGATATATTTCTACCAACAATCTTATCAATATTCGATGTAGAGTAAAGAAAGATAGCAACAGAAGTCAGATGATGGCTTCCTTTGAAAGGGTAAAGTCGTCCTTCACTGAAGTTATTTTTTTATAATGTCACTGCTTCAAAATTATTTTATGACAATAAGTCTAGAACTAAGCAGAATAATTGCAAGGTTGTAAGCATTTATCTTGCCCCAGTTTTGAGTTTTCCACATTGTATATTAGTACAAGATCACAACTGAGAAAATATTGTGGATGTTAGATATTGTATTATATATTTAGTCTCATATCGGGTTATGTATCAATTTAGTATTTGGTTCCCTCCTATAAATAGGAGTTATTTTACTCAGTTATAATCAATCCAATAATACAATAATCTTTTCCAAATCACTCTGTTAACCTTAATATGGTATCAGAGCACTAACTCTAAATTTCTTCCTCACAAATTCCTAACCCTAATCACATAATTTCCCTTCTTCTCAACAACTCCGGCGACAACAACTATGGCAACACCCAACGTCAACATCGTCATCGTCATCAGGAGCAACAACCGTCATCGTCATTGTCGTCAACACCCGCCAACATCACCCCTTCCAGAAACTCCAACCAACCGAAACCCAAACTTCTGACCAACCACACCCACTGCAACCCAACTTCCCGCACCTTCGATCTCCCCAACTTCCAGCACCGAAACGAAACCCAACTTCCAAAACCCGTCGCCTCTCCGCCTAAACCCTACCCTTGCCATCAACACCACATCCCGTCGTTGGCAACCTAGCCGAAACCCTAGCCGCCCCTTTCTTTCTCCCTTCACCCAAAAACCCTAGCCGACCATTTGTTTCCCACTTCAAATCAAATCCAAATACCCACTTCCAACCCGCCCCGCATACCCATTTCCAAAAAAATCCAAAAATCCAAAAATCCAAAAATCCAAAAATCAAAAAAATAAAAATAAAAAAAATCCAACCCAACCACCCAAACCCAATATCCACATCACCATCCAAATCTAATATCCAAACCCAATACCCAAACCCAATATCCAAATCCCTTAACCCATCTTCCTGTTTGCTGCTGTTGCTGTCACAATCGCCGCCGGCACTCTTTCTTCTCCAATGGAACCTCAATCTTACCGCTCTCTTTCATTCTCCACCGACTTCTCCGTTGCTACATCTTCACTCCCTCTCACATTCCGATGTCCCTCCAGATTCAGACAGATGCAGTACTGCCATTATCTTGATTCCGGCCTCCCTCCTACTCCCAGCATCATCCCTAACCCTGCCCCACCCCTTCTTCCGCCACAGGTAGCATCATCCAGCTCCATTTTTCGATCCCGACACCGGCATTTTCGACCTCACTTTGATCCCTGCCACAGAGACCAGTCTCATTTCTTCTCGTAGCACTTCTCTTATATATTCGGCCATGACCGTTACTCCAGCATTGTTGACTCCTGATGATTGGGCTAATCTTCAGCATCGCCTAGCTCAGCTGGAACTCCAGCTATTGGGTCAGTCTGTCACTGCTGGCCCCTCTGCTCCTGTATTCTCTGTTACTCCTGATATGAATTTTTCCTGAATTTTAGATACTGGTGCATCACATCATCTTACTAGTAATTATACGCTGCTCACCACCAGCAATGCACTTCCCTCTCACTCTCCATCCCTGCACACTGCCGATGGCTCACAACTTATCACTACACACTTAGGGTCTATTAGCCCTCCAACTCACACATTGCCTTATGTTCTTTATTCTACTCATTTATCCATGAACCTTATTTCTATTAGTCCGCTATGTGATAGTGGTCTTCTCATTACATTTAATTCTTTAGGTTGCTTTATTACCGATTCACACACTGGTAAGGAGTTTGGGTATACTAGTCGACAGGATCGTCTATATCATATAGATTTTCTTCATGCCCATATATCTCATCCCCATTTTGCTAGTACTGTGTTCTCTGATGCTAATCTGTGGCATAGACGTTTAACACATATTAGTGAGTCTCAACTCAAGACTTTAGCCCGTAGTGGTGCCTTTGGTCCTCTTACTTTTATTCATTTGTCTAATTGTAAGGTTTGTCATTTGGCCAAACACACAGCACTCCCTTTTAACCACAAAAGTACTTCTCAAACTACCCAACTTTTTTAACTTATTCACTCTGACATATGAGGACCATCTCCTACACCTTCTCACAAAGGTTATCTCTATTATGTTAGTTTCATCGATGACTTTACTAGATACACATGAGTGTTTCTTATGCGTCAACGCTCTAAAATACCTGACATTTACCAATTCTTTACGAATATGGTTCACACTCAATTTGGTGTGCTATCAAAACCTTTCGCTCAGACGGTGCTCGTGAGTACACTTTCACTGCTATGAGATCCATCCTTCAATCTCATGGTACACTCTTTCAATAATTATGCCCTCACACATATGAACAAAATGGTATAGCTGAATGCAAGCATCATCATATCCTTGAGACGGCTCGCGCTCTTCTACTCTCCTTTTATGTTCTTCGTTCTTTCTGTGCTGAAACTGTCATAACGTCTGTTTGTCTCATTAACATCACTCCCTCGTCTGCCCTATCTGGCACATCACCTCATGAGGCTCTTCGTCACTTACCGTCGGACTACAGTATGCTCCGTACTGTTGGTGCACCTCTTATGTCCTTCTCCCCCCACTGAACGCACGAAGCACACCGCTCGAGCTCTTAAGTGTGTTCATCTAGGTCTCAGTCCAGAACGATATTGTTATTTTGATCTTGTGGCAGGTCGTGTTCGTATTTCCCGATATGTCTCCTTTGTGGAGACTCTCCCTACTACTTAACTTCTCCTGAGGATGCTAGTTTTCTCGATTACCCTGTAGTTGGGCATATCTCCCCGTCCCTACCTTCACGCATTCCATATGGTACCACTCTTTTGGCTCCTTTCCCATCTTTTACTGATGTTCCACATATTATTCCTCTGACAGAGACACATCATGCATCCCCACAGCATTCTGCACCTTCACCACCTACATCCCCACATCATTCTACACCTTCACCACTTGCATCCCCACAGCTGCATGCACCCACTCTACCTATCTCACCCCCACACACTGCCCATCCACCACCGGTCCAGCAGTCTACACATTCTACCTTAGGCATACCACAGGCCCGTTACACATCTGATGCCACTGGCTCTCTGACCGTTTGGCTTTGCCATCCTTGCCTCCTACTCACCACAGTTTCATACATATCTTACTGCTATACACTCCACACGTGAGCCCAGAACCTATCAGGAAGCTATTCAATTTTTCGAGTGGCGGGAAGCTATTGCAGAGGAATTTTCGTGCATTTGATCAGACTGGCACTTAGGATGTTGTTCCACTGCATGTGGGCATCCAGACTGTTAGCTGCAAGTAGATCTTCAAGGTTAAATATCGACCTGATGGCTCCATTGAGCAGCACACGGCTCATCTAGTTGCCTGAGGGTTTACTCAGGAGCATGATATTGATTATAAAGAGACTTTTGCCCCAGTTGTACAGATGACTACAATTTGCACTCTCCTTGCCATTGTCTCTGTTCGTCAGTGGCCATTATACCAGATAGACATGAAGAATGCATTTCTTCATGGTACATTATCTGAGGTTGTTTACATGCATCCTCCTTTTGGCCTTACCACTCCTCGTCATGTTTATCGTCTCCGTCGAGCTATATATGGCCTGAAACAGGTCCCTCGAACCTGGTATGAGTGTTTGCACTGTGTCATCACCCCGGCTGGTTTCAGTCAGAGTTCACAGAACCACTCTATGTTTATGCGGTCATCACCGCAGGGGAGGGTATTTCTGCTATTATATGTTGAGGATATGATTATTACTGGGGATGACTCCGCAGGCATTGCATCCACCCAAAACTATCTTCACCAGCGTTCCATATGAAAGATCTTAATAGACTACATTACTTTCTGGGTCTAGAGATTGGGCATGAATCTCAGGGTATACTCATTTCTCAACAGAAATACACATTAGATATTATCTCCGCTGCATGTCTCTCTGACAGTCGATCAGCCGATACTCCGTTAGAGCTACATGTGAAGCTTCGTCCCACAGATGGTGAGCTCCTTTCCGATCCTACTAGATATAGGCAGATTGTTGGACAATTTGTCTACATATGCATGACCATATCCGATATTGCTCATGCAATTAGTGTTGTTAGTCAGTTTGTTTCTGCTCCTACATCAGTTCACTATAGTGCTATTCTTCGGATCCTCATATATCTTCGAGGTACAATCACACGCTCATTATTCATGCATTCTACATCCAAACTGGAGCTCAGTGCATATTCTGATTCAGACTGGGCGGGTAATCCTACTACCAGACAGTCTACCAAAGGTTTCTATATATTTCTTGGTGAATCGCTGATCACATGGCGAAGCAAGAAACAGGCAATTGTTGAATGTTCTTCCACCGAAACTGAGTACAGAGCATTGACAACTATTACTAGAGAGATTGTTCATGTTCGTTGGCTGTTATCAGATATGGGTGTCACTCTTACAGGAGCTACTCCTCTTCATTGTGATAACCAGAGTGCGTTACACATTGCAAGCAATCCAGTCTTTCATGAGAAAACGAAGCGCATAGAGATAGATTTCCACTGTATTCGTGTGCGCTTTGAAACAGGGACCATTTTCCATCATTCTGTTACATCTTCACAGCAGACAGTATGCTTCTTCACCAAATCCCACATTATTCAGAGATTTCGTTACTTGGTGGGCAAACTCATACTGTTCGATCCACCGTGATTCTGAGAGGGGGTGTTAGATATTGTATTATATATTTAGTCACATATCGGGTTATGTATCAATTTAGTATTTGGTTCCCTCCTATATATAGGAGTCATTGTACTCAGTTATAATCAATCCAATAATTCAATAATCTTTTCCAAATCTCTCTTTTTACCTTAACAGTGGATTTGAATTCTCTCATGGTATGGATGTATAGCGCATAATAATTGCCAAATAAGTGGTTTAAGATTGGGCATACTGATTATAATCCTAAACCATGTGGCCTAAGACTGTATAAACAAAAGGCAGCCACCAAGACAATATTGACGTGTATCAGCCATGCTTCCTGGACAATCAAAAAACTAATATGCCACTGCCCTCAGTATTCTAATATTAATTTCCAGTTCACATGTCACACTCTATATGCACAAGTCCCAAAGCCAGAACTTCATAAGAGAATACTAAATGAAGAAAATACCTTCATATCTTAGGAGTTAGGAACTAAGGACAGAACTCTGAGTATCATACTGTTAAAATATTAAGGTTTCTTATTGTACTATAAGAATGCTTTGCAACGCTCTTCCATTTAATAACAAGGATCCTATTTGTTCTTTATAATTATTTCAGAAAAATTTAGGAGCGTATGGCTCCAAATCAGAAAACCTAGTTTGTTGCTCCATACAATTACATAAGGAGTTTAAGGACCAAGATATGGATGGCTGACTCAATAGATCAAATGAAGCTACCAAAATGATAAGAGAAGAATAAGTGATGTATGGAAGAAAATTAAACTCTTCAATTCAATATAAACTAGCCAAAGTTACTGAAATGAAACATCAAATCCAAAAATATGAGGAACAAACAAACCTGAAACCAGTTAGGATTCTCTGGACTTTGCTGGGCAGCAAGAACTTCTACAAACCCTTCATTCTTATACCCACCCATGTTGCTTGCATAAGCCCGTGAAAGGTGACGGTTAAGCGATGCTGAATTAAATTGTGTGAGAACATAGATCTTAGAGATGTTACTGTTCAAGCAATTGCTGACAGGAATGTCAATCAGCCTATAATTAGCTCCTAAAGGTACAGCTGGCTTAGCTCTCTTTTTTGTCAAAGGATACAACCGGGTCCCTGCTCCACCTCCAAGTATAATTCCCAGAACACTCTACAGAGAATAAACAGAAAGGAATCTTAATCAAAGAAATCATAAAAAAGTCATTCATTTAATTCATCAACTACCACTCAAAATGTAAAATACAATAAACAGACGAAGCAAGAAGAGAATTGGAAAGCAAGAAGAGAATTGGAATAAATATTTTATGGAGGTAAACGTTAGATATCTAGCCCGCATACCAATTGACATGCATCTCTAAAATTGAAGAAGAATAGTGTAATGTTTTCGTCTCATAAAATCACCTCCACACACACACATATATTACCCACTCATAGTAGTTACAACGACAGAACCGAACATTTATTCAAATGCTTTACAAATGCCAAGAAACTGGATTACAACATAAGATATAGAATTCTGACTCACTATTTTATTCCAAAAGGAAAAGATATGAATGAAAGAGGAAAGAAACAAACTTAATAGTATCCGTTCAATTCTTCTTAGCATAACATGTCAGTGAATTTACTTTATGAACATATCCTGAGAAATTAGATTTAAGAAAAGACCAGCTTTCCATTCAAACAAAGATTTTTTTTTTTGAGTCATGAGAACAATGCCTAATTCCATTAGTTGATAACTTTTATCATATTGAAATTAATATAATAGTACAGAAAACGACAAAGAGCATTCATTAGTCATCATTCAAAATTCTGAAAACTGATCAAGGAAAAAAGACAACTAACATCAACACAAAGAAGTGTTAGAGCATCCACATTCATTTCCTATATTTGTCATATTCTCATAATATGAGAAAGATAGCGCTGCAGTCGTTTCTTATTTTACTATATTTTGACAAATTTGCTACAGTGCGTTCTCATATTTGAGAAACGAAATGGCGATTCTCATATTATAGGGGACGGAACATTTTGTTCTCTCCAGTTGTTTTTCTTTTTAATGGGACCAGACGAAACATGTTGTTTATGTTGTTTCGTCTGACCCTATTTTTTTTTTTTTTAATGATCAGACGATACAACATGTATCGTCTGAACAAAAAAAAAAAAAAAAATCAAAAAATCAACAAACGAGACATGTTGTCCCGTTTGAAGCCAAAATGGCTTGGACGGGACATGTCTCGTCGAGCCATGGAGAAGAGATTAGCCCATTTAATTTGCATGTTAATCTTAGGTTAGGACATTAATTAGATAGCTTAATATATATTTTAATATTTAATTGATTTAATTAACCTATTTTAATATCTAATCACGACTTAATTAACTTAAACGTTATTTTTATAAAAAAAACAAGACGAAACAAGATGTTACGTCCAACCTCCTTTTTAAATATTTGTTTCTCAAATTATAGAAACTCCACGACTGCAGCAATTCTCTCTTTTTACTATATGCTACTTTGCCATATTCTCATTTTTGAGAGACACGACTGTGGATGCTCTTAGACTGAAACGCTAGTTGCACACTGAAAGTTTTTTTTTGAGGTAAAAGGTGGAATAAAGCCACCCTGTTTCATTAATAAGAAATTAATAAAACAACCCCGGTGTAGTTGCACACTGAAAGTTAGAAACTTAGATAATATATTTTCTGGAGACACATGTGATCACTGCAGAACCAAAAGCAAATAAATATAAATATTCTTATTCAATATAAAATACAACATAAAATTTGATAAAATTAACAGAAACCTTGGTGCATTCTGTTATGAACTTTACACAACTAGAATATGGAAGAAACAGTAAAACACAAGAATAATAGAAGGCATCATTTTCAAACATGATTACCCTTTAAATTAAAAAAGGAAAGAGCACAATGGCTCCTGAGCTAGGAATTAATTCATATGCAGCACCAGCACGACAACTACTAATCTGCTAAAAGTCTACAAGGATGTGATCAATACCCAAGTACAGTGCAATATTTTAATTGAATTCAAAGCTACTTATCATTTATTAGCACTAAGAGCATCGACAATGGTGTTTATTTTTGGCAAAATGGCAAAATGAGAAATAGCTACACTCGTTCATTTGCTAGATTTTGAGAAAGACTTTTTTTTATCGAACGGAACATGTTGTTCCGTCCGAGAGGTAATTTTGTATTTTTTAGTAAAATTAAAATGGTGTTAGTTATTAATTAGTCATTAGTTAATTAATTAGTGATTAAAATAGTACTAAACCTTTATTAAATCATTCCTAAAAGTGATTAGTGCCTTAATTAATGGTTTAAAAGTTTGAAAATGACATCTCCTCTCTCTCAAACAAATTTTTTAGATCAAACGGGACAACATGTCATGCATTTTGTCTTTTTTTTGGACGGAACAATCCGTAAGATTTTTTTTTTAATTTTAAAAAATTGGGATGAAACATGTTGTTTTGTGCGATCCTATTAAAAAAATTAGGGACGGATCAACATGTTCGATCTCCTATATTTTGAGAATGAGCAAATTGTTTCTCAAATATGAGAATTTACTGTAGCAACTCTCACAAAAAATGGCAAATGAGAAAATAATGTGGATGGATTTTTGCCAAAATATGGCAAAATGGCAAATTTTGCAAACCACTATGACTACTCTAGCAGCACAAATATAACAAATGGACTGTTTCAAGTTCACAAAAAGTACAAGAACAGAGGCTAGAAGGATCTTCCAAAAAAGGAAGAAGCAAGTAACTTGCAAGAATACTCCAATTGTTAATTTCCTCATATATAAGAAGCAAAATACATGGGAAGTAATAAAATAACAATAACTAATAAATTCATCATGTGAGAAATGTAATTAACAAGTAACTTCCTCATTCACCCTTCTGGAACTACCACATTCTCGACTCCTTGTTCTTCTAAAAAACAACTACAGGTTTTATTTTAATTTATTCACACAATTACCTGATGCAAGAAGGATTTGAATCTAAGACATCTTGTCCACTTGCCACTCTACTAAAAGCACTTGCTTTTCATTACAAGTTGATTCGAAAACTAAAAGTCGAAGCGCCATCTAGGATTCACCGAGGATTCCGAAAAATAACTTCCAACACACTACTTCTACTACTTTCTACTTCAACCCCCACTCCATTTTCTTTTCTTTCTATTTCAGTGAATTTCGATCCTACTTCATGTATAAAGACCCGACATTTAAGACTTGCCTTACGTACTTAAGAGTTCCTTCCAATTCTTCTCAACAATTAAAGTCATTACTTCATAAACAATAAAATTTCAAGTTTTCCACTAAACAACTACCAAAACGCAGATCTAAAACCATAAAATCAAGAATTCCGTTTTTCTCCGTCAAGATTCCAAAACTAACCGAACTAGCATCAGGATCGAGGCACGTCTGCGAGTTCCGCGAATCCGACACCGCCCTCGGCGACACCAACACCGGCGCACGCGCTCCGCTAGTAGATTGACGGAGAACCACTTTGGACATCAGTTTCTCGCCGGATAGCTCGGAGGAGACGGAGGAGAGAGTAGCATTCGGCGATCGGAGCGCGAATCTCGAAGTACTGAAAGTTCGGTTTGACGAGATTAGGGTTTTGGAAGTTGGAACTTGAGTAATTCCAATGGTCGCCATCAGCGATTTTTTATTTCTCTATCTTGGAAGTGTGTGTCTGTGTGATCGAGAGTAGTTCGTTTGGGACGAAGAGGAGAGTGAATCGATAGCTGCGATTTATAGATACGGGATCGTGATCCGAAAAGAGGAGCAGTGGAAATTACTTAAATGCTCTTGAGTTATGAAGGGATTTTAAGGAGAGACTAGTATATGATTTGGTTATAGGTGAGTTTTGTAACCGTTTGATTGGGGGTAGTGGGCTTTGTGATGTGTGACAGTCGTATCGGACGGTTAGCTAATGAGAACTGCATAGAACCAGTACTAATATTTATAAATCTGTTTTTTTAAAAAGATTTTTTTCATTTTTAAAAAAAAGAAATTGCAAGTAAAAAACTGAAAATCTTTTAAGGCAAAAGGTGTATTGACTTCAAATTTTGAAAAAGAATATATCTTGATTGAGAATTTTTAAAAGGAATATTTAAAATTAAAAAAAATTAGTTATGGGTGGTATTCGGGGCTTTTTATCAGGAAAGGAAAAAAATTTGTTGAATCGATAAAATTACATAATAAAAAAAATAAAAAATTGCAGCTTTGAAGGTGTACTAAAAAGAAAAAGGAAGAAAATAGATGCAAAGTTTAGAAAATGTCTTTAATATACATAAAAAAGTTTAGAAATGTTGGGCCTAACACTATTTTTTTTTGTTGATATATTGGATAGAGCCAAACGGCTCCAGCCAACGAAAAATATATAAATCAATAAAACAGTAGAGTTACAGACAATATTACAAGAATTTTACAAGCTGTAAAACAGAAAGAAGATAACAAAAAGGTAAACAAAAAACAGCTGAACAGCACGCAAATAAGAGATCTGCGATACAAAAGTAGACCGACACCAAAAATGGGTACAGAGCAATCAGACACGCTAACAATGTGTCTAAAGGAACAACCAACCCAGCCGCACTCAAGAGTAGTGCGTACTCCCGCTAATGCTCACTTCCGCGAGGCAAAAGAATCTGCAACAAGTATGAAGTGAGATCCCGGAGCACAGACGACTCGACGTCATGAGCGAAAAAAGTGGAACAGAGCCATGAAACAGAAGGCCAAACATCCCCACACGAGGACACCAAGCCCCACCTGCATAGAAAAGAAAAGAGAAAACGCAAAAAAATCGAAACAAAGAAGCAACTAAAGAGTGTGCAATACAATGGCAGTGACCACTACATACTGATAAGATAACCACCAAACGCCAAAAGAAAAGATACAAATAATAAGAGGAATGGCAAAGAGAAGGCGTACTGTAACGGGGAGACTCAACAAAGGAAAAGAAACATACACAGAATAAAAATAAAGACCGAAGGAGAAGCTGGGCGGAGATCGGGCACGCCACAAAAAAGCGAAAGGATAGGCTAACAGAGCAGAAACCGACCCAACAGCCCAAAAGAACACTAGCAGCACAAAAATGAAAAACCCGATTGCCTACTCAAAGGAAGGCATAGCGAAGCCAATAGTCAACAGTGCCCAAGATGATGAGCCGACACTGAATCTTCTTTCCTAGCTAGAATACGAGCACTCATACGGGTCTGAAAATTATTATAGACTTTCTTATTGTATTTCCGCTTAACGGGTGGAGGGACGACCTTCACCAATGGGAACGAAATTACAGCAGGGTCAGACGTGCAAGCTTCGTCTTTGATGAGGCAAGAAGGGGGTAAGAGAAAACTAGACGAAACTGATGAAGATATTGGGATGGAGTTAGTATGATAGGAATAACGGGAGAAAGAAGAGTCATCAAGCATCGGGGCGAACTTGATGGCAAAAGAGAAGAGGCTATGCATAACCTCCATCAGGAGATGATTGAGACAAGCTTGAACCCCTAATTATTGATAAATCGAGAAGATGCAGCCAGGAAAATGAACAGAGAACGTAGAATGTTTGGGAGAAGAAATCATCATAGAACAAGGAGAATTATAAATTATAGAAGGAGCCTTAAAATAAACATTAGCATAGGCAGTAGGCTCCTGAGGGTCTGAAATGCTACGATGCTGAGCGTGCCCTATCGCACTTCGAAACCAAGGATGACAGGAGACAAAGGGTTTAAACAAACCAGAATTTTTACCCATACTCAATCTCAACGAAGGCGCCACCGAAATAGAATAGGGACGAGCCTTGTAAGAACCCAAACGAGGGTAGGAGACAAGTTTCGTGTAAACCTTACGATCCTTAAAAAGGTTAGTAATATTAGGAGGCTGAAGAGTAGCAAATGAATCACAATTTACATTAAGTTTTACTGAAATTTGTATTAAATCTAGCAATGATTTAAGTATAAAAAAATGTGTTGGACCTAACCAGTGGCGGAGCCAGGTTTTTCATCCACCGGAAGCGAAATCATAAGAACTAAAAATTTATAAAAGTCTTTAAACATCTTGAATATTGTTCAAAAATTTAATCAGTATCAAACAGAAATCTAATTTATAGACTCCTAATTTAATTGCTACACATTAGAACCAAATAAGCATTTTGTGCAAACCTCAATTAAATGAAATGACTTATGTCTAAGTGTTTAATTTATTATATTTTATATCATCTTTGTTTCTTTCGTGAAATGACTAAAGAACTATGATGCAAACATCAACAAGAGACCAATTAAAAGTCAATGACATTTGGAATATAACAATTTGGAACATCAAATTAACAGTCAATGGTACTTGGAACATCAACAAGAAACTCAAATATAAAAATGAAACTAACTGCGATAGAAAGGTTACCCACTTTAGCACGAATCTTCAACTCAAATTTTGCATCTTGCTCCAACTTCTCCTCTTGGGTATTCAATCAAACAAGTTGTGTGCAACAAATCTTCCCCTTTAGACCTACACATTAAAGACCCAACTTATTGTACCAACTTATTAAAAACCCAACTTAACCACAAACATCAACAAGACATGCTAAGCACATTTTAAAAGGTTGCTAAACAATCGATCATCAAGTAGAAACAATATGATGCTTAACATTCAATCATCAAGTGAAATTGTGAAAACACTATGTTGATTTTATCAGGATAATCAATCATCAAGTAAAAAGGTTGCCTATGAAGATTAAGTTTCAATCACATCAAGTAAAACACCTGATTTATCATTGTTTTTTCTATGGGAAAGAGAGAGAGGGGGGGGGGAGTGAGGGGAGAGGGCATACCATATCAGTCAAAGACCACAAGCTTCTGGTACTCTCCTCGCCTGAAATAGCATCTTCCATGGGACTGGAGTCGACCTCGAGTCCCTCAGATTCCAAAACATGATCTCAGCCTGAGAGCTAGGGTTTGCGAAGAATGGGAGATTAGAAAAGATTTGGAGGTTTGGAATTGAGGGCTTGGACGGGAAGCTAGGTGTTGGACTTCAGAGGAGAACAAGAACGAACACAAAAATAATAGCTAGATTTGGGACTGCGGAGAAGAACGGGAATGAAACGAAGAAGGAGAAAGAAGTGAAGAAGAAGAGGAGCGGCAGAAGAAGAGGAGCAGGTGAGTTATGTGTGCGTTGCGCTTGGGGCCTTGGGCTGAAGAAGAGGAGCAGGAAGATTATGTGGCTGTGGGCTGAAAGAGGAGCGGGTGTGCTTGTGGGCCGAGTTCGGGGGGAGCTGGGCTTCTATTTTAAAAAAATTTCTTGGGCCACCTTGGGCCTACACATAGGGCCTAGCCAAGCCCAGGGGGAGCGACCTCTCACCCTGAGCTAGCTTTGGCTCCGCCCCTGGACCTAACATATTGAAATACTAATTTCCAATATGATATATGATGTTCGAACTAAAGCACATTTTGAACATGTCTTTAGATTGCGCTAATCTCTAATATTATAATGGGAGAAAACCTTAGTGTCATTTGTAAATTTGTAAATCTACCAACGCGTGTGATGCGGTTTATTTCTGGGAGACGTGTGGAAGCACCAGGTGTGAGTTCGGACTCGATTTATATTTGAAGGAGAATGCTGCTCATCTGCCTACCCTTGACTGACCGGGCGGAATTCTTGGCGACCTCGGGGCGATTCGGAGATCTGGGCTCGGATCAGAGGATTCGGATCCGAGGTCTTGTGTACCTGCAGACGGTCCTGAAATACCGGGGTTTGTCCCGGTGGCGGACCCTCCGACGATCTAGTCAGTCTCTGTGAGAGAGTAGCAATAACTAGGTGAATTTAAGTGGCAAAAGATTGATTACCTCAAAAAGGTGGGTGAGGGTCTAGTATTTATAGAGAATCCCAACCGGGTTTGGATCCGCTTGGGGGCCGGGTCTGAACCCGAAAGCCCATGGGCCTGTCGTGGCAGAAGGCCCAGGGGATTTAGGGCTGACATGGCAATACCAGGAGTGGTATAGGGATGACGTGGCAAAACCCTGAGCGGTATAGAGCTGACTTGGTTGATCGTGGGTCTTTTGTGCTTCTGGGAGAATCGGAGGGCCTAGGCTGCGCCAGGTCAACCCCCTGCTTCGCCAGAGAGGGGGGGGGACGGCTCATGGGGCTGTCACGGGTCGGAGACCGAGGACAACTGAGGCTCGTCGGATACGAGGAGGCCAGATCTGGGGGGGTGCACTTGAGGTTCGGCGCCGACCCTGTAATGGTTCGAAGCCGAGCTAGATTGCTATTTTTACCTTTCTTGAGTGAGCGTTGTATTGGGCCCTGGTTGGGCCCGCAGGCCATTTTTACCCTACCACACAAGCCCCCCACTCCTGCGGGGGTGCGGGAGCTAGCCGGAGAGGAGTGTTCATGGTCGTGGAAATGGGATGGCAAATCGTTGAATCTTCCGGAGGAGAGTACCCTGGTGCCCGGCCCAACCTCGATATGACGAGGGATTACGTGTTTGACAAGGGCGAAGCGAGATGTTGTTTCCTCCTGAGAAGAAGGCCCTGGTGCACGACCGAACCTCGAGATGACGAGGGTTTATGTGTCGGCAAGGGTGATGGCGAGCCGTTGCTTCTTCCTGAGAATAGTATCCTGGTGCCAGACCGAACCTCGTGATGAGGAGAGATTATGGGTCGGTAAGGGTGATGGCGAGCCGGTGGATCTTCCGAAGAAAAGTACCCAGGTGCCAGACCGGACCTCGAGTTGAGGAGGGATTACGGGTCGGTAAGGGTGATGGCGAGCCGTTGTTTCTTCCTGAGAAGAGTACCCTGGTGCCAGACCGAACCTCGAGTTGAGGAGAGATTATGGGTCGGTAAGGGTGATGGCGAGCCGGTGGATCTTCCGAAGAAGAGTACCCAGGTGCCAGACCGAACCTCGAGTTTGAGGAGGGATTACGGGTCGGTAAGGGTGATGGCGAGCCGTTGTTTCTTCCTAAGAAGAGTACCCTGGTGCCAGACCGAACCTCGAGATGAGGAGGGATTACGGGTCGGTAAGGGTGATGGCGAGCCGGTGGATCTTCCGAAGAAGAGTACCCAGGTGCCAGACCGGACCTCGAGCTAGCGAGGGATTATGGGTTGGTAAGGGTGATGGCGAGCCGGTGCTCCAGAGGGATTTAAGCGGGGTAGTCTGCTGTCTTTGCGGCGCTTAGGAGGTGCCCTGGGATCTGTGTAGGTGTTCCAATTCCCTAGGGGCATTAAATGGTGCCGCCTAATAAAAGCATGGCACATGGGATTCCGTCGTTTGGCTTTCCCCTTGCCATAGTGGTAGGATAACGGTGGAGGTTTATAAATACCTAATTCCCCTCTGAGGAATCGATCACCACAGAGGTGTCTGCTTCGGCGGACGTCTCTTTTCTCAAAAGATTTTATTCCCCGATCCGGATTGGTGGCGACTCCGCCGTCCGGATCTCTCTTTGGTTCCTGCGGCCTTTGCGCGGTTGTCGAGAGAGATCCGGTCGGGGAGCGGTGCTCACCGCATTCTGGGCCTGAGGTGGAAGAGCCTTGGATATGGGAGTCGGTTTGCTTTTCGAGAGGGTTCCAGACGACGGTGGCTTTCCTACCGCCCTCGAACAGTCCTGGGTTTTCGGCTGCCGAAGCTGTAAGCCCCCAGGTGTTCGTGGGTGAGGGGGAAACCGACCGATTCCTGGAGCCCGGGGCGCAGGTGGTGGTGGCTATTCTCCCACCCGGGAACAATTTGGGGTTTCGGCTTCCGAGGTCGTAAGCCCCGAGTTGTTCGCGGGTGAGAGGTGAGCCAACCGAACCTTGGAGCCTTAATTTTTAAGTAAAACATTGCCCTCCCCCCCCCCCCCCCCCCGAACCCTCCATCTGAACCGACCCCTGCGCAGGGTTGCCAGCCTGGCGCTGGGTGACGTCAGCAGCGCACGTTTCGAGGTCGCGGCGCAATTCTCCAGGTGGCAGTTGTACGTCAATCAGTGAATAGTGACTGCGGAAATCGAGGAGTCGCTTCTATCCTCTATAAATATCCTCCCCTCTCCTCTCACCGCCCACTTTTTTCCTGCTCCTTACTTCTCACAAAAAATCCTCCAACTCTTCGGTGTTTGTTTCTTCAGTTTCCTGCAGTAGGCCCGTTCTTCCGAAGTGATCTCAGGTTTTAACTGGTAAGTCTGTTTTAGCTTAGATACAGATGGATAGGGCTCAGTCTGGCTCGAAGGCGTCGACGTCGGGGGGGGGGGGGGGGGGGGGAGGGGGTGAAGCCTGCCTTCAAATCGATCTCGTGGGAGGATACGGTAAGTGAGGAGGAAGTGGTTCATGGCGTGAAGCCATTGCGATCTCGGAGGCATTTCGTGGTGGATAGCAGTGACTCCGAGGAGGAGGGCGGTAGTTCAGAAGAAGTCCGGATTCCCGGGTTGGTTTTCAGGGAGGGGGGTGGTTCTGAAGGGGATGCCGCCGAAGGGCGCCGGAACCCGATCGGCCTGGCTCGGTTGTCTACTCCCTTGCCGGAGCGAGCCAAGAAGAAGAAGAGAGCTTCGAAGAAGAGGAAGGGGTCGGGGATCGGCGGCTCGAGTCAGGTACCAGTTTACGGTGATCCGACTATAGGATCGTCTGTACAATCCAAGCCCTTCCGTTGCTATCCCGACGATCTCTCCGATAAGGAGCTCTCTGGGGTTCAGCCGTCGTCGTCGGACCGAAAGAGGGTGATGGTGGACGCACACCCGACAGTTCTGGCGGTAGGTGACTTAGGGGCTCTGCAGTTGGCCTACTACATTGGGTCCAACTATGAGCTTCTGCTGCCGAACTCTACTCTTCGGCCGACGGACCCCCTGCCGGATAGGTATTGTATCTTCCCTGTGGACGCCTTTATCTCCGGACTGAGGTTGCCGATCCATCCATTCGTTCGGGAGGTGCTGAATTGGGCATCTTTGGCGCCGATGCAGTTTGGGCCGAACGCCTGGAAGCAGATCGTCTGCTTCGTGCTGATGTGCGAAGAGCAGAAGGTTCCCCTGCGGCTGAATGTGTTCCGAGCGATGTTGATGATCGGCTCATCGTCAGAGGGAGTATACTATATTTCGCCTCGTGGTAAGGGGAAGGTAGTCTACGGTCACCCGGATTCTATCAAGTTTTGGAAGAAGAAATATTTGGTGATTCGGAGTGAGGACCCTTGGGACATTCCCACCCGGTGGAACTATTCGAAGCCGAGATATGAAACGCCAGGACCGGGGGACCTGACGGCGGAGGAGTGGAGGTTTGTTGAGCGCCTCCGTCTGTCGTACAGCATCGATTGGGCGAGGGTGACGGAGGCCCACCTGGCGAGTGTTGGACTGAGCCTGGCCATTCTTTCTAGTATGTGGTTGTTTCTTTCCTCTCGACCTTTTTGTACTTTCTTGCTCATTGTCCTTAATGGATTTTTTACAGATATGGATGAAGAATCGATTAAGGCACTGAGGCTCGCTATGAAGAAGAAGAAGGTCGAGAAGAAGGGGGACGCGGTGAAGACGACCGAATTGTCCCAGGTGGTCTCTGAGGCCCCAATCCAGCCGAGGGTCAAGAGGACTCGCTCGGAGACAGGCGGGGACGCGGTGGTTCAGGGCGGCTTGGATCAGGTCAGGACTACTGACCTCGATAAGGGGAAGGGTCCCCTGGTGGATATCGGGATAGAGGAGAGACTTCGGCGACCATGGGTGCCGAATTGGTCGATCCGAGAGGGTGATTGCCTGGTCCGAGGGCGCCAGGCCGTGGAGGTTGCAGATAAGCTGGCGACCCCCCGGGACCGTTCGGATATGAAGGCCCAGACCCTGGACGAGGCGTACGTGCGTCTTGCACAGGCCAATGTGCTGGTAAGTCAACCGAACTCACTTGCTTTCAGATCATGTCGCTTAAGACAGGTTTCTTAGCATGGTCGGGATATTGCAGGCGACCGTGCAGGGGGCCCACGTGAGAGGTCTTTATGAGGCGGCTTTGCAGTGTGAGCGAGACCGGGCTGACAAGGCCGAGCAGGAGGTGAAGGAGTTGAAGGTAGAGCTCGAAGGCTCTCATGGGAGGGAGACGAACATGAAGGCGGCCTTTGACAAGGAGAAGGAGGAATGGGTGAAGACGATGACGGCTCAGGAGAAGAGGTCGGCGACGGAGAAGGATGAGTTAACGAAGTCGTGTCAGCTCTTGGTGATCAAGGCCCAGGACAACTGTTATGCGAAGGCCCTCAGTCATGTGAGGCACTTCTACCCTACTATCGACCTGTCCAACTTCGAGTTTGATATGGAGATTGAGGGGACACCGAAGACTCCTGGTGAACAAGGGTCTGACGGCGACCCGGCCGCCGACCCCCCTGTGAACCCGACCGACACTGAGGTGGGGAAACTAGCTGTATAGCTTTTGTCCTTCTTTTTCCTTCTCTCGATTGTATTTGCCTTCCGCGGACTGGCCACCGCATTTTTTGTGAGGAGAAACTATATTTATAAAAAGAGGGTTTTTGGCTGGCCCAGTGTTTTGATCTTGAATATTCCCGAACCTCCTTGCTTATATGTTTTGAGTGGGCTGGTTCTCTCGCAGGTTTCGGCTCCCCCTCCTGAGGCGGACCCCCATCGTTCCGACGTGGCGTGGCTTCGGAGCAAGGTTGAGGCCCTGGAGGCCACTTTGGTTCGGTACCGAAAGGGGGTGCGTGATACTGATGCGGCATTCCATTACTACAGGAATAAGTCTGAGGCCCTTAGTGAGGAGGCAAGCCGGCTGAGGAGGGCGATTGCGGATCGGGAGCTCGGGGGCGCCGGTCTCGGATATACTATGTCTAGTTCCTCGGTGCAGAGGCCCTCCTCTGAAAAGCTACTTCGTGATGTGATAGTGGAGAAGGAGATGGAGATACACCGTTATAGGACGATGTTGGGCGTCTCGCTATCTTCCTCGGAGGGTCGGCGAGCGGAGGGGGTCCCCTCTGCGACGCTTCTGATGGAGCGTATGCGATCTGTTGACGCTCAGAGCTCCGTGGCCGGTGTGTCGACTGTGGCAGAACCGAAGGACCGTCATGACGAAGAGAGAGCCCCAAGTCGTTCGGTCGGAGTGATCCCGCCCCTCGCTGGATCTGAGGAGCCCTAAGGCGGTGATTTCCTTCAGTTTGAGATGAGTGGAGTGGTCTTGTAACGGTCTTTGTTTGTTTTCCCCAAAAAAATAAAAGAATATGAAATAAAGAAATCTTTTCCTTCTTTGCTCTGGTCAGAGGTGTGGTGAAGGCGAGGTTTTGGATTTTAGCGAAAAGAGACTTCTTTCACACCAGATAGGGAGGGCCGTTGAAGGGGCCTTTTACATACGATAGCTTACATCAGTTTTATTTTACTTTAGTCAGGCTAGGACCTGGGCTCGCTCTTCCAGGAATTTCATTAGGTGCTCGGCGTTCCAGGGTCGGCTGATGGGTCGGTCGTCCATGTCTGCCAGTCGGTATGTACCCGGGCGGACAGCCTCGACTACTCGGTATGGGCCTTCCCAGTTGGGAGCCAATTTTCTCTTCTTGGTTGGATCGGAGACCGATAGCTTACGTAATACCAGGTCCCCTGCCCTGATGTTCGTGGGTCGGACTTTCTTGTTGTAAAACTTCTCGATCCGTTGCTGGTAGATGCTTCTTCGGATTGAAGACTTCTCTCGTACCTCGGCGACGAGGTCCAGGTTGGCCCTTAGGCCGGACGTGTTGTCAGCTTCATCGAAGGCTATGATCCGGGGAGAAGGTAATCCGACCTCGACGGGGATGACTGCCTCCGTCCCATAGGTCAGATTGAACGGCGTTTCCCCCGTGGGGATCCTCTGGGTGGTTCGGTGCGCCCATAGTACGCTGGGCAGTTCCTCGACACACAGCCCTTTGGGGGAACTGTCGAGGTGCTTTTTGAGGCCGTCGAGGATTTGTCTGTTTGCGTTCTCCGCTTGGCCGTTGGATTGAGGGTGGAAAATGGCGGAGAAACGTTGCTGGATGCCGATGTCTGCGCAGAAGGTTTGGAAGTTTTGACCTTGGAACTGGGTTCCGTTGTCTGTGATGAGGATTCGAGGGATTCCGAACCGGCAAATGATGTTCTTCCAGAAGAACTGTTGTACTTGGCGCTCGGTGATGCTGGACAGTGGTTCGGCTTCGATCCACTTGGTGAAGTAGTCGATGGCGACGATCAGGAATTTCTTTTGTCCTACCGCTGGGGGGAAGGGCCCCACAAGGTCCATACCCCACATGGCGAAGGGCGTAGGGCTCGCCAGAGACCGGAGATTGGCTTGAGGAAGCCTTTTGATAGGGGAGAATCTTTGGCATGGGCCGCACCTCTTGACCAAGTCTAGCGAGTCTTGGAGCATGGTTGGCCAATAGTACCCCTGGTTCAGGGCCTTCCGAGCAAGTGTCCTGCTCCCCATGTGGCATCCGCCGATCCCCTCGTGCAGGTCTCTGAGGGCGTAGCTGGCCTCGTCGCTGGTGAGGCAGCGGAGGTAGGGTTTGCCGTCGGCCAATGTGTACGAACGTTTGAAGAGGATGTCATCGATCATGACAAACCTTTCAGCCCGGACTCTGACTCGTCTGGCCTCGGCTCTGTCTTCGGGAAGCTCGGCACTGATTAAGAATCTTCTGATGGGGGTGGTCCAGTCGTTCGGGAGGGACCCCTCTTGCACACACATTGCTTCCGGCTCCGGGTCACTGATACTTGGTTTCAGTAGGACCTCTATGAGCACCGTCCGATCGAGGCCTTCGAAGGAGGAAGAGGCCAGTTTGGATAACGCGTCTGCTTGAGCATTCTGCTCCCTGGGGACTCTGATAACCGCGGCGCAGGTGAAGGACGTCAGGAGTCGCTTGACTACCGTTAAATACCTTATCATGCGTTCATCGCGGGCTTCGTATTCTCCGGTGATCTGATTGACCACGAGTTGAGAATCACTAAAGGCCCGGATTTGCTTGGCCCCGGCTCGGCTGGCGAGGGTTAATCCGGCGATTATGGCCTCGTATTCTGCCTCGTTGTTGGAGGCCGGAAAGTTGAGGCGTAGGGAATATTGAAGTAGGAATCGGTCGGGGCCACGAAGGATGATGCCCGCCCCACTTCCTGTTTCGCATGACGAACCGTCGACGAAGACCTCCCAGGTCGGATCCGATCCTTCGAGGCTAGGCTGTTCGGAGACGGTGCACTCTGTTATGAATTCGGCAAGGGCCTGTCCCTTAATGGCCGCCCTTGGCTGATAGCTGATGTCGAACTGGCTCAGCTCGATTGACCACTTGACTAAGCGGCCAGAGTTTTCGGGTTTGTGAAGGACAGTCTTTAGTGGTTGGTCGGTCAGTACTTGGACGGAGTGGGCCTGGAAGTAAGGGCGAAGCTTCCGGGCCGCCATGACCAACGCATATGCCACCTTTTCTATTTTTGCGTATCTTGTCTCTGCTGGGAGGAGAACTTTGCTCACATAATACAGCGGCTTTTGAACCCCTTCCTCCTCTCGGACTAGGACGACGCTAAGAGCATTGTCCGAGGCGGACAGGTAGAGCCACAGCAGCTCGCCCGGCTCGGGCTTGCTAAGGAGAGGCGGGTTGGCGAGGTATTGCTTGAGTTGTTCGAAGGCTTCTTGTTGAGGGGTACCCCACTCGAAGCCCCCTTTTCCGCGCAAGGCCTTGAAAAAGGGGAGAGACTTCTCTCCTGATTTGGAGAGGAAACGGCCGATTGCCGCTAATCGACCTGTGAGCCTTTGAACTTCCTTGACATTCCGGGGCGGGGACATGTCAATGATGGCTTGGATTTTCTCGGGGTTTGCTTCAATGCCACGTTGGCTGACGATGAACCCTAAGAACTTCCCCGTGGAGACGCCGAAGGCGCATTTAGCCGGGTTGAGTCTCATGTTGTGACGTCGGAGGACACCGAAGGCTTCTTCGAGGTCGGCAACGTGGTCCAGCCCGGCCCGGCTTTTGACAAGCATGTCGTCGACGTACACTTCCACATTGCGGCCGATCAGGTCTTTGAAGATTCTGTTGACGAGTCGCTGGTACGTGGCTCCAGCGTTTTTCAGCCCGAAGGGCATAACACGGTAGCAATAAAGACCCTGGTCGGTGACGAACGAGGTCTTGGAGATGTCTGGTGGAAACATCCGGATCTGATTGTACCCCGAGAATGCGTCCATGAAGGATAGTAGCTCATGCCCCGAGGTTGCGTCGATTAGAGCGTCGATGCGTGGGAGGGGGAAAGGATCTTTCGGACAAGCTTTGTTGAGGTCCGTGAAGTCGATGCAGATCTGCCAACCCCCTGTTGCCTTCTTTACCATGACGACATTAGCCAGCCACTCGGGGTAACTGACTTCCTGGATGAATCGAGCGGACAAGAGTTTGTCCACTTCTATCTTTACAATCTGTTGCCTCTCCGGGGCGACTTTGCGCCTCTTTTGGACGACCGGCTTAGGGTCAGGAACGACGCTTAGTCGATGCATGATCAAGTCTTCGGAGATTCCTGGCATGTCTGAGGGTTTCCAAGCGAAGAGATCGACGTTGCGACGGATGCAGGCGATGATGCCTGACTTCACGTCCTCGGAGAGCGAGCGGCTCACCCGGAACCACTTCGACTCGTCCTTGGCATCGAACAGGACCTCTTCTAATTCGTCCACCGGCTCGGGAGCTGGGCCGTCTCTCTCGGGTTCGAGCTCAACGGCGCCGAGGGGGAATACACCCCCTTCGCCGGCTGTTATGTAGCACGACCGTGCTGTTTCTGGGCTACCTCGGACGATGCCGACCCCTTGGGGGGTGGGAAATTTAAGCTTTAGGTGGTAGGCCGAGGATATTGCTTGGAAGGAGTTTAGTCCGGGTCGGCCAAGAATGGCGTTGTAAGCCGCCCCTACGTCGATGATCATGAAATCTACGGGTTCGGTCCTTGTGATAGGAGCTGATCCTGCGGTGACGTCGAGGGTAATAGTTCCCTCTATTGTGATTGGTACGCCGGAGAATTCAAGCGACGTGTATCCGGCTGGTTTGAGCTTCCCTTTGGATAATTGGAGACCTTCGAAGGCTTTGAGAAAAAGGATATTTACCGAGCTACCGTTGTCGACGAGGATTCGGCGAACCTCGCAATTAGCCATGCAGAGTTTAACGACGAGGGCATCGCAGGGGGGTAGGCGAACTCCTTCGAGGTCCTCTTCTGTGAAGGAGATCGGCAGTGGTTGTTGCTCGGGGGAGGGGCTGTTTTGGATAGCATTCGCCTCTCGGATAAAGGCTTTTCGGGAAGTGTCAGATTCTTCTCCCATGGGCCCCCCGTGGATATAGTGCAGGGTGAATGGCGTGCCCATGGGTTCCTCGGACTCGGGATCCCGACCCTGGATGCGGTTTGGATTAGGGTTCGGAGGTGAGAGTCTCCGGTCCCTAGTACCTCGCCGATCCTGTGGGTCTTCCTCCCTGGAGGTCCGTTGGTAGGTTTTAGGAATTTCTTTTCGGGAGTCCTGGAACTCCTTCTGAGTGACGGGGGCTCCCTCGACCCTGTTCGGTTGGTCTGAAGGTTGTCTTCCGATGCGGCTGAGTGCGGGCCCTCGTCTCTCGGGCGGTGGTCGTGGACGGTTCGGGGCCGGGTTGGAAGCGGCCCTTCCCCTGCTGCGGTCAACCTGTTGGTTGACGATGACTCCTCGGAGGTCGGGCTGGACTTGGCGGGCGACGTTCCTTTGGGATCCCTGATGGGGGGCCCTGTATTTTGAAGTATGTGGACCGGCGTTAGCGATTGGTGGGGGCGAGTCCCGTCGGTTGATGGAGGAAGCAGCCCCCTTGCCCTTTGAGGCCATGAGAGTTCGGCTGTCGAGGTGCCTTGATGGTCGTGCTCGGGTCGGCTTCTGAAGCAGTGTTCCCACAGACGGCGCCAACCTGATGCGGTTTATTTCTGGGAGACGTGTGGAAGCACCAGGTGTGAGTTCGGACTCGATTTATATTTGAAGGAGAATGCTGCTCGTCTGCCGACCCTTGACTGACCGGGCGGAATTCTTGGCGACCTCGGGGCGGTTCGGAGATCTGGGCTCGGATCAGAGGATTCGGATCCGAGGTCTTGTGTACCTGCAGACGGTCCTGAAACACCGGGGTTTGTCCCGGTGGCGGACCCTCCGACGATCTAGTCAGTCTCTGTGAGAGAGTAGCAATAACTAGGTGAATTTAAGTGGCAAAAGACTGATTACCTCAAAAAGGTGGGTGAGGGTCTAGTATTTATAGAGAATCCCAACCGGGTTTGGATCCGCTTGGGGGCCGGGTCTGAACCCGAAAGCCCATGGGCCTGTCGTGGCAGAAGGCCCAGGGGGTTTAGGGCTGACGTGGCAATACCAGGAGTGGTATAGGGCTGACGTGGCAAAACCCTGAGCAGTATAGAGCTGACATGGTTGATCGTGGGTCTTTTGTGCTTCTGGGATAATCGGAGGGCCTAGGCTGCGCCAGGTCAACCCCCTGCTTCGCCAGAGAGGGGGGGGGACGGCTCATGGGGCTGTCACGGGTCGGAGACCGAGGACAACTGAGGCTCGTCGGATACGAGGAGGCCAGCTCTGGGGGGGTGCACTTGAGGTTCGGCGCCGACCCTGTAATGGTTCGAAGCCGAGCTAGATTGCTATTTTTACCTTTCTTGAGTGAGCGTTGTATTGGGCCCTGGTTGGGCCCGCAGGCCATTTTTACCCTACCACAGCGTGTATTGCACGTGTACAACTAATATGAAGGAGATTTCAGATTCGAGTTCTCATTACATCAGTTTTTTTACTTTATTTTTTAATATATATTAAATGTGCATCACACGTGTAAATTACTATCTATTTATCTATCTATCTATCTATCTATCTATCTATAATATAATATATAATAACTATTATAATGGAAGAGTTGGAGTTGTAAATCTACCTACTTACCTACAACACACGTGCAACTCCAACTCTCTCATTATAGTTTTCACATTAGATTTTAAAAATATATAATCATATTTATTATGACATGCATTGCACGTGTAAATCAGAGTTCTAACTTTAAATTTTTAAAAAAAAATAATACACGCACCGCACGGTGTACATTACTAGTCAGTTTAATTTAAATGGTAGCTATTTAATTTTAAGCAACCGACAAACTTTTAAATATTATCATTTATCAATATGTGGTTTTTGAAATGAAACTTGTATCCATATTACTTATGACATAATGAATCACCATGAGAAGTTCAATGAAATTGAGTTAATTCATGTTATCGTCTATTAGAGCATCTGTAGTCGTCTTCCAAATTTTCATATTTTCCGAAAAATAAGAATGAAGATGTTGTAGTCGTTGGCCAAAAACCTAAAAATTGGATTTTTGGTGAACAGTGACCGTCCAAATTTGACAGGCGATTTGGGATTTTGGAAAATATAGCAAACGAAAAAGGATTTATTGTCTGTCACATCGGACGGAAAAAAATCGTCCGAGAGAATTTGACAAATCTGAGAAGTATCAGACGAAATTTAATTTTTCGTCCGATCAAAAAATAAAAATAAAAATGGTACAGACGGGATTTCGATTTTCGTCCTTATATAATAAAAAAAATAAAAAAAACAACCCCCCCCCCATTCCTCAGACGATGTTTGGATTTCGGTCCCTAGGATTTTTTTTCCTTTTTTGTTTTTAAAAAAATTGATGGATCTGAAATTTGTCCGTTCCAGTAATTTTTAAAATTTTGAATTTTTTTTCTTCAGATGATAATTCGTCTTTCGTCTGAGATTTGAAAATATACGAATACCCATTTTTTGACAATCAGCGGACTCCAACGCAAAGCTAAATTAACGATTTTCATTTGCCAAATATATATATATAAAAAAAAAAAACTAGCTGCAAACGACTACAGATGCTTTTATCAACAAGATATGAGTGCCCAATAGAAATAGAAAAAAAGGTTTGATGCTTAATCACGTGATAATTAGGAGGCAAAAGTCATTCGAGAGAGTGAGATACGGGCTCACGTGTCCGGAAATTCACGTGGAACGCGGGGCCCATGGGATTTGGCGGGAAGCATCCAGTAAAAAGGCATGTGAAGGCGATAGCGTTCAATTAATCAGTTTCCTAATGGTTGGAATTAAGATATAATTTCGGTAAAAAATTATTCTTATGGCCTACGGTTCATAGGATTTCTATCGCATATTAAACCATTTTTAATGATAGGAATCGGGATGTATGAATAAAACTTTTTTTTCTTTCGATATTCAATAAAATATGAGGCTCTACTATTTTAATGAAAGAGTCTGTCAGCCCAATAAATACGTACATTGTAACTCAATAAATACGTGCAATGCACATGCAGAACTAATATAAAGGAGATTTTTGGTTCGATGTCAGACAACGTCAGAATTTTTTATAAAATATATATGTATATATTTATAAAGACATGCGTTGCACGATTTTTAAAAAAAATATATATCTATTCTATTTTAATGGGCGAGTTTGTCACCAAACAAACTTCATTTATAACCAAACAAACATGTGCATTGTAACCTAACAAACACGTGCAATGCACATGCATAACTAATATAAAAGAAGTCTTAGGTTCGATGTCAGATATCGTCGAAATTTTAAAAAACTATACATACCCTTTATAAAGACGTGCATCATGTTGGATCTTATAAGCAAGGCAAATAACACTAGGGGGGTGAACAGTGTTATTTGAAATTAATCAATAAAAAAAAAATTCGCACTGTTAAGTCGACTGAAAAGAGAACGCAGTCGACTAAAGCGTCAGATAAGAAGAGTAATTTAACTGAAGAGTTACAAGTCTGTTAAGTCGGCTTAGAGAGTGAGGCAGTCGACTGACCAGACTCGATTTATACAAGAAACTCAAGAAAATTAAAAATGCAAGTTTAGAGAATACAACTACAGAGAGTTAACACTGCAAACACCACGATGTATCCTGGTTCGGTCCTCCTGACCTACATCCAGTCCCCAAGCAACCCACTTGAGATTTTTCACTATTCTTGAAAAAGTTACAAGAATACTCTACGGTCTTCGACAACAACCATGTCAAATCCGTAGACCACTCTTACCACTAGAGAGAGCAAAACCCACTCTACACCCTAGAGTGAAACCTACTCTAAACCAAAAGTCCTACTCTCCAACCGAGAGGACCACTCTCACAACCCGAGAGTGAAACAACAACAAGAAGAGTTTTACAACAACCTAAAGTCTTGTATGTGGAAGTGCTTTTTTTATATTGGCTATAGGTCGACTTCTGACTTCAATCTAGAACGAACTCAATGTTATACTAAACTGAAAATCAAAGAACCAAGTCTTAAAGAAAGTATATGCTTGTTCTTCTTCTTCTCAAAAAGCAAAAGACTTGAAAAATGAAAGTTAAGTTGTAGGGGGAACCTTTCCCATTTGAAAACTATACTTTATATAAAGAGTTAGAAACTCTTGAATGTTGAGAAAACATATTCCAACTGCCAGACAGCAGTAGTAAAAAGGTTTGAATTTGAAAAAAAAAGTTTTAAACTCAGAAAACTGTCAAAAACGGCTTGAACAGTCGACTGGGATGCCATAATAGTCGACTGGTCAGAGCTTGAGTGAGTTCAGTCAGTTTCGTACTCTAACAGTCCAGTGCTTCCAAGAGGAAGTCGACTGGTACTCAATCAGCTGAACTTATACAAGCTTTGTTTTGACATTTTAAGTTTGTAAAACAATTTCTTTATTTAGGGAATGTGTGAGTGTGTGTATGTGACAAGGCTTTTAGAAGATTCTAAGACTCACAAATAATACAAACGATATTACAAGATATTTGTTCAACTTGAAGCACTTGAAAGTCATGAGTTGAAAGCTCTTGAATAGTCTTGAACTTGAACTTGAGTCTTTGTAGTTTGAGCAAGTACTTTTGAAAGCTTCATCACATTGTATTGGCTTTGAATGCTACCTTGAACACTTTTGATACACACTGCAAAAGATATGTAATAGAGAACAATTTTGTATTGTATTGTAGTCATCAAAATCAAGAATCTACATTCTCCCCCTTTTTGATGATGACAACACAATAACTTAAAATAATTTGGACATTACATTTGCACATCATGATACTCACACAAAGCTTGAAAATATGATATATAATTGTTACAAGCTCCCCCTGAATAAAGTACAATATGCATACTAAAAAAATGTTGAAACAAACATGCACAAAAACCATATTTTCTCTAACATAACATCATAACATAACATAACATAACATGCACCAAATTTCCCCCCCTTTGTCATCAACAAAAAGGAGGAAAAACTGAGATCTTGGAGCTAGGGCAGAGGGAGAATAGTAAGCATAAGCATCCGAATCAGCAGACGCAGCGGCTGCAACTGGACCTGGAGAAGAATTCCTATGCTCTCTTCGCGCTATACTTGAAAAAAATGTTTGCTTGAAGCCTGTTCATTGGGATTCGAACCCAAGCACTGGGCTTTTCCTTGCTCTACCGAGATTAACTAGTACCACCTTCCTTTTTTTTAGTAATCAATTTCATTTCTGACGACTCCACAAATACCTATTCTAATGCTTTTCCAAACCATAAAAATAACAACATTGCGATAAATATTAAACATAGATACATGATAAGTCAATGACATGATAAGATAGAACATCATGAGAAAACAGAATTACAAAATTACAAAAAACAAAAAAACAAAAATACATCAATCATCTTCTTCGTCTTCATCATCACTGTTTGAGCAGGAATTGGTTGTGAAAACTGCCTAACAATTAGTTTAGCAATGCTAGCCTCAAGATAATCCTGTCGACCTAAGATGAGATCGGTACGATCCATGAGATAATTGATAGAATTGTAAAAACTCTCAGGATCTGAAAAACTTGCTCTAGGATGAGAACCAGAGGACGAACTAGAAGCAGAAGACCGACGAGGAATCGAAGTGGCTAAAGGAATAGGAGGTGCATTCCTTTAAGGAGACCGAGGGGGTGAGTTAAGAATTTTCATATATGCTAGACTTGCACGATCAAAAGATTCATAACGAGTAACAACACTCAACTCGATTCAAGATCAATGTTATAATAGTTTAAAACATGGGTAAGTAAAGCACCAAAAGGAAGAAAAGAGGAATGAGCCTTATGGAGACGATTGAAAAGTACTCGACTCCAATTTTTTTGGATGTTGCCGAAAATGGCATACACTGCTTGTTGCAATTCAAATAAAAATTGGTCGTAGCTACCCATTTTAGGGATAATGTTATACGATAATATGCGGGCAACAAGCTTGGCCAGAGGAGTAAACGATTTGTTGGTCATTGGAGGACCTTGATTAGGCAAAAAGATTTTTGAAAAAACAGATTGATCATCTATTTCAATTTTCCCTTAATCCAACCCTTCATTAGAGATATTCAAAATATTTCCTAATTTTTTAGCAGTTATTTTCATTCAAATATTTTTCACCGTTGTAGTGAAAAATATATCATTACCATCCTCGGATGTTGCAACCTTTATATTTGTATAAAACAAATATATGAGTTGGGGATATTAATAGGGTTGATTGACTAAGGATAGAAGTTCAAATAAATCACATTGTTCAAACAATGGGACAATCGGAAATCTAGTTAAGTCAGGGAAATTAACAAATCTACCCGGAAAGATCATAATTTGGCAAATGATAAAATATTTCTCAACAAGAGAAGGGTGCCTTAAGTACTGTAAATAATTGTGAGAAGATGGCTTTTCTTCAACATTTGAACCTCTAGATCTTTTGGGTTTAGGCATATTGAGAGAAACAATTTGAAAAGAAAGAGAGATTGAAAGATGATTACCCACAATTTAGAGAAAAAACAAACGACTCAAGGAAACTTCGAGTGAAGTCAATCTGGACTGAGAAGACAACCTCAGGAGCAACAACGAAAAAGAGCTTCAGAGCAGCAACCAATAGCCGACTTAGGTTGTCAGGAAGAGGACTTAAGAGAAATCGGCTTAGGAGCAAAAGTAAAAGTGAAAAGGAGGAAGGGGAGTATAGGGTTTTTACTTGAAGTGAACGGCTGAGATTGAAAGAGGGTTTGAATGGAGGGTCGAGATCGAAAAGAGGGTAAAAGAAAAAACCTCATACTGTGACGATTTAGAGTCAAAACTCAATTTGATGTCGTGACAGTCGACTGAGTTTTATATCAGTCGACTGAGTCGAGAGAAAATAAAACCAAACAGAAGTAAGTAAAGCTACAGGCAGTTGATTGAGTTTTTAAGACAGTCGACAGGGCAGAACACAAAATTTAGTCAGAAATATAGACAACTAAAATACTGCATAAGTCGACTGAAAACAATTATAAGTCGACTTAAATATAAAAAATTTAAGAAATGTCATGAAATGAGCATATGCCTAATTCTCATCTAAAGTTTATAAAAGTGCCTTCTTTAAGAGGTTTGGTAAATATATATGCTACTTGTTTATCAGTAGAAATAAAATCCAGTATGATATCTCCCTTTAACACATGATCATGTAAGAAATGATGTCAAATATTAATATGTTTCGTACGTGAAGGTTGAACCGGATTTTTAGATAGATTAATAGCACTGGTATTATCACACATTATACCGGGTTTTGAAAAAGAAATACCATAATCTAATAAAGTTTGTTTCATCCATAAAATTTGTGCACAAGCCAAACTTGCAGCAGTATATTCAGCTTCTGTAGTAGATAAAGATACCGAATTTTGCTTTTTACTGCATCAAGATACTAGTGAATATCCCCAAAAGTGACAAATTCCACTAGTACTTTTACGATCAGTTTTACTACTAGCAAAATCAGCGTCACTATACGACAAAAGTTGAAAGTTATTAGTGCGTTAATAAAACAAACCATATTCAGATGTGTCTTTAATGTATCTTAAAATATGTTTCACTGCTTTTAAGTGAGATTCTTTTTGATTAGACTGATATCTAGCACACAAACATACGCTGAATATAATATCTAGTCTACTAGCAGTTATATATAAGAATGAGCCAATCATACCTCGATAGAGCTTTTGATCGACACTCTTACCTAATTCATCTTTGTCAAGTGCAGTAGTAGTAGCCATAGGTGTGGTCTTACTACTAGTGCTATCCATGCCAAATCGTTTGAGTAATTTCTTAGCATATTTTTCTTGATTAATAAATATGCCATTTTGAGACTGTTTTATTTGTAATCCAAGGAAATAATTGAGTTCACCCATGTGACTCATTTCAAACTCATTTTTCATGGTATTAGCAAACTCTTGACATAGATTACTATTAGTAGATCCAAAAATTATGTTATCTACATATATTTGTATGATTAAAATATTGGTCTTTATTTTCCTAATAAACAAGATAGTATCTACTCTACCAATCTCAAAACCAGTTTCTAAGAGAAAGGTTTTCAACCGATCATACCAAGCACGAGGTGCTTGTTTAAGACCATATAAAGCCATTTTCAATTTAAAAACATGGTTTGAGAATTGTTCATGTTCGAAACCGGGTGGTTGCTTAACATAAACATCTTCCTTAATAAAACCATTCAAAAAAGCACTTTTAACATCCATTTGCAAGAGTGTGAAATTCATAAAACACGCCAAAGATAATAAAATTCTAATTGATTCTAGTCTAGCAACATGAACATATGTTTCATCAAAATCAATTCTTTCTTCTTGATTATATCCTTGAGCAACTAATCTAGCCTTGTTCCTAACAACTTGTCCTGATTCATCTAACTTGTTTTTAAATACCCATTTGGTACCAATTATAGTATGATCAGGAGATCGTGGAACTACATCATTTCTTATAAATTGGTTAAGTTCATCTTGCATGGCATTCAACCAAAATTTATTCTCACATGCTTCTTGTATATTTTTCGGTTCAAAATCCGACAAGAAAGCAGTATGAGATTGTAACACCCCTGCCCCGAGCTCGGACAATTTATACAATTTAGAAGACAAATCAGATACTATGTAGTACAACTGCCCACCACAAGCTGCCTCTCAAAGGTGGTTAACCGAATTGGCGAATCTTGATCATAGGCAATAGTATTTATATATTATTTTATTCATGTTATCTCCCAATATAGGACAAACTTCACTTACCTTCTCTCGTTCACTCTCATCGCCCCGTCATCAGAGGGAGAAATCAAAGAGACAGTGGAAGCACCATACCTACAGGTGGCCCCCCTTCAATTTTGCTGACGTCATCAGCAATTTCAACAGCCAACCTTGCTGTTTCTTTCCTCAACGTGGGCCCCCCCCCCATTCAATAACCAATTTCACCTATATTTACCATATGCCATCCTGCATATATCTTATACAAAGAGCAACTTTACTTTCAACATATTATATATATATATATATATATATATATATATATATATATATATATATATATATATATATATATATATATATACTATTTGAAAATTTCGGGGTGTTACACCCTCCCTTCAAAAATCAGTGTCCTCGCTGAGCATGGGGATGCACAACCTAGTGCAGGATCTCCTTTCTAGCCGATGTGGAGTGGAGTACCCTGATTCTGCTAGCTGCATAGTACCCTGATTCTACTGTACGCGCTCCCTCTCAGGCATACGTACCCATATATCTGCTAGCTCCATCTCAAGCATACTTCTCACCCACTTTTACCCACAATCGGTGTCGAAAGTCAGCTCTGATACCATTTGTAACACCCCTGCCCCGAGCTCGGACAATTTATACAATTTAGAAGACAAATTAGATACTATGTAGTACAACTGTCCACCACAGGCTGCCTCTCAAAAGGTGGTTAACCGAATTGGTGACTCTTGATCATAGGCAATAGTATTTATATATTATTTTATTCATGTTATCTTCCGATATGGGACAAACTTCACTTACCTTCTCCCGTCCTCTCTCATCGCCACGTCATCAGGGGGAGAAATCAAAGAGATAGCAGAAGCACCATACCTGCAGGAGGCCCCCCTTCAATTTTGCTAACGTCATCAGCAATTTCAACAGCCAACCTTGCTGTTTCTTTCCTCAACGTGGGCCCGCCCCATTCAATAACCAATTTCACCTATATTTACCATATACCATCCTACATATATCTTATACAAAGAGCCACTTTACTTTCAACATATTATATATATATATATATATATATATATATATTTATATATATATATATATATATATATATATATATATATATTACTCTTTGAAAATTACGGGGTGTTACAGAGATATCATGTTAAAATGAGAACTTGTTTGAATACCATGTGAAATGTCACCAATTATTAAGTCATGAGGATGATCGCGAACTTCAACAAATGATTTGGTAAAGTTTGAGTACAACAGGATCAGTCAACTTAACAAGTCCATCAGCCGACTGATTCACATCAGTCGACTTAGGAAACCTATCAATCGACTTGTCTAGGGTAGTTTGTTCTAGTGATTTAATAACGTTATCTAGTGGTGATGATTCAGTTTCATCATCTTCAATAATATTAGATGAAGGTAAAGATTCATCAAATGAAACATGCATAGATTCTTCAATAGTCAAAGTTGACTTATCGAAAATTCTATGTCTTACTCCTATTTGAGTATCCAATAAAGATACCTTTATTAGATCTAGCATTAAATTTATCTAGATTATCTTTTGTGTTTAATATGAAACACTTACAACCGAATACTTTAAAACATGATACTTTAGGAATTTGTTCATAAAAAAGTTCATAACAAGTTTTCTTAAGCTTTGGCCTAATCAATATTCTATTTAAAACATAACATGCTGCAGAAACAACTTCAGCCCAGAAGTATTTAGGCAAATTGCTTTCAAAAAACATAGTACATGCACATTCTTATAAAGTCCTATTCTTTCATTCAACCACTTCATTTTGGGTTGAAGCTCTAGGAAATGCAAATGAATGTGTTATACCATTCTTGTTGCAATATTCTGAAAAAGTTTCATTCTCAAATTTTCCACCATGATCACTTCTGATAGTGACTATGGTTACACATTTTTGATATTGAATTTGTTTGCAAATTCTTCAAAGGCTTTATTTTTATGTTTTATAAAAAGAATACCCACGTAAATCTTGAAAAATCATATACTAAAACAAATACATATCTACTTTTATTTAAAAAAGCGACTCTAGTAGGACCCAATAAATCCATATGGATTAATTTGAGAGGCCTACTAGTAGAAATCATTTCTTTTGTTTTAAAAGTAGATTTTTCTTGTTTTCCTAATTGACATGCATCACACATCTTATCCTTTTTAAAGATAATTTTGGCAATCCTTTAACTAGGTTATTCTTAGATAATTTAGCAATGTTTTTCATATTCACATGGCCAAATCTCTTATGCCAAAGCCAAGAATTATTGTTAGAAGCAACTAAACAAAAATCATTTGAAAACTCATTTGTTTTTAAATATAATTCATATATATTATTTTTTCTAAAACCTTGAAAGATCATATTTTGCATAGATGGGTCATAGATTAAGCATGCATCTTTTTCAAAGACTATTTTATAACCCTTATCACAAAGTTGACTAATACTTAACAGATTATGCTTTAAACCACGAACTAGAAATACCTCTTCAATAATAGGGGTAGTGTTCTTACCGACCATGCATATTCCAATGATCTTTCCTTTGTTGTTGTCACTGAACGTAACAGTTCCTCCATCTATCTCTTGTATGGAAGAAAGTAGGTTTGCATGGCCAATCATATGTTTAGAGCATCCGCTATCAAGTATCCAACGTTCCCTTTTAGATACCTATAAAATAAGAATTGTGAATATGGTACCATTTTTATTGGGTCCAAAAGAGATTAGTGTTTGGGAAACCAAACCCAAAGTGAGTTTGATTTACAACCAAAAGCAGTTACATAATTTACAGAATTACTCACATTATGAATAAAAGAATTTATATAAGTAATCATATCATTCAGACTTAGGTTGACTGGAACTCAAATATTTTTAGTCTGTCCAGTCGACTTTATTGTACCCTTCAGTCGACTGTTCTGTGAAGTCAGCTGACTGGGAAGTGAAATAAGTCGACCTATATGAGGTTTTCGTCTTTTTGAATAAGACTCCAAACCTCTGGGCAGACGACCTAATTTTTGGGTCAGTCGACTGGTCTGAACAGAATGATTACTCTTTTCATGATCAAAAATAATTTTTGGTTTTTCAAAATAATCATATAACTTCTTTTTCATACTAGAAACAGAATCAATCTTATTACTACTAGTATTATTAGAAGAATGATGTTTTTAAAGAGTTTTTTTGAAAACCTAGTCCAAACTTTTTATTAGATTGAACTTGGTTTTGGAGAACTTCATTTAAATTCTCTTTTTCTTTATTGAAATTAGATACATTCTTAGATATCTCTTCATAATTTTTCTTAGAGATACAAGATTTATATCTAAGTTTGAAAGACAAGAATTTAAAGACTTGACTTCAACATTTAAGTCAATATTTTCTTGAAAAAGTGCTTGATTAACTTTCTCTAAAATTTTAACTCTTATCTTCTCCTTTCCAGTTCTTGAAAAACCTCATTAAATGCTTCTAATAAATCATTTGAATCGAAATTGTCACTTACATCATTTTGAGTAGCCATGAAGCACACATTTGCAACTTCGTTTGATTCTTCATTCTCTTTTTCGGATGATGAGTCGCTATCATTCCAAGTTGCTTGATATGCCTTCTTGTTCTTCATGTACTTGTTCTTTGTGTACTTGTCTTTCTTGAAGTTAGGAACTTTCCCTTTTGATTTTGTATTTTCTAACGGTCAGTCCTTCTTCATATGACCTGTCTTGTTACACTTGAAACAAGTGGGAAGATCATTAGTATCTTTAAACTTATAATTGAATTTACCCTTTCGAAGAAATTTCTTGAATTTTCTAGTGAATATGGCTATTTCTTCTTTATCTTCTTCTGAATCAGACATGGCCTTGAAAGCAAGAGTCTTCTTCTTTACTTGTTGAGGTTCTAGATCCTTCTTGCGTTCTTCTAGTTGTACTTCATGATGTTGAATTTGCAAGTGTACAAAATCGCACAAGTAATATAGATAGTGAGTAGAGTGTCGAACCCACAGGGACTAGATATTTTACTGAGTACCGATATCGCTAGATGAATCACTATTTGGAAGATCAAATTTTATGAATAATAAAACAACTAAATTACTCTAATCTAATTTAATCTAACTAAATTGGTGAAGAGGGAGAGGGCTGTAAAACTATGAAGCTCTTGTACTTTGTTTATTGGTAAAATTTGTTCTAGGGCTCTTGGTTCACCTCGTTTATCACACACACAAATTATAATTCCTTATAAATAAAAATATTATCTTCCCCAAATTGTCGACCAAAATCCTAAAAATATTAACCACTCTATCAACGTAGTCTAAAAATTATTCTCAATTAATCATTCGTCTATCCACCAAATTATTAATTGAGAAATTGGATTTCTTAACGGTCACGTCCTCCAATATACGGTCTTAATTTTTATTAATCACAAATCACCTGTTCGGTCTCTTTATGATTTGAAAAATCATACAAATGTCTATCCACCATGTTGTACGCATAAATAATAAAAATTAAAACACAATCAGGAAAAATAGAGTAATAATAAGGAATTAAAAATTGTGTTCTACAAAACTCGGCTACATCTTAGCCTCTAGAACAATAATAAATTCAGTTCATGATTGTTTGGAATTGCATCTAAAAGATTTGGAGAAGAGGAGATAAAAAAAATAATACAAAATTTAAAGCAAACCCCTCAACTGTCTCAAAAGTTGCACCCAAAAACTGCCTCGAAAACCAGCACCGGATTCACCACCTGTCACGTGGGCCCGTCGAAGTCAGCGTGCTGCAGCAGTCGCGTCGAACTCGTTGATGCGCGTGGGACCCAGAGCACAGTCAGCGCCAGGTCAGCACATCAGTACTCCTTCTCTCCCTTTAATTGCGTCTTGAACACCGCACTCAAGAGAGGAAGCAAACTCCATGTTAGCACCTACACGTGTTCCTTTTTTTCTTTTCTTCTCTCTTGGAATATGTGCAAAAGCAGAGAGAGACTTGATCTCTCTCTGTTTCGTTATATGATTTTTTTTTTCTTTAATATTCGTAGCCGTCACCTCTTGATTGATCCTCTCTTCTTTGCCTTGTATTTATAGAGAACGGAGAGAAGCATTAGGGTTTGCACTTTTGCAGAAAACCCTACTCTTTTTCTTTATTTCCTTCCTTATTTAATCCAGACTTTTATTTATTTCTCCTTCTTTCTTTTCTTCCTTTTCTGCCCGCCACGTGCTGCTGCATACACAAAATAATACCATAAATTAGGATTTTTAAATAAAATAAATTAATTAGTTTAAAATTAATTAAACTAACTATAAATCATATTAGCGTATAAAAATCCTTTTACAAATTATTTGTCGCACTTTTAAGTCAACAAAACAATAAAAATTGATAAATCTATTATTTTACTCTGTTTGTTGATTTTTTTCCACAATTCTTTACTTTTTGCATCAAAAATATTATTTCTTCAAAAATAATTAATTAAATAAAAATCTTACAGAAATATGATGAATTATAGACAATATCAGCGAAAACAAGTCATTTTAATAGGTAAATGAGTACAAATATTTGTATATAAATGCGACACATCAAATACCCCCAAACTTAAGATTTTGCTTGTCCTCGAGTCAAAAGTAGAATCATAAATAAGGGAATAATAATAGTTGACTCAACCCATCACACTAAAAGATCTTATCATGCAAGCATCAAAATTTCAATTAAAAATATAAACAATTGAAAATAAAGTCAACCTAAGCATACCCATTTTCTCCAGTCCAGTGCAATTATTTATTCATAACTCCCAACCCAATCGCATTTGTCATGCAATTAATGTAATTATAGTATGCAACAACTCAATCTGTGATTATCCCTTCTCTCTACTACAAATCGAGTAGCAAACTAGAGTTTTTTTTTTAAGTCCCTTCTTTAAGTTGTCACTTGCCTTTTTACGCGAATGCAAATCATTTGTGATGAATTCACCCGGTTACTCAACAAGTCACAAACTTAAAGTGCTTTGCATACTCATATTTCAAGTTGCCATTTTACGTAAAAGTAAACATTTGTGATGAATACCCCTAGTTACTAAGCAACTCAAAACATTGGAGTAGATTGAATTTATTCTAATTTTTTTTTTTTTTTATTATTACTCTATTTACTTAAACTCAGTTTAGGACTAGATCAAAGGGAATAATCACAAGAAAAAGCATCACATTTGTCTTTTATGTATAATAGCATGACCCACACAATTTTGTAAGGAATTTTGAAACTCAATAATCCTAAAGTAAATAAGTATGCTTAATATTGCTTTATAAAAAAAATTGTTTATACCAAAAAAATTGTCTTTTATGCTTATCACCATAAAGAACTCAAAAGTGTAAAGGTAAGCCTAATTGAAATCCTTCTAAAATAGTGTTTTTTTCTTTCCTAAAATAAATAATAAATTTGTAAACCTTCCCCCCAAACTTGAATATCACATTGTCCTCAATGGGAAAGAAAACGAAAAACAAAAAGAATGCAAAAAGTTTAGAATATCTCCCCTGATTCGTCTTTAAATTTCTGCACGCGCAGCGTTTAGTATTTTGGCGATATCTGGAGCTGTAGATGTCGAAATGGGCTGAATTTTTTTTTTCTGGAAAGCTAAGACAATTGTCTACAACTTCTCTTTGAATCACTTTTCCAGCTTCTGACTTCATACTGCTCAAAAACAGCCATCAATGCAGGTGTTCAAAACTGCTCCGCCCGGCGACTTCCAAAATTTGTGCAATCCTACAAGATAAAATCAAAAATCAAAATAAAATAAACTAAAAGATAAATCAAAACTAAATGCAATAAAATAAAACATGGGTTGCCTCCCAAGAAGCGCTAAGTTTTAAGTCTTCAGCCAGACATGGGGGTGAGATGGTTAAGTAACGCCAAGATCCAACAACATTAACACATCCTTTCTAATTTTTCTCTTCAGATGTGGATCAGGTTCAAGTTCCAATTTGAGGCGTTTTCTTCTTGATGATGATGTCTTTAATTCCCCCACCTCTTTGAATTTATGTTGCAAAAATGAATAAATAGAAGGTTCAGCATCCAAATACATGACATGTTCAAAAATATTTTCTTTTTCAGGTTCAAAATTTGTTGAATTTGTTGGACATACTTCAATTGGTGATTTTTCAATGTCAGCCTTATGTTTCTCGCCCACAATTAAATGAGTTTCACTTACTTGAATAGATGACTGTTCTTCAGGAGGAAACTTTATGGAATTAAAAATATCAAAAGTTACTTGCTCATGCTGAATTTGTTCCTCCACAATTTGTTCAATCTCACTTTGCTTTTCAACCACATCCTGTTCTTCATTTTCTTCTCGTGGTTGCTCAATTGTCCTCCCGCTTCCTAGTGTTATTGCTTTGACATCTTCTTTGGGGTTGACAACTGTGTTGTTTTGCAATGTTCCTGCAGTTTTGTCATTAATAATATTTAAAAATTGACTAATTTGTACCTCAAGATTGTGAATGGAAGCCGAAGTTGAATTTGCAACATTTTGAATTGTCGAATCTGTCTTTTGTATGTATTGCATGAACACCTCTTCTAATGTCGGCTTCTTTTCTTGCTGTGAAAAATTTTGAGGGTGTATAACTGCTTCTTGATTGTAGTTCCATGGATAATTGGGGGTGTTTCTACATTCTTGATTGTATGTGTTTGCATGATAATTATTTTGCATTTGAAAGTTTGACACAAAATTTTCTTGTATAGCATTTGATGGAGCAAAAGGGTTCCCCACTTGACAATCTGAACTTGCATGATTTCCTGCACAAAGATCACAAATCATATTTGATTGCATAACATTAAAATTTATATTTTCTACTTGTTTAGATAAAATATCATTTTTTGCATTTAAAGTAGAAGAATGATCAAGTTCAAAAACTCCAGCCACTTTTCTTGGCATCGTTCTCTCTGAAGACCACTGGTAATGATTTGATGCCATCTCCTCTAAAAGATCATAGGCTGCTTGGTAAGTTTTGCTCATCAGTGCACCACCAGCTGCTACGTCAACCATAGAGCTATTTGTAACTCCCAAACCATTATAGAATGTTTGCATTTGCAGCCATTTTGGTAGTTCATGATGAGGACATTTTCTCAATAACTCTTTAAACCTTTCCCATGCATCATACAAAGACTCAGTCTCAAATTGCATAAATGTGACAATATCTTTCCTTAGTTTTGCTGTCTTTGCTGGAGGAAAATACTTGGTTAGAAATTTTTGTGCAAATCCTTCCCAAGTAGTAATACTACCGGGTGGTAGATAATGTAGCCAAGCCTTCGCCTTATCTCGTAGGGAAAAAGAAAAGAGTCTCAGTCTAATTGCATCGTCTGATACACCGTTGTGTTTGAAAGTGTCACAAATTTCTAAAAAATCTGCAATGTGAGCGTAAGGATCCTCGTGTGGTAGTCCCCAAAATTGAACAGTCTGTTGAATCATTAGAATCATCGCCGGTTTAATTTTAAAATCGTTAGCTTCAATAACCGACTTCTTTATGCTTGACTCATAAATTGAGGGCATAGCATAGTCTCTCAAAGGCCTATTTTCATCGTTCGCCATGGCAATGTACGTATGTGTCCTGAAATGTACGTATCGAAAAAGAAAAAGAAAAAAATAGAAAAACTAAAAAAAAATTAAAATAAGAAAAATAAAATAAAAATATAAAAAAGTAAAAGTTAGTCAAAAGAAAATAAAGATGTAAAATAATAATAAAATAAAAATAATTACAAAAAAATCCAAACTAGCAATAACCTAGCAATTTTCAATATCAATAAAAGAATAACTAGTCCCCGGCAACGACGCCAAAAACTTGATGTTGAATTTGCAAGTGTACAAAATCGCACAAGTAATATAGATAGATGAGTAGAGTGTCGAACCCACAGGGACTAGATATTTTACTGAGTACTGATATCGCTAGATGAATCACTATTTGGAAGATCAAATTTTATGAATAATAAAACAACTAAATTACTCTAATCTAATTTAATCTAACTAAATTGGTGAAGAGGGAGAGGGCTGTAAAACTATGAAGCTCTTGTACTTTGTTTATTGGTAAAATTTGTTCTAGGGCTCTTGGTTCACCTCGTTTATCACACACACAAATTATAATTCCTTATAAATAAAAATATTATCTTCCCCAAATTGTCGACCAAAATCCTAAAAATATTAACCACTCTATCAACGTAGTCTAAAAATTATTCTCAATTAATCATTCGTCTATCCACCAAATTATTAATTGAGAAATTGGATTTCTTAACGGTCACGTCCTCCATTATACGGTCTTAATTTTTATTAATCACAAATCACCTGTTCGGTCTCTTTATGATTTGAAAAATCATACAAATGTCTATCCACCATGTTGTACGCATAAATAATAAAAATTAAAACACAATCAGAAAAAATAGAGTAATAATAAGGAATTAAAAATTGTGTTCTACAAAACTCGGCTACATCTTAGCCTCTAGAACAATAATAAATTCAGTTCATGATTGTTTGGAATTGCATCTAAAAGATTTGGAGAAGAGGAGATAAAAAAAATAATACAAAATTTAAAGCAAACCCCTCAACTGTCTCAAAAGTTGCACCCAAAAACTGCCTCGAAAACCAGCGCCGGATTCACCACCTGTCACGTGGGCCCGTCGAAGTCAGCGTGCTGCAGCAGTCGCGTCGAACTCGTTGACGCGCGTGGGACCCAGAGCACAGTCAGCGCCAGGTCAGCACATCAGTACTCCTTTTCTCCCTTTAATTGCATCTTGAACACCGCACTCAAGAGAGGAAGCAAACTCCATGTTAGCGCCTACACGTGCTCCTCTTTTTCTTTTGTTCTCTCTTGGAATATGTGCAAAAGCAGAGAGAGACTTGATCTCTCTCTGTTTCGTTATATGATTTTTTTTTCTTTAATATTCGTAGCCGTCACCTCTTGATTGATCCTCTCTTCTTTGCCTTGTATTTATAGAGAACGGAGAGAAGCATTAGGGTTTGCACCTTTGCAGAAAACCCCACTCTTTTTCTTTATTTCCTTCCTTATTTAATCCAGACCTTTATTTATTTCTCCTTCTTTCTTTTCTTCCTTTTCTGCCCGCCACGTGCTGCTGCATACACAAAATAATACCAGAAATTAGGATTTTTAAATAAAATAAATTTAATTAGTTTAAAATTAATTAAACTAACTATAAATCATATTAGCGTATAAAAATCCTTTTACAAATTATTTGTCGCACTTTTAAGTCAACAAAACAATAAAAATTGATAAATCTATTATTTTACTCTGTTTGTTGATTTTTTTCCACAATTCTTTACTTTTTGCATCAAAAATATTATTTCTTCAAAAATAATTAATTAAATAAAAATCTTATAGAAATATGATGAATTATAGACAATATCAGCGAAAACAAGTCATTTTAATAGGTAAATGAGTACAAATATTTGTATATAAATGCGACACATCACTTCATATGCCATTAGATTTTCCATAAGATTCTCAAGAGAGAGTTGTGTTAAAAATCGTTGGCTTCTTCTATAGTGGTGGTCTTCTTCTCCCATTCGGGGGTTAGAGCACGAAGAATTTCCTCACCATTTCTGCTTGCGAATATGTCTTTCCAAGAGCCACAAGAGAATTTGTGATGTCTGTGAACCTTGTTATCATGCCCGACAAATTTTCGTTCTCCTTCATACGGAACATTTCGAATCTATGAACAAGAACAAAGATTTTAGATTCTTTGAACTTATTTGTACCTTCA
This sequence comes from Hemerocallis citrina, assembly GCA_017893485.1. Taxonomy (NCBI): domain Eukaryota; kingdom Viridiplantae; phylum Streptophyta; class Magnoliopsida; order Asparagales; family Asphodelaceae; genus Hemerocallis; species Hemerocallis citrina. The sequence goes on along the minus strand of CM030360.1, from coordinate 198,169,483 downwards.
TGTGTTATCTCAAGAGTGTGCCATATTTGATGAGCCGTTATTGCGTTTGACACACGATTGCACTCTTCTTCGGTAAGTGCACAAAAGAGAGCATTCATCGCCTTTGCATTGTTCATGGTGTTGTTCTTCATGTCATCGTAATATTCTGTCTCGGTCATGTTCCAAATCTCATAGTTGATCGACTGTAGATAGATCTTCATTCTACACTTCCAATAGTTGTAGTTTGTTTCATCAAAGAGATGTGGCCTTTGTGTGGATTGGCCTTCATGGTATTGACTTGCATTTGAAGTAGATGTCATTGCACTCAACCAGGCTCTGATACTAAGTGTTGGATCTTGTATGCAAGGCAAATAACACTAGGAGGGGGGGGGGGTGAATAGTGTTATTTGAAATTAATCAATAAAAAAAAATTCGCACTGTTAAGTCGACTGAAAAGAGAAGGTAGTCGACTAAAGCGTCAGATAAGAAGAGTAATTTAACTGAAGAGTTACAAGACTGTTTAAGTCGGCTTAGAGAGTGAGGCAGTCGACTGACCAGACTCGATTTACACAAGAAACGCAGAAAAATTAAAAATGCAAGTTTAGAGAATACAACCACAGAGAGTCAACACTGCAAACACCACGATGTATCCTGGTTCAGTCCTCTTGACCTACATCCAGTCTCCAAGTAACCCACTTGAGATTTTCCACTATTCTTGAAAAAGTTACGAGAATACTCTACGGTCTTCGACAACAACTATGTCAAATCCGTATACCTCTCTCACCACTGGAGAGAGCAAACCCCACTCTACACCCTAGAGTGAAACCTACTCTAAACCAAAAGTCCTACTCTCCAACCGAGAGGACCACTCTCACAACCCGAGAGTGAAACAACAACAAGAAGAGTTTTACAACAACCTAAAGTCTTGTATGTGGAAGTGCTTTTTTTATATTGGCTATAGGTCGACTTCTGACTTCAGTCTAGAACGAACTGAATGTTATACTAGACTGAAAATCAGAGATCCAAGTCTTAAAGAAAGTATATGCTTGTTCTTCTTCTTCTCAAAAAGCAGAAGACTTGAAAATGAAAGTTAAGTTGTAGGGGGAACCTTTCCCATTTGAAAACTATACTTTATATAAAGAGTTAGAAACTCTTGAATGTTGAGAAAACATATCCCAACTGCCATACAACGGTAGTAAAAAGGTTTGAATTTGAAAAAAAAAAGTTTTAAACTCAGAAAACTGTCAAAAACGGCTTGAACAGTCGACTGGGTTGCCATAATAGTCGACTGGTCAGAGCTTGAGTGAGTTCAGTCAGTTTCGTACTCTAACAGTCCAGTGCTTCCAAGAGGAAGTCGACTGGTACTCAATCAGCTGAACTTATACAAGCTTTTTTTTGACATTTTGAGTTTGTAAAACAATTTCTTTATTTAGGGAATGTGTGAGTGTGTGTGTGACAAGGCTTTTACAGGATTCTAAGACTCACAAATAATACAAATGATATTACAAGACATTTGTTCAACTTGAAGCACTTAAAAGTCTTGAGTTGAAAGCTCTGGAATAGTCTTGAATTTGAACTTGAGTCTTTGTATCTTGAGTTACTTTTGAAAGCTTCATCACATTGTATTGGCTTTGAATGCTACCTTGAACACTTTTGATACACACTGCGAAATATATGTAATAGAGAACAATTTTGTATTGTGTTATAGTCATCAAAATCAAGAATCTACACATCACACGAATTTAAAAAATATATATATCTCCACTATTTTATGGGAGAGTTTGTCACAAAAAAACTCAATTTGTAACCAAACAAACACGTGCATTGTATCCCAACAAACACATGTAATACACATGCATAACTAATATAAAGGAGGTCTTAGGTTCGATGCCAGACAACATCGAAATTTTTATAATATATATATATATATATATATATATATATATATATATATATATACACACACATATTTATAAAGATGTGCCTCGCACGAATTTTTTTTAAAAATATATCTCTACTATTTTAATCTGAGAGTTTCTCACTAAACAAACTTCATTTGTAACCAAACAAATGCGTGCATTGTAACCCATCAAACACGTGCAATGCACATGTATAACTAATATAAAAGAGGTCTTTGGTTCGATGGCAGACAACGTCAAATATATATATATATATAGGGAGCCCTTCGGTTGAGAAATAATTTGGTGAGAACTCCGTGAGAACTCACGGAGTAGACCCCCCCATGAAAAATCCGAACCGGCCATCTTTCTCTACACACCTTAGATAACATAACATAAAGAAATCAAGTAATTTGAAGTTCATTTGCCCATAATTTACATCATCGCAAAATTGTATGGCTAAAAATTATACTCCATTTGATGGATGAGCAAATGAACTTCAAATTACTTGATTTCTTTATGTTATGCTATCTAAGGTGTGTAGAACAAGATGGTCGGTTCAGATTTTCCTGGGGGGTCTACTCCATGAGTTCTCACCAAAATTAGTTCTCAACCGAAGGGCTACCTATATCAGATTTTTCCTGGGGGGTCTACTCCATGAGTTCTCACCAAAATTAGTTCTCAACCGAAGGGCTACTATATATATATATATATATATATATATATATATATATATATATATATATATATATATATATATATATATATATATATATATATATATATATAAAAGACGTGCATTGCACTGAAAATTATATATATATTTATAAAAGACATATATATTTATAAAAGATGTGCATCGCACTGAAAATTATATATATATTTATAAAAGACATGCATCGCACTGAAAATTTCTAGTCTTTGTTTATTGAAATGTGATTCAAGAACGCAAAACTTGATTATAAAAAGAATTATTTGTATTTCAATTAACAATATAGTGGAAATGTGTTATTTATTTATATTATTTTTTTCTTTTATAATAAGTTATCTTTTACCCTATTTATTTTATTGTTGGAAATCGGCCCATGCCAATAATAAAAGACCAATATATTTAATAATTTCGCATCATTCTATATTCTATAAAATAAAATTAATTTTTGAAAAATACGAATAATGATTCCCCCCCCCCCCCCCCAAGCCACTTTTTAAAATTATTTGCAATTGTAGGACACTTGCCAACAAGAGTGGTAAAACCCAGCGAGACTCGCAGTTGGGAAACTACGAGTCTTGCTGACGTGACCAACTTTTGTCCACTTTTGCAATAAGTTTGGCAAGTGTCATATAGTTGCAAATAGTTTCAAGGCTAAAATTTAAAAAAACCCCTTGAACTATCCCCTATATGCAGAAAACCTCACTCACCTTTTTTTATGCAGAAAACCGCACTCAACTATGATTGCGAAAAACCACACTCTCACTCTGTTAGGGTTCTGTTCGATTTTTTCACGTGCAACGCACGTGACTTAAAAATGAGTGAAATTACCCCCCCAGTCTTTCATCTTCTCTTCTCCTTTTCTTCCTCCTTAATTCAAAATCCATTTCTTTTTTCTTTATCCCCCAAAAACAAACCCTAATCCTGAAATCTGTCCCTCTATCTACACTATACAACTCCCAAATCAGACCCCCTAATCGACGATGCCCCCTTGAACCAAAGCCTTCTTCTTCCCCATCGACGATGCCATCGAGTCGAAGTCACTGACGCCATCAATTCGAAGTCGCTCTCCATCCAGTCGAAGTCCACTGATGCCATTCAATTTGGACTAAGTGAGTTCCTATTAACTTTCCTTCTTCCTTTGTGAGCTACTTATGGAGATGGGGTTTGTGGTTTCGGTAATCTTAAACAGATGGCTTGTTTATGGTGTGGGAAAAACTAAACAAATATTTTGGTTGTGGTGTCGGGAATCTTAAACAAATGGGGGGAGACCCCTGAATGTGGGGTGCAATGGTGTTAGGATTTGGACAGCTGTCCAAATAGAGATTGCATTCGTAGTAGGTTAGGGTTTTTTTGTTAGATATGCATGAGTAGGGTTGTGTAAACACTGTAATGACATTATTAGAAAATATTGGAAGCCATAGTAGATCCGGTCTTGCTAATAATCACTTCACTTATGAAATGCCCAAAAACCGAAATGAAGTAATAGGCCAATAAGTAGGGACCTATTCTAGTTTCTCCTCATGTGTAGTTTTAAAGTCTACAATTATTTGTTGGAGTATGTACTAAGCCATTCTTTTATAGTACAAGATGTAGATACAAGTCTTGGGTAAACACAAATGTAAGTTGTATAATAAAAAGAAACCATTCAGAGGTAACTGAATTACTTGAACATATTTGGAGATCTTTCTTGTGTTTTTATGAACATATTTTCTGAATTACTTAGTTGAAATTTATATTTGCTGAATTACTTAATATATGTGTTCATTGGATTTAAATAGCAGGATGGTGTTAGCAGTGTGGATTCATTGGGATGGATACTTTCAGAAACATTTCGACAAGTGGTTATACATTGGTGGAAAAAAGAGATTATATCGGTTTATACTTCCGGAGTTGCACGGGTGGGAATCGTTGAAAACCATTTTAACCAGATTTGGCGTCTACACTGATGAAGTTGGCATCTACTACAGATTAGCGGAGGGGGAATTACCAGAGAATTTTCATTTGGTGAATGACCAAATGTCAACGAAGCAGATGTGGGAAGCTCATAATGTAGAGCTTGAGATAAGGTATGTATAAACTTGGGAGGTAAATCAAAATTGTTGATGAGGCAACCCGAAAAAATGTGTGGGGATGACTATGATGTAGAAGTAGTTGATACAGATTATGAAGACAGTGATGTATTGGGACCACTTTCAGTATCTGACGGGGAGGAATGTGAGATGAATGTACAGTACAACAAAGACAAGCATAGTGAGGATCCAATTATTGTAATAGGGATGGAGTTTTCAAATGCTGGTGAATTCAGAACTTGCTTGAGAGAATGGGCTATTAGGAATGGGTATGGCCTATTTTGGAGGAGAAATGATGCGAAGAGGTGCACAGTTGAGTATATGTCTGAAGGTGATTGTCCTTTCTATGTTGGGGCTTCATGGAACGAATCCGAAAGAGTCTTCGAAATTGTATCACTCTGAATAGAACACACTTGTGAGAGGACTATCGAAAACAGTCAAGTTATGGCTAGTTGGTTGGCAACCAAGTACCTAGAACATTTCAGAGATGAGCCTAATTGGAGTTTGCCATCTTTCATTTCTGCAGTTAACAGAGATTATGGGGTTGTAGTTAGCAGAAATGTGGCATCTAGAGCTAGAAGAATGGCTCAAGATGAGGCTGATGGGAAGCATGTCAAGCAATACAGTCAGTTGTGGAATTATGCAAAAGAAAATGTATGATACTATGGCCATTATCAAGGCTGAAAATATAGATGGTTACGAACATAAGAGATTCAAAGGTGTGTTCATATGCTTTGGTGCATTAGTGAAGGATATGTTGAATGGTTGCAGGAAGATTATTGGCATGGATGGGTGCTATTTGAAGACATCTGCTGGGGGTGTATTGTTGACTGCATGTTCAAGGGACCCAAAAAACCAGATGTGGCCAGTAGCATGGGCAGTCGTAGGTGTTGAAAACAAAGAAACATGGAATTGGTTTTTAACACTTTTGATGGAGGCAATAGGTGTATCAAATTTAACAGGGTGGACCTTTATTTCAGACCAACAGAAGGTACCAATTCAGACAATGATTAATTAAATATTGATTTTAGTACTTTAGGATATTTTTTCACAACTTCTTTGGGTTAACCTTTCATTTTCCACATGTTTGTAGGGGTTGTTGGAGACATTTAAAGAACTTGTACTTGAAGCTCATGTCTGATACTGTGTGAGGCACTTGTACGCAAACTTTTTCAAGAAGTTTAAGGATTTAGACTTGCAGGGAGAAGTATGGGGGACAGCAACCGCATATACTTGTCAAAAGTGGGAGTTATCAATGAATAGAATGAAGGATATATCCAACGAAGCTGCACAATGATGGATGGATGTCGGCCCTGAGAAGTGGTCCAGGTCACACTTTGATGAATCAACCAAGTGTGATTTTCTTTGCAATAATATATGTGAAGCATGGAACAAATATATATTGCAAGCAAGGGATCGCCCCATCATAACAATGTTGGAGATCATTAGGAGAACGGTGATGGTGAGGTTGCAGAAGAAGAGAGAGATGATTTGTATGTTGAGTGGGGTTGTCACCTACAACGATGCACAAACTAACAAATCCATTCCATTCTCAACTACAACGATGCACAAAATAACAAATCCATTTCCATTCTTAACTATAATAATGCACAAACTAACAAATCCATTCCATTCTCAACTACAACGATACACAAAATAACAATTCCATTTCCATTCTCAACTACAACAATGCACAAACTAACAAATCCATTCCGTTCTCAACTACAACGATGCACAAAATAACAAATTCATTTTCATTCTTAACTACAACAATCCACAAACAAACAAATCTATTCTATTCTCAACTACAACGATGCAGGAAATAACAAATCCATTTCCATTCTCAACTACGACAATGCACAAACTAACAAATTCATTCCATTCTCAACTACAACGATGCACAAACTAACAAATCCATTCCATTATCAACTACAACGATGCACAAACTAACAAATCCATTCCATTCTTAATGTTGATTATTGGTTTTGATGATTACAACACAATGCAAAGTTGTTGTGCTACCTCTTATATAATCAGGTTGTATCAATACCATGTATACACAAAGGCAAAGTGTTCAAACGAAGCTCTCAAAGCAAATTGATCAAGAAAGCTACAAGGTTCTAAAGCTCAAGATTGATCAAGCAAGCTTCAAAGATAAAGACAAAGGATAAGCTTCATCTCAAGACTCAAGACTCAAGACAAGACCTATGCTTCATTGTGTTATATTACATGTCTTGTAAAACAATTGTAATTTCTCTTTTTTGAGTCTTAGATTGATGTAACAGCCTTGTCACACACACACTCACACATCTTTATAATTGGGTACTTTTCAAAAGATTAAAGGTCAAAAAAGTTTGAATTAGATCAGTTGTTGAGTACCAGTCGACTGCCTTATGGCACCAGTCGACTGTATCAGTACGAAACTGTCTGAACTCTTTCAAACTCTTGCCAGTCGACTCATCATAGCAACCCAGTCGACTGTTCAAGTCGTTTCAATAGTTTTCTGATTTCAAAACTTGTTTTTCTAATTTCAAAAGATTATATCCATTTTAAATCAGTTTTATAAAATGATTTACAACGTTCAAGGGATTCCTATCTATAAATAGAGCCTAGGAATCACCATTGAAAGGTTCTAAGCATTTGATAAAAAGTTTAAGTTTATTGCTTTCAAAAGAACAAGTATTCAAACTAGCACTCTAATCTTCTAAGTCGTGGTTCACTGATTTTCAGTCCAATATAATATTGAATTCGTTTTGGACTGAATTCAAAAGTTAACCGATTAGCCACTTAAAAAATCACAATCACAAAACAAGGCTATAGGTTGATTGTAACTCTTTTGTTGTTGTTCTTCACTCTCGGGTTGTGAGAGTGGTCCTCTCGGTTGGAGAGTAGGGCTCTAGGTTGTAGAGTCAGGTTTTAACTCTTGGTGGAAGAGTGGGTTTGCTCTCTCTAGAGAGAGGTTTACCGGTTGGACAAGGTTGTTTTCTAAATGCCGTAGGGTATTCTTGTATTTTTTTCAAGAATAATGGAAAATCTCAAGTGGGTTGCTTGGGGACTGGATGTAGGTCGGGAGGACCGAACCAGGATACATCATGTATACTCTGTGGTTGTATTTCTCTGAACTTGCATTTTCTTTACTTGCTTTTTAATTACTCTGTGAAACTTGTCTGGACAGTCGACTTCCTCTCTTATTTAAGTCGACTGGTATAACATACTCTTCGAAAACTTGTCTGGCAAGTCAACTGGTTTCCGCTATAAGTCGACTGATTAGACTTGTTTAAAATACTTTTCTAATCTGACGCCTCAGTCAACTTCCTTTTCTTTTCAAGTTGACTGAACAAAAGAAAAAGTTCAATTTCATTTTTAATTTTTATACAATACTATTCACCCCCCTCTAGTGTTTCTTATCTTGCCTACAGGATCCAATACTTGGTATCAGAGCCTGGTTGAGCGCAATGGCAACTACTTCTAATGCAAACCAATACCATGAAGGCCAATCCACACAAAGGCCACCCCTCTTCGATGGAACCAATTACAACTATTGAAAGTGTAGAATAAAGATCTACCTTCAGTCCATCAACTATGAGATATGGAACATGACGGAGACCGAGTACACCGCTACTACCATTCCATATGCACAATGGAACGATGACATGAAGAGCCAAACAATGAACAATGCAAAGGCGATGAACGAGCTATTTTGTGCCCTTACAAAGGAGGAGTTCAACCGTGTGTCCATTGTAACAACCGCATATCAAATTTGGCACACACTCGAGGTAACTCATGAAAGAACAAATAAAGTAAAAGAATTTAAAATATATGTTCTTATTCACAGGTTCGAGATGTTTCTCATGAAGGAGAACGAGAAAATCCCAAAAATTTCTCTCCAACGGGCTCGCCAATCGACTCGCGGATCTGGCGATTTCAGAATCGCTCGCGATCCGCTTGCCAGATCTGGCGATTTTCAAAATTGAGGGGAAGCTCGCCAAATCTCTTTCCTCTCTTGCCACCGGAGATCAGGGGACTCCCAACGGTCTTCATTGACCAAACTCCTCCCACTGGTGATCTCAAAGGCAGCTGATTTTCTTCATCAGGTATCTTCTTCTTCTTCTTCTTCTTCTTCTTCTTCTTCTTCTTCTTCTTCTTCTTCTTCTTCTTCTTCTTCTTCTTCGGGTTCATCAATTTGTTCAAATTTTAGTTTTTCCATTTAGCCGCTCTTCAGATTTTATGTTTTTTATTTTTTTTTATTGATGATGAAACCTGAGAATTTTAGTTGTTCCATTGTATTGGGTTGTTCAAATTTTAGTTGTTCCAGTGTATTGGGTTTTGTGTTAGTGTATATGGGATTGAAGATGAAACTTGAGAATTGAGATAGTATGTTGAGTTTGTGTATGTGTATGTGTATGTGTATTGGGTTTTTAGTTGTTCTAGTGTATTGGGTTTTTTCCCCTTCCCTTTCATTACTTCTTTTTGGTTGTGTATGTGTTTGTGCAAGAGTTGCTCTCAACCAATTAACACCAATCTCCTATACTCAATAGATTGCGGAAGCAAGGAAAAGTATACCGTCTCACTAATGTAGCAGGACTATATAGTGTCATGTTTGGGTTAAAAAAAGCATGAAAATGAATCAGGAATAGAAAAACTCTGCCAATTGAATTCATATTACAATGGATGACAATATAAGCATGCTGGTAACAAGGATAATCTGCGAATTCTTTGCATGTGATATTTCATACCTAAGACTCCATTTCTATTTTGGTGATACTTTGCCTAGGTTAAATAATAAGTTGATAAAAAAAGAAAAAGGTGATTCATGTAAATTGGTACAGCTCTTCTACATGGAATCAATCAATTGAGCTTGTCCAGATGAAAATCTGTAACAAATAATGCACTGCTGCATTGTTAAAAATCCTCAAGATCAATGCAAGGTAATGCAGATAAACCTTAAACTTCAAAATTTTAATTGGTATAATGTGTAACAAAAATTATAAAATCTAGGTAATTGTTAAAATTTGAACATAGATACCAGAAACAAAAGTTCAGAATATAGAATTTGTCAAAAATAAGGGGAAATCACACAGATTTGGTCAAAGAAATTCAATGAAACTCTTCATGAACTCTGTAGATCTCTTTAGTTCATATTAAGGACTTGTATCATTGAAGGAAAAAATGAGGCTCAAAATTCTATTGGGTATGGGCCAGGGCCATGAAATGCCAACGGTTCAAATTTTATGCAAATTTACATACATAAGCATGTAAAACAGCCATATGAAGAAGAAACTTCCTCTAGGTGTCGAAGTTTGCAGATAGTTTCTTTTTGTTCTTCTAATGTTAATGTCATTTAAAAAAAATATTATTGTAACTATTTATTAGTAAATAAATATTAAAACATTTATGGCTAGCCAAAATAGATAGCATGGTTGGAGTGTGAGCTTTTTTCGCTAGCCAAATTATCCATTTGTGATCTATTTTGGCTATTCTAGCTAGCCAAAATAGCTAGCGTGGTTGGAGATGCTCTAAGGTATTCAATATGACTAATCAGTAATAATTTATTTGTTCTCATCAATGTTCGACATAGCTAAGAAAGCGATAAAAAAAATCAAAAATTTGTCAACAACCATATACTATTATAAACTAGTGTCACCCTGTGCAAATTGGACAAACAAAAATAATTTTGAGGGACCCATAAAATTGTATGGTACTTAAAAATTTAGAAATGCCTCTTAGCTATTTCAATCACAATATAATGAAAAGACAAACCTACAAATTAACTAATTCACACTTTCAAATCAACCAATATCATTCTATATATCTATTCAATTAAAAGAAAATAAATTAAAAAAATAGTCGAATAATATAGATACTAAAAAAGAGACTTACAATCTTGTCAAATTCCTCCATTCTAAAGCTTGCTTGTAAATACTCATATTGTCTACGAAGTCCCTCAATATTTGCCTCCAACTATTTTATATTACTCCTTAGTTGTGTATCTATAAAATGATCAAATTATAAAACACACATACAATACTACAATTCACCAAAACTTTTCACAAAAAAACAAACAAACAAAAGATATAGAAAATATACCACTATCTGCATGTTGTTTCCCTTCTGATCCTAGTATCTTCCGAAGCTTCTCTTGCTTCATAAAATTTTCATCTTCTCATTTCATCAACCATTTGATGCAAGTCCTTAGCTTTCTTATATATTTACCCATTTGTTCAATTTTACCCTAAGAAAATAAAAAATAAAAAACACAATAATCATAAAATGGACCAAACTATTCAACTTTCATGCTTTACCATCATCTATAATCCATCATTCTTCGTATTTGAAAATTTAATGATAATATTACTTAGAATGCAAAATTCCAATTGAAAACAGATAACAATTAGAAGAAAAAGCCCTTATATGCAAGTCAGTTTGTTCCAATCTCACACCTGACGATTCCCCTTCTTCTAATCCGAAACCCTACATTATTAGGTTTGCATCTGATCCCGAATCTCAAAACTTGACCATACTATCATAAAAAAAGCAGAAAAATATTCAGACATAAACAAATTAAATATTACCCAAAAAAGGATATAAAAACTGAAACAACAATTCTAATTGAAGAAAGATTGCTAAAATAATTATGAGAGATTGCTAAAAATAAATGAAAAACTCAATAACTCAAAAAAAGCAATTTTTCATGAGAAATAATTATGAAAAGTAGTGAACACAATTACAATCAAATTGAAGAATAAAAGTTGACCTTCAGGTGCCTACATCTGGACCAATTGCAGCGATGACATGACATACATGCCTAACTGTCATCTCTGTAATCTCTGCGTGTACACATTGGAGAGTAGTGTAAATCAGTGAATAAACAAAAGCAAACATATCATAAACACTTACATTACCTCTTACGTTCCCACAGTTTATTCTTTCCTTCAACTTTTCGCCTTCAGAAATCCCAATTTCTATATATGGCCTCTGAAGCTAATTTATTTGGATATGAAGAAACAAAGAATCAAGAACATTACATTAGTTAGGATTTGGTCTGAAAATAACTAATCTTTATTTTTGAATCCAAAATTAGGGTTTGGATTTCAAAATTTCAATAATTGAAATGCCCTAATTAGAAATCAAGAGTAAAAGTGGGTGATAAATTAGGGTTTCATGAATACAATATTACAAAACAAATTAGGAATTCAAAAATCCTAATTTCTCATAGGAGAATTCTTATTGAAGAAATATTGCTAAAATAATTATGAGAGATTGCTAAAAATAAATGAAAAGCCCAAGAATTTTACAAAAATAATTTTTGTGAAAAATAATTATGAGAAGTAGTGAACACAATTATCATCAAATTGAAGAATAAAAGTTGATCTTCAGGTAACCTACATCTGGGCCAATTGCAGCGACGACATGACATACAAGCCTAACTGCCATCTCTGTAATCTCTACGTGTACACATTGGCGAGAGTACGTAGTGTAAATAAGTAAATAAACAAAAATAAATATATAATAAACACTTACATTACCTCTTACGTTCCCACAATTTATTCTTTCCTTCATCTCTTCTCCTTCCAAAATCTCAATTTCTACCATGACCTCTAAATCTAATGTCTGAAGAATCAAAGAATCAAGAACAGAACATTATTTAAGATTTGGTCTGAAAATAACCAATCTTTATTTTTGAATCCATAATTAGGGTTTGGATTCCAAAATTTCAATAATTGAAACGCTCTAATTAGAATCAAGAGTAAAAGCGAGTGGTAAATTAGGGTTTCATGAATACAATATTACAAAAAAAAATAGGAATTCAAAAACCCTAATTTCTCATAGGATAATACTTAGCGATGGTGTCAATATCCATGGCGGGACAGCGAGCGTCGACGGCGAGGATTTGAACGGGCTGGTGGACGACGACTGCTGAGATTTTGAGGAGGAGGGTTAGCGGGATTTTGGGGGAGGGGGAGTTGGGAGAGGAAGAGTTTTTTTTTGTTTTTTTTTGTACTATGTTTTGTTGAGTAAAAAAGTGTGGCGTGCACATGTTAAGGTAGGTGTGATTTTCTACTTTTGCTCTCCTTTCTCCATTTCAAAATGGAGATGAAATGGAGAAAGGAGAGAGGGGGTAGGCCAATTAGCTTAACATATAGTATAATAATATGCAAGGTAACTATATTAGGAAGGGTTACTATTTAAATATATCTCTAATCTCTAATAGTATAATGTGAGAGTTGGGATTAAGTAATTTGTAGACAATCAACCATCTAAATCATCTAATCTCAAACATTCATTTTTAAGTGAGAGTTATATTAACCATTTATTTAATCAACTGTTGTTAGTTACCCTAATACCCTTAAAGTTTAAATTTATTTATGACATAATTATTTACAACAGTGATGCTCATATAAAATAAAAGTTGGTACCACCAGGGATAATTTGTAAAGAGTATGTGAAGAGTAAATGATGGTCTAAGGTTCGAGTCAAGATTATGTCTTAGTATTTACTTTTAAAAATATATTTATTAGGACGTGCAAAACACGTGCAAATTACTAGCATATTGAAAGGGATAGTAGTAAAAAGCTATGTATAATCAGGGACCTTGAATGAATTTTTTGAGAGATGAAGGTATCTACTATATTAATGGGAGAGTTGGGGTTCAAACAAATGAACATTTTTTTATTATTTTTTGTCACCAAACAAACCTGTGCGTCGCATGCACACCTCCATCTCCATTTATTAACACGTGTATCACACGTACAAATCTACTATATTAATGGGAGAGTTGGGGTTTAAACAAACAAATATTTTTTTATTATTTTTTTGTCACCAAACAAACTCATGCGTCGTGCGCACACCTCCATCTCCATTTATTAACACGTGTATCACACGCAAGGGCGGAGAGAAATGGTGGGTTGGGGGGACATTTGGGACCCCAAAAAATTTGTAAAACCCCCTTCATATAGGACATAATTTTTATTTGGCCCCCCAGTTTAAATTTTTTTGGGACCCCCAAGCTCAGTCCACCTCTTAAATGCTGAAATAGTGGTATGCATTTTGGACTAAAAACTAATTCATTCTCTCATTGTATTAATTCAGTCCAACTGCTCAAGCTTAAAAAAAGAAAGTCAAACTCAACCCATCTATTAAGCCTAAACTTCCTTCATTCTCTCATTCTCTCATCTTTCTGTATAATATGTAGTCTGAATTTAAATTCTAAATCATTTTGTTGATGCAATTCCAAGTTTGTACGTAGTATGGATTTTATTGTGTTGATACAAGTATGAGTAAATCATTTTGTTCTACCCATAGATTTATTTTTAATCTTAACAATAATGCTTATTATTTGATCTGTATGATCCTTGGATAAAATTTTGAATAAGAAGCTAGTGTGTACACAAGTTACAAGTATATCTATTCATTTGGATCGTATCGCTTAGCCTCTAGTATTATAATAGTGTAAATAGTGTAGTATGATTATTGATTATCATTAATCTTACCAAATTTAGAGTACAATTGTACAAGTGCAAAAAATACATGATACTAAGAACACTAATTCAAATATTTACTTTGATTATAATTTTATTCTGACCCAACTACTTTGATGTTTCAAAACAAAAATAAAGTAAGGAATTTTCGGTAACAATCATGCCGATGCCAGAAAAAAAAAATGGGATCCCCATTTTGATTTGTCTGGCTCCACCACTGATCACACGTGCAAATCAAACTTTTCAAAATTTTCAAATAGACAAATATTTTTTAAATATTTTTTTCACCAATCAAGCCCGTGCATCGCACGCGCACCTCCATCTCCATTTATCTTTATTTATTAACACGTACATCGCACGTGCAAATCAAAGTTTTCAAAGTTTTAATTTAAATTTTTTTGGAATTACGTGTATCACCCGTTTAACTCCAACTTTTTCAAATAAAACACCACTTTCTCATCAAACAAACCCGGGCACCACACATACAACTCTAACTCTACTTATTAACACGTGCATCGCATGTTCAAATCAAAGTTTTTTCTTCAACATTCTTTAAAACTTAAGAGTATCGCCCATTCAACTCTAACTTTTTTTAAATTAAGACATTCATTGTGCGTGCTAATTACTACCGACTTATGTATATCGCACGTTTAACTCCAAGTCTTTATTAAAACGTGCGTCGCACGTGAAACTTACTAGTTTATATAAGTAATGAGATTTCGTAACTAACTAAATCTATATAACATATTATGCAAAATCACTTTTGGTCCAAGCATTTTTCCTATTTTTTCTTTAAAAAAAAGAGCAAATGTAGGAGCCAACCCCCCCCCCCCCCCCCCCCCCCCCCCCACACACACACACACACACACACTCTCTCTCTCTCTCTCCATCCAAATACTTTACTGGAATCATATCTTTTAATCAAATCTTCAAAATCGTGCAATATTGTATAGATGTTATTAGATAGTTTTCAAAAATAGTTTTGTTATTTTTTCTTTATATCTATATAATAAAACACAAAGAAAGCTATCAAGTGTCTTTCCTTCAATCCCCAAAAAATCAAAGCCCTAGATCTAACCTCACAAAACACATCCCCCCCCCCCCCCCCCCCCCCCCTCCTAAAAGTTTTTCCCTAAAACTCAAATTCAAATCTCCCCACCCAAAACAACTCCTTTATTTATTTATTTAATTATTTCTCTCTCTCTCTCTCTCTCTCTCGCTCTCTCTCTCTCACGTTCAAAAAATTAAGAAAATAAAAATTTTAAAAAACAAAAAACTTAAAAGCTAAAAAACTTAAAAAATTGGAAATTTAAAAACTTTCAAAATATTTCAAGAAATCATAAATATCAAAAACTTATAAAAAATAAAAAAAATTAAAAAATTAAAAAAAATTAAAAAAATTTTAAAAAAAATAATAAAATTTTAAAAAAAATTAAAATTTTAAAATTTTTGAAATTTTGAAAATTTGAAAATCTCAAAGCAAATCCAATGTCGAACCCCAATCAAGAGGTCGTCGACGATATCTGATCCGTTGCTAATTCCGTATCGGTGACTCCCCTCCACTGTAACACCCCGCAAAATAAAATGATTTATTTTGCATTTCTAAATAATATTATATTGGTAAAGTTGACTATTTTGATTATTTTTTTGAAATTACAATTTTGCATGTGCAACCCACGTGCAAAGTTAGGAAGTTTTGAATTCTTAAAATTTTATGTTCAATGAATGACTTTCCTCATTTATTTATGATATTTTAATTTTCAGCTTTATTTGAATTTATTTGACCATTTTATGAATTTCTCAATTTTACACGTGCAAATATTTTTTGGGTGAAAACCTCGACTTTTAGATTTCTGAATAAATTCTTCAATTTATAATTAAGCATATCCTAAATTTTGAGATTTTTCTGAGTAAAGAAACTATTTTTATAAATACTTCAAAACAGAGGGGTTTTTATGTAAAAAGCCGTTTGGATCTCAAACAAATAGTGAAAATTCGTTTTTACTGATTTTTGGGCTTTCCATGGTCATCATTGAAAATAAAATCTATTTAAAGTTTATTTAGAGTTGGTAAAGATTTAAACATATATGGTGTTTTTGCAAATATGAAATTTAAGTGGATCTTGTGCAAATCTTTTCTTGGAAAATAAAAGTCAGAAATTTTAATTGGAAAATCTAATATGTATTAGTAGATATTATTTCTGAACTTTCTGGATTTTTACAAATATTTTATTACATATTTGCAAATATTACAAAAGAGGAACTTTTGTGCAAAATTACTACTTTGAGTACAAATCCGAATTTTTTAATTTCTTAGCTATGCTTGATGGTTGGATAACTCAGTATTAAAAGGATTTGGTTTTATTTTTATTTATTTAACGTATTTAACTACTTTATTAAAGAAAGGTTTATATATGTAAAGTAATAATTTGTTAAGTGGTGTATCCATAAACTTGTAAAACCCTAAAAACTCCAGATTTCAGCCTATATTATGACCACGACAGCAGTCTCTCTCCTCTGCAAAAATAAAATATATTTTTACTATTAATTTCTTGGATTTTCAAAGCGATGATCTTGGATTTTGCAAAAGAAGGGATTTTTCTCATTCTTTATTAAATCGATTGATTTCTTCAATGAGGTGAGTGACATATATTTGATTTATTTTATTCTAAGCATGTTGTATGTGATGATTTATTGATTAGAAAGTATGTTAGATGATGATATGAAGATATAATGAATTTTGATGAGTAGATGAATTAAAAATTGAATCTTTTCTTGAAACTACACTATGGATGATTGGAACCCTAATCTGATGACTTGAGATGTGTTAAGAACCTAATAGAAATTAAGAATAGGATGTTCTTAATCTTATTATTGCTAATTTAAATATATGTGTTGAATTGTATGATGAGATTGCATGAAAGTAAACCAAAATTGATGAAAAAGAACAAAGATTTAAGTAAAAATTGAATTTAACACATTTCGGGTCTGTATTTGTGCATGTTTTGATGGGTTTGGCAAATATGAGGACTGAGGTGATAAAATTACTTGTGCTTGAATTTGAAAATCACACATAATGAAACTTGAGAGAAAATCAGCTCTCGAAGAAGAATTCTTCATCTTTTTCATGTGCAGGTTGAGTTTTTTTCAAAACTAGCACTTGAGTAAAGATTCTTATAAAATTGATTTTTGTCGAAGCTTGAACCAGCAAAACTGGGTATGGTTTGTCCATTGTATTCTTGATCTAATATATATTTATACACACTGTTTTCTTCATGAAGAGGAATTTTAGACTCATTATAGGTGTATGCCGAATTAGCAGATTACTGTTCATACCTGTATATGAATATATACATATATAGAGTTAATCACATTAGAGTATGTATACTGATGCTCTTAAAAGTCCTAATATACCTTATTTACTGTAAAGAAAAACCAGTTCTGTACCTTTAATTAACAAGTAAATTGCTAAAGTTTGGTTGAGTATCAGGATTCTTTAATTGCAGATTGCTACTTCTGCTGCACTGCTGTACATGTGCACACATGAACAAAACTCATCTCTACATATACATCCAATATCTTGTCTAAGTAGTAGTCGTAAGATTTGTGTTGGGTAATTTTTTGTGTATGCATTGGGAATCTTCTTATCTAGTTATTATTTGAAATTATAGCCTCTTGTATCAAATTTGATGTTGTATCTGGACCGCGAGTGTGTAATGAATTGTGTATTGAGTTTTGAAAGAAATAATTTCATGATAAAGATGAGGGAGGTTTTCTTTAATACCATATACATATACTTCACTTCAGTAAAAGGTTTTTCTATATATATTATATATATACACATATGCTCCATTTCAAAATGAGTTTTCTTCTACATCCTGTGTAAGTTCACTTCAGTAAAAGTGTTTTTTTCTATATATCTGCATATGCTTCAATTCAATAAAAGACCTTCTATATCCTGCATATGTTTCAATTCAATAAAAGGCCATCTTCCATATCTGCATATGCTTCAATCAGTGAAAGGAATTTTTCTATATCTTCTATGTATTCTGCAGATGCTTCATTTCAATTAAAGACCATCTTCTACATCCTGCATATGTTTCATTCAGAAAAAAGGAATTCATTTCTATATATCATATATAAACACATATACTTCATTTCAGTACAAAGAGTTTTTCTATATATGTTATAGATACACAAATGCTTCATTTCAGAAAAAGAGGTTTTCTATATCATACATACACACACATATGTTTCATCACAGTAAAAAGGGATTTTTTTTATATATGCCTATAATAAAAAGTTGCATACAAGAAAGAGGATTTATATACACAGTGTGCACACTGCATTTCAGTAAAGGGATTTCTACACATACACATATGCACACTTCTATTCAGTAAAGAGGATCTCCTATATATATATATATATATATATATACTAGATTTACCCGTGGGCACGTGCCTACGGCACGTCTTCGGAACGATACATCATTTAAAAGTCTTGTAAACAGTAAAACAACAATTATGTAGCTCAAGTTTGAACATTAAAATAATAATTAATTGTAAATAAAAGTCCATGTTTCCATTAGTATATGTTGAAAAATAATTATAAATGGGGTGTAAAATTCAACTTCTTAGAACTTTGAGTATGGAAAATGATGAAATTTAACTGTTGGTGAGAATTTTGCTATTTTCAATATAACATGAGCAATAAAAAAAATACATAAAAAATATGAAAATATTAATTTCTAAGTAAATATAGAGAGAGAGAGAGAGAGAGAGAGAGAGAGAGAGAGAGAGAGAGAGAGAGAAATGAATTCTTTTGGGGGATTTGAATTTGAGTTTTGGGGGGAACTTTTGGGCGGGAAAATATGTGAGGTTAGATCTGGACCATTGATTTCAACCCTATTGAATGAGAGCCACTTGATAGCTTTCTTTGTGTTATATATATATATATATATATATATATATATATATATATATATATATATATATATATATACAAACAATATGAATGAATGAATTTCCCAATGTGAGTAGGTTAACAATGAAATGAAATGAAATGATCAAAATGAAAGGTTTTTGTGTTGATGGTTGAGTTGTGAGTCTCTAGAGGGTATGTGGGACCCTAGATACCGGCAATTGAGATTTTTGTAGTTTGGTCAGTTGTGGCCTTGTTGTTGATCAGTTGAGTTAAGTCCGGTAGGGTACACCAACTCTAGGAGATTCAAAATTAATTAAATAACTTAAAAAGATAAGGACATGCACTAGATGGTGATATGATGAAATGAGAACATGGGTTATGGACCTCAGTATGGTTTGCGGTGTGAGATAATTCCCAAAATTATCGAGGTGTGAGTGAAATAGTCTCTGAAATTACCTGCGGTGTGGGATTGATCTCCGAAATTATCGGGATCGAGGCGACACTCATGGGTTATTCTTGTGATAAGGCGCCATAGCTTGCGGTGTGGGGTATTCTCAAAAATTCCCAGGTGTGAGTGAAATAGTCTCCAGAATTATCTGTGGATAGAGATTGACCTCTGAAATTATCGGGGCATGGGCTAATACTCATAGTTTATCTATATCTCGTAGTAGTCATCGTAGTAGGATTAGTTGCATAACGGGGGATTAAACCCTATCAAGTGGAAAACGATAAGGGCTTGCACCAGACCTATGTAGAATGGGATGCATAGAATCCGATAAGTATGCATTAGAGAGTCAGCATATAGCATTGATGTTTTCTTTACTTGTTTTATGCATGTTGCTTCCTGCTTTTCTACACATGACACATTAGCCAAACCTGAGCTCTAATACCACTAAAAACCTTGTCACGCCCCGCTTCCCAAAAACATGGAAAACGAGCGCGTGACGAAGCCCAGCAAATAATTTTAACATCATCCATATGCTGTAGGATCGACTCAGCATCACAACAAGAATATAACAAGATATATATACCACAAAGCATGCATGAATAATTTATTAAGCAACAGAAAATAATTGAAACAAATAATAATATCCAAATAGTTTTCAAGTCTGGATCACATGTAAAACTCGGGAACATAAGCCCGTTACAAGTTTTAAGTAGCAAGAAATGAAATAACTGAATTACAAAACGAAATGATTAAAGAAAGCTTTTCCCAAGCAAGGCCTAGAACGTCTGCTCACCGATTCCAACAGGCAATTCGTCTCCAAAGTCTGTTTAATAATTATAAAAAGGAAAGAATAGGAAAAACAAGAGAAAATGCCCTAAGTGCAAGTTAGGGCCACAAATAATAAAAACGAGTACAAGAAACATGGAACAAAATTTGGAATCAAGAATATAATAGGGATGCAACAAGTAGTGGGAACTCAAAAACTAACTAGCAAGGAGGACAACTCAAGAGATCAGGTTGGGTAACAAATACTAATAGTAGATCAAGTGACTAGTGGCACATAAGAGTATCCAACATCAAGTGACAAGTATCAAGTATAAGTGTTAAGTAACAAGTCTCAAGTCTGGTGTCAAGTTGTCAAGTACAAGTATCAAGTCACAAGTGTCAAGTATTATATTCAAGTATCAAGTCTCATGTATCATGTCATCAAATAACAAGTAAGCATGTATCAAGTTCATGTTTCATGTTCAAGTCTTGTGGTTATTACTATCTAGGTAGCACTTTATGCATCCATATTTTTACTATATGGTTGCTACAGTCAACGAAATTTTGTTTAGGCATAGTAATGGATTTTATAGGACGGCGTACTTCGGTATCAAGTATCAAGCAAGCACGGTTCATGAATACGAAAAATAAATAACAAGTTCACGAAGCGAGTCCGTGAATACTAACAAGTTCAAGAACCACACAGTGGGTTCGTGAATACAACAAGTTCATGAGCCAAGTAACTGGCTCCATGAATACATCAAGGTGCAACAAGTTTATGAACCGAGTACTGAAAAACACGAGCCCCCTTCCGAGTACACTTAACTATATTGTTCACTACTATGGTCTTTCCCTTAAACCCCGGCTTGTTACTTTTATTATTATTATTAACCAAGCACGAAAGTGTGTGAAACAAGTCAAGAAATCATAATCATGGACATGAAAAAAGTTTGAGATATTTATATAGCTTATTCGAATGTCGACACGCAGCAAAATATCAAGAACAACGAAAATATCAATTCTGAACCGCACGACGTTGCTGTACCAAAACTGCGATTTCCGTTGCTACGAGATAGAAAATGTGGATCCGTCAGGAGTTCTAGAAACTAGACTTCTGTCCGGTTCCAACGCATATAATTAAGGTACATAAAAGTTGTGGTAACATGTGTCAAAACAGCAAACTACACAGCTATTGTGTTCAGACAGAATTTGTGAATCTAAGTTTATACATGTGAAACAGGGGTTGAAATATTACTAATTAATTCTGAGATAATTTAGGGATGTTCTCTAAGGTGTCCAGCAATAGCATGTAAAATTTCAATTCAATCTCTTACGGTTAACATAGTTAAATTAATTTGTAAACTAAAGAAGTGCAGCAGTTTTGTGAATCTGCGACTACCAATACAGCTGCAGTAAAACTGCGATATCTCCTAGACCATAACTCCGAATTCAAAAATTCTGGATGCTATCGATATCTAGACATCTAGGGCTACATTTACTGTTCAGGGCCCAGGTTCAGATTCTGATTTTAAAGGAGTCAAAACAGAAAGTAAATTTCAGGACAGCAACAAGTATGAACGTCTTTCATGTATAAGTTGCATGATAATTGGTTGTTATGAGTCTAGATTAATGTGTGATACAAATGCGGGTGTAGTGGCTATCAAATCAGCAAGCAACATTTATTTCTCAACTCAAATGGGTGCAAGATCATCACATACAAGATACAACACACATCTACAAATCTAGGGTTTCTTAATTTCACATGTTCATGTGACTAGGAGATAAAATGAGTCCAAGTAATTTTTAATTATAATAACGAAGGTATTGTGACTCTTAAGATTAAGGAATCGACGATAAAAATTCAAGATCGACAATTGATAAGACAAGAAGGAGTCACAACTACAACCTATTTGTGATATTTTCAATCAAATGCTTGTACTAGGTCAATAAATTGTACAAGGAGAATACTTGCCTTGATTGGATGAGGACATTGATCGACGATCGAGATCGGATGGATCGGATCGGTGCGGATCTTAATGGAAGATCAAGATCAAGACGATCGGACGGCTAGATCTGCTTCGATCTGAGCTGAAGATCACGATCGGATGGACGGTTGAGATCTGATCTGGCTGAAGAGATCAGATTTGATCAAGATCGGACCTTGATCAAATTCGATGGCTGAGATTAAATCCCAAGTCGGCTTCTTCTTCTTCCCTCCTTCACAGAAACAGAGAGAGTGCACGTGTGGAACTCCGGCAGCAGTGGCACTACGGCGAGCGATGAGGCAGCGCGAGGCGGCGACGACTGGAAGGTCGACAGTGCAGGGAGGCGACGGCGGATGAGCGACGCAGCGACGGTGGTGGCTCCATTTTTGGGTTCGAACAGAGGAGCGAAGCGCCAGGGATGGGCTCAGAGATGGCGAGGAGGAGGAAGGTGATGGGGGGTGGTTCTAGGTGGACGTGAGAGGCGATGGTCTTGGAGGTCGAAGGCGAAGATGATGGAGGTTGGGTAATGGCGAATGGGTTCGAGGATGTTGGGGACGATGGTGGACGATGGCGATGGTGAGGGAGGCTAGGGTGGCGATGGTGGAGGCGACGACGATGGGTTCGGGAGTTGGGTGGCGATGCGGCGAAGGAAGGAGATGGAGAAGAAGAAGGAGAGCGGCAAGTTCTGGGGTTGCACAGTAATTAGGTTAAGGGTTAGGGTTAGGGAAATAGTTAGGGTTTGGGTTAACGGGTAATTGGGTAGCGGGTTTGAGTGGGATCCAACTAGGGAATTGGTCAAAATTCATTAAAAATGGGAAAAAGAGATAGATGGAATGAATAGTCCATTTCTACATGAAGAACGACACAAAAGTGCAGAACGAACAATACAATTGAATTAGATATTTGCACCAAAAATTGAGTTGAAACCAAAGAATATTTTTATTCGAACTAGAACAAAAATATAGGACCTCAAATTGAATACAAGAATACCAGAAATGAAAATACAATAGAAAAAAAATACAGATACGGAAAATAGGAGTTACAAATCCTACTCACCTTACACAAAAATTTCGTCCTCGAAATTTGCTTAAGCGGTACATAGGACAGGGCAAAACAAACTTGGGGAAGGTAACAAAGCAGTGGAAATACCAGAAAAATGAGGAAGTGGACAACAATGATGTCAAATGGAATACATGAAAGAGAATAAACAGTATCAAAAGAAACGAAATAATACAAGATAACAAATATGATAAAGGAGTAGGCAGAATTGAAATCAAGGAGAGGAGAGACAGGGAATGATTGAATCAAATAATGAATGTGGGCATGATGGGAAAATGGAATGCAAGAAAGAAACAACTGGTATAAAAAATGAAGAAGAACAATACAAAACTTGCAAGATAACAAAGCAAGGAGATGAAGAATAGATAGAGCTGGAATAGAAGAAGGGATGGACAAGGAATAAATGAAACAAGAAATGAGTCAAGGGATGAGGACAAATGTAAGGAATGGAACATAACAAACAATACAAGGGAGGAGAAGCAACAAGAGGATCCTGGGACCTGTGGATTATGGGCCCACCATGCTTCTGCTGCGACACTCTGATGGTGACGTTCCAAGCTCCAGGCATGTCGTTGTAGACCACGTAACACCAAGCGACGATCCGAACAGGAAGAAAAGAATGAGACACCAGGATCAAAGTGAGTATGGGCTCCAAATAGAGATAAGCAATAATGCAAAGTGAATATGAAGCTTTAGCTTCAATCTAAATAGTTAAAAGATATAATACAGATCAAAACTAATGGCTCTAACAGAAATAATAATAACAACAAATATCAATGATAATAATATCAATAGTAATAGATTAATAATAAAAATAATAAAAACTAATAATAACAATGATAATAATAAAATTAGTAATAATAATAACAAAATAATAATAATAATAACAATAATAATAACAGAAATCAAAATCATCGTAATCATACAGGTAATAATAATAATAATATAAAATAAAAATATCAAAAATAATGACAATACATACACGACAGTATTGGATTTAACATATTCATAAAAATAATGCAGTAATAATAGAAATAATAATAGCATCAAAAATAATAACAATAATAATAAAAATAATAGCAATAATAGTGATAATATCAACAATAATAATAGCAAAAATAATAACAACAATAATAATAACAGCAACAGTAATAACAATAATAATAATAATAACAACACCAATAATAATAATAACGAATACAATAGCAATAATAATAATAACAGTATCAGCATTAATAAAATGACAGTAAGAATAATAGAAGTAATAACAATAAAGATAAAGAACACAATAATAATAACAGCAATATAAATAATAATAATGATAACAATACCAAAAATAATAACGAAAACAATAGCAATAATAATAATAATAGCAATAATAATCATATACACAAAATAGAGTAAAATCAGCTATACGAGTTCAAATTGTATGGAAACATAAAGTGTAGCAGTATAAACAAGATGTCATAAAGAAAATATTTCTTTATCTTTAGTTTCATTATATAAGTAAAAAAATTGTCTTGAAATATCAATTAGCAAATAGGTAGAAAATCTTGCCTCCTTTACATCAAGTTGCATGTTTGCCTTCACGACATCAGGTTACAGGTTGCTGTCTAGGTATTCGGTTGCACATTTTGCCTCCCGATATCCAGTTGCAATTTGCCTCCATTGATATCGAGTTACATATTTGCCATCTCGACATTAGGTTGCACCGAAGTGGTGAAATGTATATAAAATTGAGCATGCTCAGGCTCAAAACAAATTAATAATAATAATAATAGTAACGATAAAAATAATAATACCAATAATAATAATAATAACAAAATATCGATACTAATAACAATAAGAATAACAATGATAAGAACAATGATCATAACAATAATAATAACAGTAATCGCAAAAAGAATGATGATAATAATAATAATAATAACAACAATAATATTGAAATATTAACAACACTAGAAAAATAGTAATGCAAGACAAGATATAGTTTGGGCCCAACATTTTTGTGGAAGTAATTTAATATTAACAATAATAATAAAATAATGAAAACAACAATAAGAATATCAATAGTAGTAACAACAAAAATAATATTAGTAATGATAATGAAAATAATAGCAATAATAATAATAGTAATAATAATAGCATTATACAACAAAATAAGAATTTGTCTTATCAAAATAATCCAGTAGAAATATATAGTCAATCAAAAAATGAAAAGTGAAGTTAAAATACACCATTGTTCGGAATAACAAAATCTTTGTTGAGAAACATTTTTATAGAAGATTGAAAATAAATATAATAATTAATAATCGAAATATAGAAAGTATTCGGGAAAAATAATTATAAAGAGAAAAATAGGTAGAAGAAAAACGAAGCTACACCCAATAAGGAGTTAAAGAGAAGGATGACTAGAAGGGAACAAAAGAAAATTAAGGAATTGAATACGAAGAAAAAAGGACGAGGGACAAAATCGGAATTAAAGAGAATATAGTAGGGAAGAAATAACTAACATGATACTCAATATGAATCAACAATTGAAAATGAATGCAAGGCAGGGAGAGCAATAAACGACACACGAGTTGAAATAAGAAGGAATTAACGAGGCAAACAGAAAATAAGAGGTCGCTTGCACCGAAATTAAAAGAATATGGGTACGGAAAGAATAAATTGTACCCAATAAGGAATCAACAAATCAGGATGACTGTAAGAGATGGAAGGAAGCAATGAATCAAAGAATTGAATATGAAGGGATCAAAATGGATGGGATAAGACTTGTGTCCAGATTGAGTTGATTATCAAATTATTCATGTGATTGCATGGCCTGTTTAATGTTGAGTTAATCCTGACTGAGTTAAGCATGTCTAATGTATTAGTCAAACAAACACATTAGCCAAACCTGAGCTCTGATACCATTAAAAACCTTGTCACGCCCCGCTTCCCAAAAACATAGAATACGAGCGTATGACGAAGCCCAGCAAATAATTTTAACATCATCCATAAGCTGTAGGATCGACTCAGCATCACAACAAGAATATAACAAGATATATATACCACCAAGCATGCATGAATAATTTATTAAGCAACAGAAAATAATTGAAACAAATAATAATATCCAAATAGTTTTCAAGTCTGGATCACATGTAAAACTCGGGAACATAAGCCCGTTACAAGTTTTAAGTAGCAAGAAATGAAATAACTCAATTACAAAACGAAATGATTAAAGAAAGCTTTTCCCAAGCAAGGCCTAGAACGTCTGCTCACCGATTCCAACAGGCAATTCGTCTCCAAAGTCTGTTTAATAATTATAAAAAGGAAAGAATAGGAAAAATAAGAGAAAATGCCCTTAGTGCAAGTTAGGGCCACAAATAGTAAAAACAAGTACAAGAAACATGGAACAAAATTTGGAATCAAGAATATAATAGGGATGCAACAAGTAGTGGAAACTCAAAAACTAACTAGCAAGGAGGACAACTCAAGAGATCAGGTTGGGTAACAAATACTAATAGTAGATCAAGTGACTAGTGGCATATAAGAGTATCCAACATCAAGTGACAAGTATCAAGTATAAGTGTTAAGTAACAAGTCTCAAGTCTGGTGTCAAGTTGTCAAGTACAAGTATCAAGTCACAAGTGTCAAGTATTATATTCAAGTATCAAGTCTCATGTATCATGTCATCAAATAACAAGTAAGCATGTATCAAGTTCAAGTTTCATGTTCAAGTTTTGTGGTTATTACTATCTAGGTAGCACTTCATGCATCCATCTTTTTACTACATGGTTGCTACAGTCAATACAATTTTGTTTAGGCCTAGTAATGGATTTTATAGGGCGGCGTACTCAGGTATCAAGTATCAAGTATCAAGCAAGCACGGTTCATGAATACAAAAATAAATAACAAGTTCACGAAGCGAGTCCGTGAATACAAACAAGTTCAAGAACCACACAGTGGGTTCATGAATATGACAAGTTCATGAGCTAAGTAACTGGCTCCATGAATACATTAAGGTGCAACAAGTTCATGAACCGAGTACTGGGAAACACGGGTCCCCTTCCGAGTATACTTACCTATATTGTTCACTACTATGGTCTTTCCCTTAAATCCCGGCTTGTTACTTTTATTATTATTATTAACCAAGCACGAAAGTGTGTGAAACAAGTCAAGAAATCATAATCATGAACATGGAACAAGTTTGAGATATTTATATAGCTTATTCGACGGTCCACATGCATCAAAATATCAAGAACAACGAAAATCTCAATTCTGGACAGCACGACGTTGCTGTACCAAAACTGCGATTTCCGTTGCTACGAGATAGCAAATGTGGATCCGTCAGGAGGTTTAGAAACTAGACTCCTGTCCGGTTCCAATGCATATAATTAAGATACATAAAAGTTGTGGTAACATGTGTCAAAATATCGAACTACACAGCTATTGTGTTCAGGCAGAATTTGTGAATCGAAGTTTATACATGTAAAACAGGGTTGAAACATTACTAATTAATTCTGAGATAATTTGGGGAAGTTCTCTAAGGTGTCCAGAAATAGCATGTAAAATTTCAAGTCAATCGCTTACGATTAACATAGTTAAATTAATTTGCAAACTAAAGAAGTGCAGCAGTTTTGTGAATCTGCGACTACCGACACGGCTGCAGTAAAACTGCGATATCTCCTAGAATGTAACTCCAAATTCGAAAATTCTGGATGCTATCGACATCTAGACATCTAGGGATACATTTACTGTTCAGGGCCCAGGTTCAGATTCTGATTTTAAAGGGGTCAAAACAGCAAGTAAATTTCAGGACAGCAACAAGTGTGAACGTCTTTCATGTATAGGTTGCATGATAATTGGTTGTTATGAGTCTAGATTAATGTTTGATACAAATGCGGGTGTAGTGGTTATCAAATCAGCAAGCAACATTTATTTCTCAACTCAAATGGATGCAAGATCATCACATACAAGATACAACACACATCTACAAATCTAGGGAATCTTAATTTCATATGTTCATATGACTAGGAGATAAAATGAGTCCAAGTAATTTTTAATTATAACAACGAAGGTGTTGTGACTCTTAAGATTAAGGAATCGACGATAAAAATTCAAGATCGAAAAATGATAAGACAAGGAGTCACAACTACAACCTATTTGTGATATTTTCAATCAAATGCTTATACTAGGTCAATAAATTGTACAAGGAGAATACTTGCCTTGATTGGATAAGGACGTTGATCGACGATCGAGATCGGATGGATCGGATCGGTGCGGATCTTGATGGAAAATCAAGATCAAGACGATCGGACGGCTGGATCTGCTTCGATCTGAG
Source organism: Hemerocallis citrina (assembly GCA_017893485.1). NCBI lineage: Eukaryota > Viridiplantae > Streptophyta > Magnoliopsida > Asparagales > Asphodelaceae > Hemerocallis > Hemerocallis citrina. The sequence goes on along the minus strand of CM030360.1, from coordinate 198,140,841 downwards.
CTGAAGATCACGATCGGATGGACGGCTGAGATCTGATCTGACTGAAGAGATCAGATCTAATCAAGATCAGATCTTGATCAAATTTGACGGTTGAGATTAAATCCCAAGTCGGCTTCTTCTTCTTCCCTCCTTCATAGAAACAGAGAGAGTGCGCGTGTGGAACTCCGGCGGCGGCAGCACTACGGCGAGCGGCAAGGCGGCACGAGGTGGCAACGACGGGAAGGTCGATGGCACAGGGAGGCGACGGCGGCGTGATGCCGAGGAGCGATACAGCGACGGTGGGGCTCCATTTTTGGGTTCGAACAGAGGAGCGGAGCGCCAGGGATGGGCTCGGAGATGGCGAGGAGGAGGAAGGTGATGGGGGTGGTTTTGGGTAGACGTGAGAGGTGATGATCTTGGAGGTCGAAGGCGAAGATGATGGAGGTTGGGTAATGGCGAATGGGTTCGAGGATGTTGGGGACGATGGTGGACGATGGTGATGGTGAGGGAGGCTAGGTGGCGATGGTGGAGCGACGACGATGGGTTCGGGAGTTGGCTGGCGATGCGGCAAAGGAAGGAGACGGAGAAGAAGAAGGAGAGCGGCGGGTTCTGGGGTTGCACAGTAATTAGGTTAGGGGTTAGGGTTAGGGTTTAAATAGTTAGGGTTTGGGTTTACGGGTAATTGGGTAGCGGGTTTGAGTGGGATCCAACTAGGAAATTGGTCAAAATTCATTAAAAATGGGGAAAAGAGATAGATGGAATGAATAGTCCATTTCTACATGAAGAACGACACAAAAGTGCAGAACGAACAATACAATTGAATTAGATATTGGCACAAAAAATTGAGTTGAAACCAAAGAATATTTTTATTCGAACTGGAACAAAAATATAGGACCTCAAATTGAATACAAGAATACTAGAAATGAAAATACAGTAGAAAAAAATACAGATACGGGAAATAGGAGTTACAACATCCACCAAATCGAGCGAGAATATCAAGCGACTCCATATCAACGAATCCCTTCCACCGAATCGAGAGCCTCTATATGCGATGCGACGACTCTAATTTCATCTCATTAACCAAATTCTCATTCTAATTTTTAATTTTGTGTGTGCAGGGGATTACTTAAGGTTGCGTTTGTTTTGATATTTTGAATTGAGTATTCTAAATATGATATTCTGAATATGATATTCTGAATAGAGATATTCTGAATATGAGTCTAAAAGCTGTTTGTTTAGCCTATATTCTGAATATTGATATTCTGAAAGCTGTTTATCTGAAAAAGAGAGTTTGGAAGCTGTTCGGTTATATTTCTTGCTGAAAACTGTTATGTGAAAGCTGTTTTTCTGAAAAAACGAGTTTAAAAGCTGTTCTATTATAATTTGTGCTGAAAACTGTTATCTGAAAGCTGTTTTTCTGAAAAAGAGAGTTTAAAAGCTGTTCGGTTATATTTCTTGCTGAAACCTGTTATCTGGAAGCTGTTTTTCTGAAAAAACGAGTTTAAAAGCTGTTCGGTTATATTTCTAGCTGAACACTGTTATCTGAAAGCTGTTTTTCTGTAAAAACGAGTTAAATAGCTGTTCGGTTATATTTCTAGCTGAAAACTATTACCTGAAAGCTGTTTTTTCTGAAAAAGACAGTTTAAAAGCTGTTCTGTTATATTTCTTGCTGAAAACTGTTATGTGAAAGCTGTTTTTCTGAAAAAACGAGTTTATAAGCTGTTCGGTTATATTTCTAGCTGAAAACTATTACCTGAAAGCTGTTTTTCTGAAAAAACGAGTTTAAAAGCTGTTCGGTTATATTTCTTGCTGAAAACTATTATGTGAAAGCTGTTTTTCTGAAAAAACGAGTTCAAATGCTGTTCTGTTATATTTCTAGCTGAAAACTGTTACCTGAAAGCTGTTTTTCTGAAAAAACGAGTTTAAAAGCTGTTCTATTATAATTTGTGCTGAAACATGTTATCTGGAAGCTGTTATTCCTGAAAAAGGTAGTTCAAAAGATGTTCTGTTATATTTCTTGCTGAAAACTATTATGTGAAAGCTGTTTTTCTGGATAAACGAGTTTAAAAGCTGTTCTGTTATATTTGTAGCTGAAAACTGTTATCTGAAAGCTGTTTTCCTAAAAAATCGAGTTCAAAAGCTGTTAGGATTATATTTTTTGCTGAAAACTGTTATCTGAAAGCTGTTTTCCTCAAAAATCGAGTTCAAAAGCTGTTCTGTTATATTTCTTGCTGAAAACTGTTATCTGATAGCTGTTTTTATGAAAAAACGAGTTGAAAAGCTGTTCTGTTATATTTCTAGCTGAAAACTATTACCTGAAGGCTGTTTTTCTGAAAAAACGAGTTTAAAAGCTGTTCGGTTATATTTCTTGCTGAAAACTATTATGTGAAAGCTGTTTTTATGAAAAAACGAGTTTAAAAGCTGATCTGTTATATTTCTAGCTGAAAACTGTTATCTGAAAGCTGTTTTTCTGCAAAAGAGAGTTTAAAAGCTGTTCTGTTATATTTCTTGCTGAAATCTGTTATCTGGAAGCTGTTTTTTTGAACCAGACCAGTTGAAAAGCTGTTCTGTTATATTTCTAGCTGAAAACTGTTATCTGAATTTACCTGATCCACTTTCGTGTGTTCCTGGCTGGCTTCGTAAAGGACTCCTTTGGAATCCCCTACATATCAATTATATCAAAATTAACTTACGATGGTGCTAACTATATTGAGGGCATGAACTTCGACTTCTTGTTTTCACATACAGGCACCCCAGAACTTGAGTATTATCCTTCTGCTGTTGCTGCCTGCAATGCCTCCCTACCAACCGATTCTCAATTTACCTGATGGGCACCTGAATTTGCAGTTTCTATTGGGTATCTCCTCGACTTGTGTTGCGCCGTAGACTGATCTACTGCTGCACTTTGTGCTTACCTACAATGTGGGATTGTGCATGTATCTGGATGTAGTAAGACAGGTCCAAACTGTTGTTGCTGACTTCTCTCCACTTGCGGCTACTCGGAAAGATATTTCCCTGGGATGATGGGTCTCTCCCTCTCTGTCTCTGTCTCTCTCTCTCTCTCTCTCTCTCTCTCTTATGAAATGGATTTCTGGTTGTGGCTCGAACAATGAAGATATTTTGTACCCTTTTATTAGATTAATGCAATGTAAATAAGAGTTTGTGTCATGAATCATGACCCATTTGGAGTTCCCCTTCTGTCTGTTGTTAAAATTTTGCACCTCCAGTTGTAAGGACTGGATTGCTTGACAAAAAATTCTGCCCTAAAAATCTTTTTCACTGAATTTCGACTGGTGAATCATCGAACTTATATGAAATAATCATCTAGTATGAAGTATAAACATGAGATATTACAATCCAAAGTCGTGTAAGCTCTCTCTATTACAGTTTCAAACATGACTCAGTTGTTTCCTCTCTCTCTCTCTCTCTCTCTCTCTCTCTCAATACAACGTCCTGCCTTCAAAATGTTCTTTGCAGTCTCGGTTCCAGTAGCAGTATAGGATGACACTGTACTCTAGTAGAACAGTTTCAATTCACAAAGATTGCTTGATTTGAACCTACAGGAGTAGAAAGTAATATTCTTGGTCAAGATTGCGGGTCTCCTCCGGCTTTCAAGTTAATCAAAGGTTGGATGGCCTTCACAACAATCGTCATATTCGGTCTGAAATCAGCTTCGTATTGAACACAAAGTGCTGCAACTGCTGCCATCTGAACATAACCAGACATGCAAAAAATATGAATATCAGATCCCTGAGAAAATCACTGAAAAAACTTCATACACTGGATTATGTCCAACAATTACTATAACAAGTTACAAGTTTGGAACATGATTTGTGAGATAGAAATGTGCATATCCAATATATTGGGTAATAATATTGGAAAGTAATTTCATAATTATGTGAGCTGGTATCTTGTATGTGTACTCTTCTAAGGATAAATAGTAACTACTAATGACTTGATATTTATTTCTGAAGGAAATAAACACAAGTTAGATCTTTAATCGGAGAAGGAAAAGTAAACCTTGGCTACGGCCTTTGGTGGATAGTCATTGACTATCTTCGGATCCACACACTGCTTAACTTTGTCTTCACTCAACCTCGGAGTTGCCTGTATCAGTCATAAGATAAAAACTTTAACAACATATAAAAGATGTTAGATGGTATAATATCAAAGCAGCAAGCCAATACCCAAGTAACAAGACTCGGTTGTCCTGTAGGCATTGTGTGATCCACGGGTTTTCTTCCAGTTAAAAGCTCTAGAAGAATGACTCCGAAACTATAAAGATCGCTTTTCTGAGTCAGACAACCTGTCATAGCATACCTGGAAGATTCTAATAATCAGAACAAGTGTGTCAGAAACTACAACTGTAAGTGTTATACTACACAACAATTCACCTGCGCTTCAAAGTCAGAATCAGAATCCTGCGCTTCAACCTGCACTATTTGCTCATCATTTCCAGACAACAGGTTTAGCTTTTATGTTTGCGATCATTATATAAATTGGGGAGTGATGTTGATTGTATCAAAAGGAATTTACCTGATGTACTCTGAAGGCAAATCTCAAGTTCTTCAAGTCCTTTAAAGAACCTTTGACTGTTTTTAGGAAAATCACTACACACAAATAAATAATCAGAACAATAACAATTGTACAGATAGCAAAACTTAAAAGGTGTGAAAAATTATACCTTAGGATGAATTCCTTTAAAGACCCTGTGACTTGCTCTGCCAGACTGCCAGTGGTTGAGTCGGTTACCTACAACTCTTCCATCACAACCTACCAAAGAACAGTACTTACTAGTACCCATCTGAGTATTGTAGGAGTAACTATCACATTAAACAAAATCTTACTCCATCGCCACCCATTCTCCTAGTTGTGGATGCAGTATAACATGCTCCATTAGGGCCACCATAAGTCACACTTCAGAAACATAATCAACCTCATCAACACTTAAAACCAACGAAGCTAAATAAAGCTCAGCTAGGATTAATTCATCACAAGTCACTCCTACAAATCATTATATAAATGATTCGTAGTGTGCAACTTCAGAAACATAATCCATCTCATCATCACTTAAAACCAACGTTAGAAAAACAAAGCTCAGTTAGGTTTAATTCATCACAAGTTGTGACTAATATATAAACCATCAGTTTTGCCTTAAAAATCTCTCACCATGTTCTGACCTGTATACCAACCATCAGAAATCTCAGAAATCTCGGAAACCAAATGAAATCAAGTGCATTGTGCACCCATCTTTTTTGCAACAAGATGAAACAAGATGAAACAAGATGAAATCTCAGAAACAAGGTGAAAAAACACTCAAAACATGAACTGCCAACTGAGGATACTGTTCTCAGAGAAAAGGAAACAAAAATTTGAATCAAAATGATTCAAGCCAAAAAGCATCATTCCTCCCATCTTTTTGCACAAATAAGGATTCACATATCCTGATGTGCCATCATAATACAATTCGCATGCTCAGAGAACAAAGTAGAATCATCTCAATACAATTGCAATTCAACTGTGCAAAACTGATGCATCATAATACATGAGAACAAGGTGGTTTGTTTGTTCCAGCTTGATTTTTTCGGAAACACTTTTCAGATAAACTGATACCCCCCCACTAGTAATGAGCATAAAAGCACCAATCTTCCCTTCTAAATGACACAAATAAGGATTCAAAATTCTTGATGCATCATAATACAACTTGCAGCATCAGAGAACAAAGTAGAATCATCCGAATACAAGTGCAATTCATCTCCACAAATCAGATGCATCATAATATCTGAAAACATGCTGGTCTTTTTGTACCAGGTTTTTGTTTTTTTTTTCCAGAAGTAATAACCTGAGCTGCCTCTTTCACATGCTTTCTCTTCAGACTTATATTAAATTAAAGTGTATATTACCAATGTGTTGTATCTTTATTTATCAAGAAATTATTGTGCATTAGATTATGATTTCAGAAGTAAAGTTCAAAGAAGGAGCATCCAAAAAATGCATCTCAAGTCAGTATGCAGCCACCATTTAAGACAAGTGTGTAGTAGTATTTGTAATGATCAACGCTTCAAGACAATAGAATATGTCTCCAGAAACAAAGTAGAAACCATGAGCAGCCAAAGATAAACCATGAGCAGCCACAGGCAAAGTTGAAACCAAGATTTGTATTTATCAAGGATTTACTGAGGTGAAATGCGACACCAAAACAAAATTGAAACCATAAGTAGTGAAAATGCATGAAGCTGTATACAGAAACAAAGTAGAACCATGCTCAGTTCCAAAATTTGTGGCATGAAACAAAGTAGGAACAAAATTTGTGCCTGAAACAAAGTACTTGAAACAAATTTTGAACCTGAAACAATGTACAGACATCTGCATATATCAAGCATTGCTGGCAATGCATATGAAGGTGTGAAGCATGAAAGTGTTGGTATCATCATAACCATTTCTCAGAAACGGATAACCGGGTAAGTGCTCAAAGCCTGAGCACCCAAGTAAAAACCAACTGACCAACCATTAAAACTCTTCCAGATTATGGTATGGTATTTATATGTCTATAACTCAAAGCAATATAGATCAAACCTGATTCATGACATCTCAAATTCAGATGAATATGTGCTCCAGGAGCTTCTAAGTGTAGTATGATGCATCTAAGTGGTTGATCATCACAGCCATAATATCCAAAGGATAACCAAAAACATGACTTAAAGCTTAAGGAATATTAATGATAATATCCAAAGGATAAACCAGGAGTTGGCGTTTGTCCCACCAGAACTTCTGTTTGGAAAAACTCTAAAAAAGCAAATTCAGGGCTAAAACGACATCATCTTCGTACGGTTTAAAAAACAAATTCAAGGCTAGCCCAAGGCTGAAAACTCTAAATTCATCACGTAAATAAATGATTCATAGTGTGCAACTTCAAAACATAATCCATCTCATCATCACTTAACACCAACGAAGTTAAATAAAGCTCAGTTAGGATTAATTCATCACAAGTCACTCTTACAAAACATTATATAAATGACACTCATAGTGTGCAACTTCAGAAACATAATCCATCTCATCATCACTCAAAACCAAAGAGGATAAATAAAGCTCAGTTAGGATTATTTCATCACCAGTCAATCCTACAAAGCATTATATAAATGATTCATAGTGTGCAACTTCAGAAACATAATCCATCTCATCATCACTCAAAACCAAAATTAACAAATAAAGCTCAGATAGGATTAATTCATCACAAGTCGCTCCTTCGAAGCATTATATAAATGATACTCATAGTGTGCAGCCTCAGAAACAAAATCCATCTCATCATAACTCAAAACCAACGAGGAAGAATAAAGTTCAGTTAGGATTAATTCATCACCAGCCACTCCTACAAATTATTCGATAAATGGTTCATAGTGTGCAGCCTCAGAAACAAAATCCATCACATCATAACTCAAAACCAACGAGGAAGAATAAAGTTCAGTTAGGATTAGTTCATCACCAGCCACTCCTACAAATCATTCGATAAATGGTTCATAGTGTGCAGCCTCAGAAACAAAATCCATCACATCATAACTCAAAACCAACAAGGAAGAATAAAGTTCAGTTAGGATTAATTCATCACCAGCCACTCCTACAAATCATTCGATAAATGGTTCATAGTGTGCAGCCTCAGAAACAAAATCCATCACATCATAACTCAAAACCAACGAGGAAGAATAAAGTTCAGTTAGGATTAGTTCATCACCAGCCACTCCTACAAATCATTCGATAAATGGTTCATAGTGTGCAGCCTCAGAAACAAAATCCATCTCATCATAACTCAAAACCAACGAGGAAGAATAAAGTTCAGTTAGGATTAATTCATCACCAGCTACTCCTACAAACCATTCGATAAATGGTTCATAGTGTGCAGCCTCAGAAACAAAATCCATCACATCATAACTCAAAACCAACGAGGAAGAATAATGTGCAACACCTGTACAACAATGAAGTGCTTGGTAAAGACGACATCTCAAAAAAAAAGAGTAAAAAGCTTAAAGGAAGATCTGCATGCTGATTATTTATATTAGTAATATTGCAAAGATACAAACATATCCAAATGACATCGATGCCTCGCATCCCAGCTACGAATCAGTTCGAGAAATGGATATGCTGAAAATGTGTACATTCAAAAATACATTACTGTATAGCATTCCACATTGCTAGGGCGATTTCATCTCTTTTGCTATTCATATGTCTCAATTGGGAAGATGATAAATCCAAATCTTGCGATGTGGATGCTGCATCTTCGGTGTGTTGGTGATGTACTATTGTTTCGCCACCGAGTTCCACTAAAAAAGGATCGTTTCGTGAGTGCAGGCATATAAAATTATGAAGTGCACAACAGGCTGTGACCATCATAACTTGTCTGGTATAATAATAGTTTGGCATGTTCTCGAAGATGGTAAACCTCTTCTTGAATACACCGAACGTTCTCTCAATCACATTCCTTAACCTAGCATGTTGTTTGTTAAATAGTTGTCTGGAATGGGTTGGTGCATGGTTGGCCCCTTGATAGTCCTGTAAATGGTATGGCTCACCACGGTACGGTGCCAAAAACCCGGGCATATTGGTATAACCACAATCCACTAAGTAGTACCTCTCGTACGGTGGGATTGGCAACAGTTTTTGTGCTAATGCAGTATGCATTACACGGGAGTCGTTGGCACTGCCTTCCCATCCCGCGTAAACAAATGTGAACATCATGTCAAAATCACATGCTGCCAATACATTTTGACTTACAATACCCTTGCGAGAGCGACAAGCGTTGGCTCGGCTAGCGGGAACTGTAGCTTTTATTAATGTCCCATCAGCAGCACCAATAGCTCCCTGCAGATTAATAATTCGAATAATACATATCCCAAATCTAAACTTGGAAAACAATTTAATAATACATGATGCAATCAGGGTGGCGCTTTACCTGAAACCACGGGTAAAAATCCTCTGATCCACTGATTCTGTGATGTACGGTTGTATAATCAGGAGGTTGGATCAGGAGTGTGGCTGCTCTTGCCATACCGTTCAGGACAATACTAAAGTGCTTTTGGATTGTTTGGGTTGAGTGGTTAAACGCGGTACGAACTAGTCGCATTCTTGCACTATGACCGACAATAAACAGGAAAATAGCCACGCTTTCCTCGAAAGTAACTCGCTTATGGCTTGAAGACTCCGCTGTTCCCTCGCAGAGGTTCCTTTCTCGCAGGAAAGCACACAAGGTCATAAAACAATCCTGGTTCATACGGAATATATCATGAAAGTCGGCCTGGGAACCCGCTAACATATTTTCCAGATATTCACGTCCCGTTTGCTTTTTATTAGTGGATCTTGTACGGTCAGGTTCTTCAGGTTCTTCTATTTCTTCACATAAATAGTCAGCTATCAACACTGCAGTCATCACCTCTTCGACCTCGTCACTACTGGATGAAGAAATATCCATAACAGAGGATGCAATTCCAGTAGTGACTCACTATAAAGAAGAGGATAGAAATCAGTTTGGGGCATTCCAATATCAAGTGCACACAGTATTAATAATACGAATGTATGTAACGAGATTTACAGAATCACAAAACAACATATTCAGAGATGGCAGGATTCCACAAGCCTGTGCAATTGAATTAAGATTACAAGGTATACTACTACTAGCAGATCTATTCTAGGAATTATTTTTAAAATATAACATTACAAATTTAAATTTAATTATGTAAGCAATTTGTTCATCCTAAAAGCCGTCATATTACAATCAACCGCAAACAAATATGGAAATAATGTTAAGAATAGTTCTACAACATGATTTATTCAACCCATTACGCTGAATGGGATTACTACAGGGTGGCCCAATAACGGACCGCCGCCTCCTGATGGGCTCGAGACATACGAAGGAAACCATGAGCAAAGTTGGGATTTTGAAAGAGGTAGGTTGTAGCTCTTACGGCTACAATCGGATCAAGCCCTGTCATCGATTCAATTACATCTTGGCATTGATCCTGTTCGGGGAATACAGGATTACTTGAGGGAGTGCTTTCCACTTCATTTTTATTCATGTACCTCCCTCTTTTTTCCGTTTGAGCTTGCTTAGCTACATCAAGATATTCCGACATCTTGGACAACATTGATTCGCGGCCACTTGATGCAGTAGATTTTCTTTTGCGTGAACCGGACCCCGTACCCATTGGGACATCATCAGACTCATCAATCACATTTACGTGTGATTGTTGGGGGTGGCCAAACTGATAGTTCATCCGCCGCGCCTCCACATCCTCGAACCCCCCTTGTGTGGAGGCCCTTGCCACATTGCCCTGGGCTACCGATTCCTCGAATATTTTGGTCAATGCATCATAATGTGGCAACCCCTTATTTTTGTATTTTTCTGCAGCAGGATGCATCTATTCACAGAATATGTTGTTACTATGCAAGTATATCAATAAATGATTAAGTATAATAAACAGGATTCACAACCAACAAATCAAATTTTGAGATTATATATATTAACCTGAATATATTGTTTCCAAACCGGATCCTCACAAGTAACGGTTTGGTTGGCTTCATCCCAACCGAAACCACTCTGTTGCCTCATTTTGTGAAACACCCCCCATTCTGATTTAAGTCGTCCATATTTCGACCTCAGTTGACCCACCGAGAATGTACGCCCAGACGTAGAATTCATTATTTGTTCAAAATTAGACCAGGTTCTACCATCGAATGTGGTGCTCCTTAACAAACCATTGTCAACTGCCCCCTCCATAAGGCTGATAAAATCAGCTGTAATACGAGAAGTCCACAGCCCATAATCTTCCTCCACTGCCTTCCCCTTTCCCCTACCCGCATTACTCATCTAGCATGAACAAACATCCAAACAAAAAAAAAAAAAATTTGCCAAATTCCTTCAATTAGTTTAACAGCTGATCGGGTAGCCCTAGTTTGCAAATAGCAACCGATTACACCCTAAAAACTCTCAACAGTGAATTCGGCTACATTACTGTGCAGTGTGCACCTCAATCCCAAAAGCTGTTCCGGTACCAAATGCAATTAAAAAGCACAATAAATTGGTAAAGAAAACCAACCAAATAAATAGTACAATCGCTGTCTTCATACCTTTGATTGGATTTGGAGAAGGATGAAATTGTCAGCACAGGATTCAACCTTGCGTAGTGCTTTGATTCTCCTTGCCCTTCGATCCCTAGCTTTTCTCCGATAGGCAGCACGGGTGGTGCAAACCATTTACCCCCTACCAAAACCCTTCAACCCCTCACCAAGTCGACCGCAAAAACCAGTCCGGTAGCGAAGTCGCCGGCGGCGTCCTCACACTTTTCCGTTCGATTTCACAGTGGAATCGTTCGGGAATTCGTTGATTTGGGGTGGGGGGGGGGCTGGGGGAAGAGAGATCAGATCTGGGATCTTCGAAGGAGGGGGGAGACAATGGAGTCGACGAGCTCTCGTGGGTGAGTAGAGAGAGAGAGCATCTGAGTGAGAAGAGAGCCGACAATGGTTGGGGAGACACTGTTTTGAAGAGAGGAGGAAAGGTTGAAGACGGGTACGAATGGAGAACCAGATCTGGAACTTGAGGAGAGAGAGAGAGAGGTCGTGAAAGAGAGAAGAACCAGATCTGGAACGTGAGAAGAGAGAGAGAGAGAGAGGTCGTGAAGGAGAGAAGAACCAGATCTGGAACGTGAGAAGAGAGAGAGAGAGGTCGTGAAGGAGAGAGCACGTGAGTATGGTTGAGAATTTGGAGAATACAAGGGATATCGATATTCTGAATTGAGTTTTCAGAATAGGGTATAAACAAACGCCTTTTCAGAATATTACATTCTGAATATGGCACTCAAAATATCAAAACAAACAAACTCTTAGTTTTTTGCTTACTCGAATTTTGTGTGTGCATAAGATCTAAATTCAGAGATGTATGATTGTTTTAATTTTGGGTTTAAAAATTTTTAATTTAGTGATTTATTTGATGAGTTTTTTATTGGTTTTGATTTAAGGTGTACGCAAGTGAGAAATGGATTATTTGGTGGCCTCAATTTAGGCTTCTAAACCATAGCAGGACAGGTAAGCTAACTAGCAACCTAAAATAACTTGGCAAATATGCAACATTAATTTCTTTAATATAAGAGAAAATACTATCGTGAAGTGTTCCCTTCACTGGTTATTAGAAACCATGGATAATATAACATATAAGAACTTTTAGTGTATGTTT